>JAPZDX010000022.1:12385100-12396024 GCA_029783625.1 Naso annulatus
GCTCACCACAAACTACACAGTGAGCTGTTTAAAATTTAATATGTGAATTGATTGAACACATCTGTGAGTTTTTGATTAATTTGAGTGTTTTTAAAAATGAGAGTAATTGCGCTGTGTTTGTGTGGTTTCTATCTAAAAACATTTCATAAAGAGGTAGGCTTTCTCAGCCCAGTTTCTATTTTTATTTTATCACAAAGTCATTGCTGTGGGTGTGGGTGGGTGGGAGAGGGGTATTATGTGTGTATGTGTATGTATTATGTGGGGGTATTATGCAGTCTAAAGCACTTTGTGTTACATTTTACATGTGTGAAAAGTGCAATAGAAATAAAGTCTGTTGATTGATTGACAGGTTCAAACGATGTTAAGCGTTTTACTGATCACTGCTGCTCATCTGGATTTTAGCAAAAGCTGCTAACTGATAACTTTGTATTAAAATGTCATGTAAGGAAGGCTTGTTCTGTGGCCAGACTCTGCCCACTGTGGCAGGACGAGACTGTCCAGAATGTCCTCCGCTGTTTTGGCACATCTGATGTTTAATCTTGACTGAAGTTTTTAGTCTGAGGGCCTGCGGCGGAGTTTCTGTCCTCTGTGGCAACCTTGGTTTCTGCCAGTTATTTGACCTGACACATGGTCAATTGCGCAAACAAACAGAGAAATAAATCAGTGCCGCACTGCTGCAGGAGCCACCAGTTTGAGGAGGAATGGACGTCACAGCTGATTTTGTAACATAAAGTCTGGAGTCCAGAACTGGGCCTATTTATTTATTTATTTATTATTCTCAGAGCCAAGCTTCAGTGAGGTGAACAGGAAAAGAAAAGGAAAGTGCTACCTGCATTTAAATAAGCTGGTATCGACTGTGTCTATTAGAAGGAGCGAAAGAGATAAAATGAGTGCACAGAATACACAGAAATTTAAATCATCTGAAAACTTCACTCAGGTGATTCCCAGGTGAGTTTATGCAAAGTAATGCTGACACCTGAAACAGAGTCACTGAGGAGTTTCCTGATAAATTATGCAACAAATCCACTGAACCTTTACAAAAACCATTGTGTGTGTGTGTGTGTGTGTGTGTGTGTGTGTGTGTGTATGTATGTGTGTATCACCTGTCAGTGGGCCTGCATTCTGTCCAGCACCACTGTTAAGCCTCAGGGAAGCGTTGCTGTTGCATTGCTGATAGATAGTTTTGATTTACTATTCACTTTCACATCTCTCTGCAGGACTGACCTACATTCAGTAGCTACTCTATGTGCGTGTGTGTGTGTGTGTGTGTGTGTGTGTGTGAGAAAGAGAGAGAAATGAGATTACGGACAGAAAGAGGCAGATGCTACACAACAATTGA
Organism: Naso annulatus; assembly: GCA_029783625.1. NCBI lineage: Eukaryota > Metazoa > Chordata > Actinopteri > Acanthuriformes > Acanthuridae > Naso > Naso annulatus. The sequence goes on from JAPZDX010000022.1 coordinate 12,386,440, forward strand.
TGTGATTATATCAGCTGTTTTCTCATTCTCTTCTACTAAGCGTCCTTTCCTTGCATTTTTTTTGTGCGGTGGAGAGCATCAAACTTATCTAGCCACCCTTGAATAACTGTTACTTGCATTGGTTTTGTATCAACTTTATGTGAGTAATTTCGTTGCACGATTCATTGTAGAATGACCATAAAGCTGCTTTACCTTTACCTTTACATCTTCAGCTTGTACAAAACGCAGCAACGAGACTAGCTGTAGATCTCACATCACGCCTGTTTCAGCCTCCCTCCACTGGTTACCAGTTAAATTCAGGATTGATTTTAAGATTCTCATAATTCCATATAAGGCACTACATGGCTTAGCCCTTGCGTACATTTTGGAGCAAACAATTCTACATACCACCGTGTAACCTCTCAGGTCAACCAACCAAAATCTGCTAGTTATACCATATATAATGCTGCTGCAAGCCAAGATCTCTGTGAGCTTTGGAAGAATACCTCACAGCAGCTCCCCTCATCTACTCTTTTGAAACCCTGAACATCTCTGTAGGGAGCAACGCGGGAGCCACATTTCCTCCTTTTCCATGGCTGGTGTTGCTCCAAAGATTTAAGACCACAGATCTTTTCAAGACATCATGCTCAGTTCAGGTAATCGATGAATCCGTCATTAGTCCAGTAGCTTGTAATGAAATAGCTTGAAGCAGCAATAATTAGGAGCAAGCAATTTATGATAATGACCACTAAGTTTTGCCACCACTAATGACTTGTGAGGGTGTCTGCCAGACAGCCCAACTAATGGGCAAGCATGTCCCATGGAGAGGAGTGAGGAGAGCCACTGTGGATAAATGACAGTCTGTGTGCTGCACAGCCTGTGATTCAGTAAAGGATGACTGCTCTGACCTTTTCCACAGAGTAAATGAAAACTGTTGTCAGTGACAAACTCGGCACAGCACAAGTAGCTTAAAGCAGCCTAGACTACAGAAAGGTCCTCACCCCTGCCTGCGTGTGTGAACTGAGATGCTGCGTATGGATTTGCGTGTGCCTGTTTCCATACATCTGCTAAGCATCAGTTGCCAAGTTTGGGATTTAAATTTTGGGCAAATTCATGTTTGATTTTCCTGCCAGGAGAACTGACCTTAAATAACACCCTTCGACAGGGTGTGTGTGTGTGTCTTTGAGAATCTTCTGCAGTTTTTTTTTTTTTTACTAAAAACATCTGCTTTCACAGCCTATGGGCAGGCTGTGTGTTGTGTATCTGTGTGTTTGCGAGTGTGCAGTCAAGTGCGTGCATGTGCATGTACTCTGATTGCATCAGGCAGATGGAGATGTGGTACAAAACAACCCTGAAATGCTGATGAAGAAAATGAATCCCACCGACTACTCTCATCCCTCAGGACAGAAACAGGGAGAGAAAGAAAACAGTCTCACACCGGAGGGGAGAGCCCCCCCTCCAACAACAACACACACACACACACACACACACACACACACACATCCTTACCCTCATCTGAAGAGTAAGATGTTCTCACAGTATTCTGCACATGCTGCTAGTTTATTTGGCTTCACAGGAGGCACAGCAGGTAATAAACGGTATGTGCGCCAACAGTGAACAAGCATCATTCGCTCATTGTGGAAAAACACTGTTCTCTCATCTTCTTGCTGTTTGTCGTTTCACACAATACTAACAGTCTGAACCCGTGAGTTAAGCTGTAAAGCATAATGCTGCTGTGTTTGTGGTCCATTTGTCTTTGTAAACCAGCTCCAAAAGGTGCAGGTAAACTGCTTGAACACTAGTGGGCAGCATTGGACCACTGTTCACCTACTTCTCTAACATGTATTGGTCTTAACAGTGTCTTTGAGGGGAAAAGGGGGCTTCCATTCAGTCTGATTTTTGCCATTAGTTCCACAGACAATCCATGTTAAATCTTATCTCCCAGGCTATGCTACACAATACGCTCAGCAGTAATAGGACCATTAAGGGTTGATATGTATCTGCAGCACATGTTAAACTGCAGTTTCGCTTTGTGACATTTCTAGGCTGGATAAAGCTGGTCTTTTATGTCTTCATGCAGTTGCCTCATAGCAGCTTTTACTACATCTGCCTCTTCCTGCCATGTCTCTTGGCGAGAAAGAGAAGAAGATGAAAAGGATTGTGTGTTTGTCACGTAGAATTATACTGAATATAATGTAGTGGAATTGGTTGTCTGCATTTAATCCATCAATGAGGGACAATGGGCAGCCACCATATGGCACACAGGGGACCAATTCTAGCTATAAGCCAGTGACGTGGTCAAGGGAACTTGGGAATCAAACCTATGACCTGGGTTTCACTCTGAGGCAACAGTGCCAACCACTGAGACACTGCCCAATATAATCTAAACTTTGTTCACATGCAGGTGTAGATGGTTGTAGTTAATGGATAGATGAATAGATCAAGTGATCGATTAGTTGGTCGGTCAGTCGGTGAACGGATGGACAGACATACAGAGGGATAGATAGATAGATAGATTGGAGGCAAGAGGATAAATTAGTGGAAAATTCAAAACCATGGACAGCTCTTAATACTTGATTTAGCTCCGCTTTGACAGCAGAACGTCTCCTAAATGAGCATGCCTTTTATTATCTTGTCGTCACGCAAATGCAATATGAGCAGCATACACCACAGCATCTTTGAAGCTGCTCCTGAGAGATGATATATTGATGAATAAGGGCAGATAGTAAATAATTCCAAAAGTGTTTCATATCCTGTGATTTTTATTATAGTATTTGCTGAAAAATTGCACATCATTGTGATAACAGATATTACACATACTGTTGGCATGATATTAAGAAACCATAACATAAAGTTGCATTCAGTTTCAATAGCAAGATTGCATTAAATATTCTATGAAGGAAGTCTGAGATGTTCGCTAAAAGCAGTTGTGTGAGCACATTTTGCAACAATCTGCTGTATGAGCGGGGATCAACCAGTCCTTTCGATGATGAAAAGTCATTGTTATTCTGGCTTGTGAGTCAAGGGAGCAGTGATAGAAAACATCCTGGCAAATAAACAGAGCTTCATTGGCACAATAGAGGTTGGAACAGAGCACGGAATTATGCAATGAAATCTAACAGGCCTCTGTGGAGCAACATGAGCTGAAGAACTCATAAATGTTTGAGGACCTGCTGGGGTAATATGCACTTTCGTCGACGTTCTCGGCTCACAAACTGAAGCTCTCATTGAGCTAAATATAGAGCAAATGTTCTCTTGAAGCGCACCTGTGTCACCTGTGCACAAAACACTGAAGAGACATTACAGTCAAAATGAGTCTTTGTCCTCACTTTCCTCCTCTTCAGCCACACATGCTGACAGTCAGATGTAAACCATCCACCCTCAACACCCTCTGTGATCCAGTCGGTGTGTCCCCATGCGGTCCTTGATTTCTTATGATGGACTACTGGTGGTAGAAACAACCTGCCCTTGCAACCATTTCCTCCACAACTGCCTGGTAATATTATAACAAAGGCAGTCTGAGGGGCCCTCGTGCCCGCTGTCATCCTCAAACGACCCTCCGGCTGTCATCTGCTGCCATGCTGCAAAGCCGCTTCCACAAGTGATTTATTCTTTTTTCGGGCTGACTCCTGCATCACCCCTGCTCTCGTCATGCAGACAGACGAGCCTGAAAGATGCGCTGAGACGACTCGAGTGGAACAGGCCTGCACGGTGTAAGATGACTTCTACTCAAAATGGAGTTCTTGCTGCATTTTTGGGCGATCTGATGCATGCTTAGAGCTAAACTAAAAATATTCAGTTGAGTGTTACGCGAGATAAATGGCTAAAATGTGCACGGATGTTGAGATTTATCACCCCAGCAACCACTGCTGAGCTCACCTTGAGATGTGCCCCGGCTCAGCTTGTCCTCAGGGACAGAAAACCCTCCGCTTTGATTGTAAACAACTCTGTCTGAATTTATTATCATCTACCACAAGTGTATAATCACAAAGACCAGTTCCTCACGTCCACATTTCCATATTCATGCAAATGCTGCTTTCAGCAGTAAATTGTATTTCTTTCATTTTCCAATTTGAATTTTGTATTGTAATCATGTGTAAATGGAACAGACATAACCAACACACTAAGCTGCAACATACTTGTCCCCAAGCTTCTTGTGATTGATTAAAACCCATAACACAGAGCACTGCCTGGATTCATTAAATTCTGAATTACAGTATCATGGTGACAATTTTGTTTTGTGTAGTTAGTTGTCCTGCTACAGAAATTTGCAACGGAGCAACTATTTTTACACAGTGACATCACTATGGAGAGCCACACTCAAATCTGTTCACTCATAAGATTTGTCATTCATCACGCAGAGCAATCATGTCAAACACTGATGAATGCAAACAGCGTACAGTTCAGTGTAAAGGATGTAAACAAGATTGTTAGGCCCTTCTAGCAGCTTCTGTGCTTCGCTCGGTTACAGTATGTGACCTGTTCACTCCAAATGACTTTGGAGACACAAACAGTAATGAATGCAAAACGCATGAGCTGACTTAATGATTATTTTCCCATTTGAGATCTTGATCAGCTGCTGGTAGACACGTCTTCCTCTGCAGCTCGTCGTGAGAGCAGGGCATATCTGATAAAGGTAAGCGTAGAAACATGCAAATAGATGGAGAGGTAAGAGACTTCAGGCATCATTTTGCATGTGTGAATTGCAGCATGCAAAGAAACAGTAGGTGTACGTATAACCTCATAATTTACAATATCTTTTATTAATCTTTCATTGGTAACACATTAATTGTAACCTCCTAATTTAGAGGCAAAATATAAACACGGTAGAATTGTTTATGATGTATAAACATTTATCAATGATTACACACAGTTACAGTGTTATCAAGTCATTTAATTGTTAATGTAGACGTACATATAATTTTTAAAGGGATAGTTCACCCAACATGAAAATTCAGTCATCATCTTCTCAACCTCATGCAGACAGAAGGTCAAGTAAAGCCCACAAAACACCGCCGGAGTTTGACAGGAAGAAGGCTTTGCAGTCATTTCCAAACAATTGAAGTGAATGGTGACCAAGATTCAAACGTTTAAAAAATTACATAATAAAACCATAAAATGCCTCCATACTGGTTCTCTGAAGTAATCCAAGTGTCCCAAAGCCTCAACATGCCAAGTTGTTTTGAAAAATGTCAACAGCTGGGTTTCCATTAAAATATATCACAATTTTTTTCTGAATTTGTAGAAATTCAGCAAAAGAAAATGTGCATTTATGTGTGTTTGTTTTCACTACTATTATGTGAATATTAGGAGTAAGTTCCTCAAGATCAGCAGTAGGTGGTGCAACATTTTCCAGTCAGGTGTCATTTACCACAGCAGAAGACAGAGGAAGGTGATGATGTAATTTAAAGGCACAAGTAATCAAACACAAACAGAACGGAAAGAAGACGAAGGAAAACAAAAAAGCAAAGAGCCAGTCAAAGTCAAGAAATGTCTAAGTTTCATCATTAGTCCACACATACCTTGTGTTTTTGTCTCCCACTGTTGCCATTGCTTCTCTGGTGCAGAGGACTACCATCGCTGCAGTGAGTCACATGATTTCCAAGTCTCATCCTTTATTTGCTAAATCTGTTTCCCTTACGCTTTTTCACATTTACCCTCTGTCGAGCAAAAACTCTTCCACCTCCCTCAAGTGTAAAAACATTTTTGTAATATTTTGGGATTTTTACAAATTTTCTGTGTTTACATTCAGGTATTTTTATGCACAATTCGAAAATGCGCATAAAAACAAGCTGATGGAAACTTAGCTTTTGATGCCATGTTTTTAGCCTCACTGCTCACTGTAGCCTGTTGCTCCTGAGATGTGTGCACACCATCTGAAGTTTGCGCGGCAGCACAAGGCTAAACCAATGAGAGCTCACAGTATCTGCAGACCTGTGTTTACATGCTACCCGGTGCCAGCAACAGATACCAGACTTGCCCTCCAATTGATCCGGCAGATACTTAGATTACTCCAGTTGAGCAATATGGAGGCATTTTATGATTTTGCTATGTTAGTTTGTTTTTTTGCTTGTTTTTTTTTACATATGAAAATTACCATTCACCATTTGCTTTCATAGTTTGGGGGATTATGACCTTTTCCTGTGAAACTAAACCAAACAGCCTAGATTTTCCATGCTTTCAGCCTTTTCTCATGACCTCCTTCAGCAGATGCATTCAACTCAGGTGTCATATTTTATTTGAGTGAAAAACATGTAAGCATTTATGATTTAAACTGTGTTATTTAACAACAGCAATCATTTATTTATCTGTATGTACATGAGTTATGCTTCACAGGAGTTATTGTTGTTGTTGTTGTTGTTTACAAATGCATATAAACAGAAAAATGTCCCTATCTCTACTCACCAATGTATTATTTTGTTTAATAAACCATTTTTTAACTGCTTATGCTGCTAATAAAAGTTAATAAGGGTGGTTAAAATAAAGTAGCACCATTCCGTCATTAGTATTTCTTAACTTTTTAATGAGGCTCAGAGTCTGTGCGCTGAGTACAGCACCGCTCATCATCCTTGTTACCATTTCCAGTGCCAGATTGCTTTAATCACATGGAATTCATTTGTTGCAGAAGCATGGAAGAGCTGTATGAATTAACAAGTATAGCAACACAAAGTGTCTAATTACAGTTTTGAGTCGGAATCAGCATGGCAAGCCATTAGTCACATCTGTTTGAGGAGTGACTCTTCACCGAGCTAAAACTCGCTCTCTGTCAGACGGGTGTGTAAGCTATCACACTGCATATCAGCTCCAATACAACAATGTTCCTGGGGTTGGCCCCCGAGCAGATCTAGATCCTTGAATCAATTACCACTCCAATGCCCACAAACCCAGATCCCATTTCTTTGTGTCACGCTCGATAAAAGCTATTCCCAGGCTTCCTCTGCTGTCTGTCTCTCTGCACTGGAGCTGCTTCTGCATTTGTCTCTTCTGATCTCTAATGCGCTGGCTATTTCACATTTCATGAAGCGATTCAGAGCTCCACCTGGAGTAGGAGAACTCCCGCAGGTGTGCATGTTATAGTAAGTTTTGACTTTGTCTGCCATCTCATTTACAAGCTGGACTCGCCTTTTTCCTCTCTTCAGAACAAAAACGGGCAACAAGAAATTTGCATTAGTGATGCCAAAATGAAGTTGGCTGTTGTGTTATTCACAGTAAATTTTGTCAAAGTGAATTTAAGTTTAAACACTCAGCAAACTCGTAACTCTTTAACATTTTCTCGTTGAGTAATTAACGGACCATTCCAGTCTTTCTCTGACCTCTCATCTTTAGTAGAGATTTGTTGTTGTTGTTATTAAAATTCAACCATGTGTATACCTAAGTAGATCTCAGATTGCATTTTTAAACAACATTTACTGCCATTCATGTTGAAACGGGGCATAGCAACACTAAAGGACATGTAAAAGTTGCTATAGGTATGGGTAATTCACCCTTCTAAAGAGTACGTGTGTGTTTACTCAGTTAAAAAATAACTGAGCGAGAGAGGGGAGCTGTTGAGAAAAAAGTTATTATGCCTGGAAAATTAGTTCCTTTCAAGTGCTGCCTTCCTAGGGTGAATATTAGCATGAAGAAGAACTTTGACACAGAAGTTTTTTTAAAGAACATTGTCACACATTTTCAAGTACTTTCTGTAACATTTGTTGAACGTGGAAAAAATATAAACTAACAAGATATGTCATTAACAACAAAGTTTATGTAACTTATGTGACCGATAATGACGAAGGACATTGACATGTTGTAACACTATGGTCTTTTGGTCACTAACATTCTTGACAAGTTCTAGCTTCATTGCTAAATTGCAATAAATGTTCTCTCAAAGACTCATATCCGCTTTTCATAGTGAGTCTGAAGATGCTCTTTTAGCACCTTTCTACACTTAAAATAAATTGTCTTTATAAAAGCTTGTCTGTTTAAATATGCTGATGTTCCACAATTTCAAACAAGAATGATCAATAGCAGACATCTCCAGAGACTACTGTAACCAAATACACACACATGCACACACACACACCTTCCTTTCTGCAGGTACAGAGAACTGTGCCATGTTGTCTTGACAAAGCAGCCTCTATCTTGCAACAAAGTCTCATGTGGTCCCTGGTGAAACAGATGGATAAGTACAAAAAGTCCTCGCTGTCAACAAAATAAAACTGTCAAACTAAATGAAATCGTTAACAAACACATGGGGAAAGGGAGTATAAAAACACAAACACAAGAAAAACAATGAGGTCTACCGAGAGTGGTGAGGTAAGTGGTGCATTGTTTTTTAAGTCAATTAAAATCAAAACGGACCAAGAGTAATAATAGAAATTAAATTATGGTAGTAATAATTAAAGGTTGAATAGACAACTTCAAACTATCACCACAGAGAATTAATGTCACTGAAGACTCAGAGATACCACTTGTTATTATTGTCGTTATGCTATTGGCTCACAGGCCTTTGGCCATCTTAGCAATAGGTAAACAAATCATAATTTTGAACACAACAATTTAAAAAATAAATAAATACATTTGCAATCATAATATGTTTAGGTGGAAAGCAGTATCTTTCTAAAAACTATGTAGATGTATTATTATTTTTTAAATTATTAGTCTGCATATAAATGTTAACAATATATCTTTTAACAGAGCCCTGCAAATTACACTTCTGATTGCTACTTTGCCTAGCTTTGCTAACTCTGCTTGTGATTAATCCAAACTTAAATTTAGCAAGCCAGTATCCTTATCCTTTACCTATGTTTTGCAATAAAAGTAAAAATGTGACCTCCCCTGGATGAGTGTAGTACTTCATATCTGTGACGGTTTCGTGTGTTTGTGGATTGCACGCGCCACTAAGGTCGCTGTCCTTCATGACCACCTCTCTGACCGGGTGACCTCTGTTGGCCTTCCTCAGGAGCTGCTGTCGTTGGTGTTGGCTAGCATACTGACTGGCTAGCAAGGTAAATATTTATTCCTAGGGGTGGGTGTAAACAAAGCTTGGTGCTGTAACTCAAACTAGGAAGTCCTTTCTTCCTCTGTGGTACACGTGAAGCTTACTGGTGGCTTAAATGAGGCACAGCAGCCACAAAACATCTTCCCCTAATGTAATGTCAGAAAGACTGCTTCACTTTGCCTGGCTTTTTTCTGCCTCTGCAAAACTACAAGTGAGGATGCAAATAATACAGCTGCAAGTATGTGAAAGCATTCATTTTCATGCCGGCTGTGTATTGATATTCCATTAACTGTTCCGCTTCTGTCGTCTTCTGTCTATATGGACAGCACTTGACACTGATCAGCACGAATCAGCCACGGCTTTCCTTGAAGGTGACCCTCATCAGATTTAGTCAGCATTGTTCCGTTTCACCATGAATATGTAAATTGTCTTTTTTGGCTCCATTTGAGATGAGATTAATTTGAGGCGCAGGGGGATTGACTTGTGGACTGTTAAATACCCAGAAATCTCATTGACATGAGTAGCAGGCGCTGTCCTTCTCAGGTGGGAGAGGAAGAGGAATATTAGGACAGTTGAGCAAGCAAATGTGTGTGTGTGTGTGTGTGTGTGTGTGTGTGTGTGAG
>JAPZDX010000022.1:12402566-12422594 GCA_029783625.1 Naso annulatus
TATTACAAATTATGATGATCATTATTACTGCGATTAGATAATTCTATTATGACTGACCATTAAGAGGTGTTTTTTCATAAATATATTTATGTACACAATAATAACCTCTCACATTGTAATCACTTTTTTATTTGTAATCTTATGTGTGTGCTCAGTGTGTGCCAAGTGTACGCGCGTTGTGCACCTGCCTAGAGGCACATATTACTATCTTGATAATGCGCCCTTAAAATAACAGTGAAATACTGCGCCATTGACTTTAGACCAGGTTTTTGTTGGTCAATCGCGCAATTGCTTTCTGCGCCCACAAAATAGCAATGCGCCCTGAATGCACCTGACCACTCTTCGTTTTTAGACCAACACGCCCAGGTGCGCTCAGATGGGTGCAAGTGCATTTGCTTGTTTGACGGTGAGGGCACCGGGCGTGAAAATGACAACTGCACCGGTGTCGAACTGATTACACTTGCGTCATGCCATAATGTGCCTTGCGCCGTCCGCTCTAGACTGTCAAAATAGGGCCCTGAATCTTTCTCTAGATATTTGAACTACAGCTGCAGAAAACAACAATCAGTCGAGGTAATGTTGGAAATAGAACGAGAGACGTGCAGGCGGTCGTGCGCAAGGAAACTGTAAGTGCACTTTGACTGAAGCACATTTTTTTGTTAGATTGATGTGATGGAGTCCTTTTCATGTGTTTATCAAAACTCTATTTGATTTGTATTCATAAGAAGTGAGCCAGCACGTAAAGGACGTCGCAGAAATCAAAGCATGTTTTGTCTTGTTGTGTTTGCATAGACTTGAGGTGACATTCAACCTCTTCTTTCAGCAGATAGTATGTTAATTTTCTTCTATCTACAGGCGTGATATGATCTTCTCCCCAATGTGACACCACAAAGAGGCTCAAGGGGTTTGGAGTTCACTGTTTTGATTTAGGAATTTAAATGATTTATAATGCAGATTAATGGAGGGACAAATTATTAAAACAGCAGCACATCATTATATGGTCTCTTACAATACATTACCCATCCCCTGCTTAATTAAAAAGTACTGAGGTATGGAGAGCAGAATGTAAAAAGAGTCAAAAGTAACAACACTTACTTTTAAGGCAGGATGGTCGGTGGTACATTACATTGCTACCAGATATTTCTCAGCGGGTAAAAACATTCACCAAACCCCAAAACACCGCATAATGCAGTGAATATATATGAAATCACCAATATCCGTAGCCCACTGTTACCTATCATATGAATAGTAGTATGGCATGAATATGCTCTTATTCTGAAATGTAGTACTGATCTTTAAAGTTAAGGGTCTATGTGCTAGCTTTGTGGGGCCACATGAGCCCCACAAAGGTCATGGAGCCCCTCAGCTGTGTTGTGAGATGTTTAGTGTGTCTGCTCTCTAGTTCACCCCTCCTGCTGATCTAATCGTCGCTGTAATGACAGTGTTGACTTTGCCACCGGCCTCGCTGTCTCTCTCATTTTAACATTTCTTCATTTCGCCTCTTCATCTTCTTTCTCTTGCTTTTATGTGGCCACATGTTTTAATACCTCACTCTAATTTGCTTCATGTGTCTTTTCTCCACTCCGTCTTCATCTATCTTCCATTTTATCTAAGGGCAACCATCCCCAGTCACTATGAGCTACGCTACTTTGCGTCAAGTGTAACAGCATCGTCGTTATTATCGATTGATTGCCAACTACATGCAGTGGCTAACATGGTGCTAGAATGAGAAATTTGCTTAAATGTAATTATTAGGCATGGAGATCAATATAGAGCAAGAGGTTTAATGAAGTCATGGGTTATTTTGTGATGTATTTGTTTTACAACCCATCATTCGATTTCACTCAAGTGATCATAAAGAAATGTGCATAATGATTAAACGTCTGTTGTTGGAGAACTCCAGGCTCTTGTACCGGCAAACACCGATAGTGTAATTAAAGGCAATGTTTTCGATTAGAGAGCCCTTGCATGAATCATGTGTTGTGTAGTGGAGCAGGTATCTGTGTCTGCACCTTCACAAGGAATATGTTTAAGGTTGAAGTGTAAAAAACAAAAAACATGTTACCTCCCTTAGAGAAAGAGAAGTTAGTTTTTTTGCAGATGAAGCCTTATAATAAGGATATTTATGATCATTTGCAATGGTCTACAGCAATATTATTGCAAATGGTACAGTCTCGAGAACGCAAGCTCATTGCCGATGTCGTCGTTGAATGAAAACAACCAAGGTGCAGAAGTACTGAAAGTGCTTCAACAATCCGTCGAAAAATACAGTAAACGCTTGTGGATGTTTAGTGGTGTCCTCTCGTCTACTAACATTAAAACATGAATTTGAACAATGGCAAACAACCCGGAAACGGCTGTTTCAGCTGTTTCAGGAAACAAACAAACAGCTGTTTCCACTTTATATGCTGTTGTTCAACTTCATGTTTTAGTGTCGATATATGAGAGGACACTACTAAACATTCGGTGAGTTTCTTGTCTTTTACTAGTGTTTATTGTGTTTTTCGACAGATTGTTGAAGCACTTTCTTCCTCTGCATCTCCATTGTTTTCAGGTGGCAGTGATGTCAGCAATGAGCTTGCGTTCTCAAAACTTCACCATTCGTCATAATATTGCTATTTATCATATTTATATGATCGTAATGAACCTTATGACAGGGCTTCATGGGCAAAAAAACAAAGATCTTCTCCTTTAAGGTCTAATAAAGCCTAAGAGAAAAAAAGGTTATTATTTATATAACTGGCTGTAACATTAAATGATCCCTGTAGAGCCACCAACCGTTGCAGTTAAAGGCTTTGTAAATATCTATCATACCTGAACTTGTCGTCCAAGGCAACTCGAGGAGCAACCAGGCAGCAGGGTTCCACCTGTGCTGGTGGTGCTCAAGTGAAAATGCACAACCTTGGCTTTCTTATCATATGCAGGTTTTCCCTCTAATGGCCTCTATGGGCTGAAGAGAGCGCAGCCACACGCTTGCACTCCCTGTCGTGACACCAGCCAAACGTAAGTTTGTTCCTTGGGTAATGTGCATACTACACAAGCTGGTGCTTTATCACCTATATATAGTATGCAACAGCATTTCACACACCATCTTGCTTCAGCAGTCTGTTCAGTGGAATATCTGTGCAGAAGATTTGCAAAGCTGCATCACAGTTTGCATTTCATACAGTCTGTGCCAAGGCCCATAGTTAGCACTGGAACAAATGATCTGTGAGCAGTTGTGTGCTCCCTCCTCCTCCTCTGCAGTGCAGAAGGCAGGTGAGGAATGACCATTCGTCCCTGACTGCTTTGTCAAATCCAAATGAAATTAGCTGCTCACACAGACATCTTAAATTCAGACCTAGAGAGGGCTCTTACATTAGTGGCAAAATATCCTCAACACTGCAGCTGAGTGAATCAGTTGTATTCGACTTGAGGTTGCACCACATGGATGGATAAGCTGAATCTATCTATGACAGACCGTATTCTAGTGGGTCATTATTATCACTTACCGACCTGTAGATAGGAGAGGTTTAAGCCACTCATGTCGGCTCTGCAGTGACCGAGGCTTATGTCACAGGCTTGAGTTAAGGTTGAACTTTCTGGCAGGGCTTTACAGAGAGCACTTCACCTACAGAACTAATTCTACATCATCTAACTGCTCTTGTTTTTAGGACTTTTACATCCATCCATAGCACTCTTACTAGCAGCCCTGAGCACACAGCAGTGGTTAACTCAATTAAGTAGCTCCATCATAATCAGCAAGAACTGCAACCTGAACTTTCATCAAGCGGATAGCACACTCAGTCGCGGGTATAACCTGCTGTTTACAGGCAAAAAGAGCTCACTGCCGTCTATGTGGTTGGGCTCAGATGGAAAAAGGCACAGCTGGATATTGATTGAGGAGCTGCAATTTGCATACTGCTGAGATGTGGAATTTGGTCTGTTTGAATTTCACAGATGTTGCCACCGTGTTTTTCTGCTAGACTGCAACACAGACGCAGACATTAGTAAATGTATAGCATCAGACCTGCTGGATGAGGAGGATAGACAGGTACCCATAGAAACAGACAGAGGGCGTGCACAACTGTGCACAGAAAACAACACTCAGTAAAGTAAATTCAATTACAGGGAACCACAGGGGAGCATATAAAACAATACGCTTGTTACACTTTCATCATCAGCAATATCAACGATGCCTAGCCATTACAAATGGAGGAAAATGACTGGGCTTTAAAAATGTGAATCTGATGATTGCTATCTCTGTCTGAAATACATATAATTTCTGATTAAATTATTGCGGTTTGTTTTCATATAAAATGCCCTCACCTAATTAACAGTCTTGAAGCAGACTTCTGAACGTTTGTCTTTACAGTCGTGCCCTCTACACACAGCCAGAAAAATGTGTCTCATCTGTGGAGAGGTTCCTTTTCTCCGCTCTGTGCTTTGGTAGCACATTCCCTCTGATCACGATTCAGCTGTTGGCCAAAAACAAAGCAAACAGAGAAACTCATTACTGCTTTTCTTGCTTTCCTGTTGGATTTATTTTTTTCAAGGGGAAGTCTGCAAAACATTCCAGAAATAAATGCTGTACGTGATGCGTGCATGTGCGCATGTGCATTGCTTAGTGCTGTCTCACAAGGCAATAAGACCTCATAAATCTGGTGTTGTTACGGGTATTGGCCATGCTCATATGGATTTCTCCTTCAGTCCTTTCCTAGTCTGTTTTTAACAATCACTGTTTAAAAATTGGTATTTTTACTGGCAGTGGATCCAATGAATTTTTACAAGGGATGAACTATGTTAAATTTTTTGCTGATATCCAAAAGCGGATATTTTACAACTCATTTGGCCGCTAATCAATGCCGATACTAATACATATTTCTATTTTTTCCCAACACTAATTGCAGAGATCATCAAGTCTCTTCTGTAGTGAAAATTACATGAAGTATTATTATGCAAACTCTTAACGTGTTGGCCCACCAGCAAATGCAGGCAAAAATTACAAAGCTTAAAATGATGTCGTATTCATTCCTTGTGCAAAAGAAGAAAAATACTTGAACTTACGTTATGTAAAACATGTCATATTTATTTATTTATGACAATTGCTTTTAAACAAAACAAGTAAGACTCATCCTACTTAAAACTGGATGATGCTCTCCCTGAGACGATCACAACAATACACACAACCAGGGCAAATTTGGCCTGTTTCACAAGTGACCTAGTAAGTAAACATAACATCTGTCCGCAGGCAACACATGAAACAAGTCATCAACTCAGATGTTTAATTGAGGAAACAGCAGCCTGTCATTTTATCAGTTGATATTAGCATGCTGGCTGACATCCAATATTTAATTTTAAAGCCAATACTGGGTTGAGACCGATAATGTGCCGATAATATCGTGCATCCCTAATTTTTACAAATATTTTCACATCTAGAGACTAACAATAGGCTGGCACATATTAAAACATGTAACTTCAGATCCTAAAATCCATCAGTCTCTACTATGTCTTTGGATGTACGCACCTCTCCTTCTCAGATCTGGGCCCAAATTGTGTACTCATTGTCTGTCTCTGCTTTGCCAGAAGTGACCACTGTGCACACATACTTAGGAAAAACGTCTCATAGCCTCTCAGCTCATAGTTGGGCTCACATCCAGAAAAATCCCTTTAGAGGCCGCAGATCTCCGTCTTCTCTCCTCCTAACTCTTAGTGACTTCAACACCACCAAATTATCAGCCAATGACTCTGTGAAGCCAGAGCTGAAGCAGAGACGCAGGCCGATAGGAGAAGTAATTAGTGCTTGGCAAAACGCTTTGGTGGGGTTCTTTGTGTGTGTGAGAGAGGGACAGAAAAGAGGAGAAAGTGAGATAGAGAAGAGAGACAGAGAGAAAATAGAGAGAGGGCTCGTCCTAGCGGAGTGACAGTCGTCCCACAACAATCAGAAAACCAAGAAAAGTGATTGAATGTGAGGGTTGTTCTCAGACCTTATTAGCAAAATGGTTCTCCATGGGGTAAAAGTAACGAATCAGAATTCAGGCCAAAGTGTCTGTAAGGAAAGCTAACACATGCATTGTGCGTGCTTAAGTGTGAGGGCTTTGAAAGTAAATGTATATAAGTAGGATCCTCTGGTGTGCATCTGTGAGTGTGCACATGCAGTGGGTCTGTCTTCCTGTTGACCTCAGTATGTGGTTTGCTTTCAGAACAGATGCTCCTGGCAAACTTTTGCTGCATGTCTAGGTCAGTGCTTGCTGTGTCTTTTATTAAGTGCGTCCCTCTGTCTGTTTCTGTCCTCCGAATGTCCTGTACAGTAATTCTTTCGAAGTGACAGCACTGGACAGGAAGGTCAGAGCATAACAGCCAATGGAAACTTACTGCTGTTAAATGCATTCTTAAGTCCTATATTTGGACTAATTATACTTGGTAATATGAGACTTTCAGAGATTTTTGGTGGTTTTAATTTCATGGAAATATGTAAATTTCTGAGGAAAAACTTTCAGCAAAATGAACAAACCCCTTTTGGTTGAGAGCTGAGGTCTACTGAATCTCCATCAATATAAAAGTGATTAGAATTTAATCTGTGTTTTATTGTGAACATTTTCTTATATTTCCTTCACATGTCCAACTTTCTACTTTTTCGATGATCAAGAAAAACTGAAATGATTGTGATAAATGGGGTATGAGGTAGTTTTGAGCAAGGTTATTAACGCAATTTATGCTGAGCTAAGTTAGAAAATGTACATAAATATCGTTGGGGTTTTGCATTTACTTACACCAAAGGCTTTTTTTCTATAAAGTTTGATGATCATTTGTGCGTTAAAAAAAAAAAAAAAACAGATTGTAGTAACAGAGATTAGACCTTTGGTATTCCAAATTTAAATGTGTCCAATGATGAAAAGACAGTGTTAAGATGACACAGAGATAGCAAGAGAACAAGAAAGAGAGTCGCTTCAGCAACATTTTCTTTAGCTAATAAGCTAATTTTTCTATTACTGTATAGTAACGCTGAAATAATTTAACAACAGGAGTTGCAAAGATAAACCACCCGTACTCATTACTGTTAGATCCAAAAAGACACACAGACACAGCGGTGCTCACTTAAACCACACTTACTGGCCACACATAATGGAAAAGAGCCAGTTTCCAAAATTTGGCTATTTTCTGAGTGCTAATAAACTGAATTAGTGCCGTAGGTTTCATTGTACTCTGTCTCTACACAGACGGTGGCACAAGGCTTGATGCTAAGTGTTTGATTTCCCTGTTGGAAAACCCTTCACCCCGAAAAACCAGTGAAGGATAAAGCATCAAATAATCACACTTTGACTGGAGCTCTAATCCCCAAACATCTGACACAACTACACCTATTAGTACAGGTAATTAACCTACAAAAAGCCTCCATGCAACCATGTGTGTTGCGTGAGCATATGAGTTGAGAGAAGAAATACTTTTAAAAAATTTTGCTTCATTCTACATGCAAAACAGGCTTTTCTTTTGATGAAGTTAATTAAAACAAAACAAAAATGGCTATGTTTTTCTTGAGATATATGTATTACAAGATGCTGCAGAAATGCCACCGAAAGGATTTTACATAAAAAATCTTCTCTTTGTACTAAAGCAAGGAGTCAGCATGGAAGCACAAGCTAATTTACCTATGCGATAGGTGAGGGGGCCGGGGAAGACGAGCACCGAGTGCTATCTGAGCTCATCGGATGTCGGCTGGAGTTTAGGTGGATTACTGATGTGTTTCTTGCTCCTTGACAACCAGGTGAGTCACAGAGAGGTGAAAACAGGAAGGGAAGACAGACTGATGGACAGGAGAGCAAAAGGAGGAAATGGAGAAGGGAGAAATGTCAAATCTGGTGCATTGGAAGTGATCTTGGCAGGAAACCTAAGTTACCATAGCGACCTGGTGAAAGCTCTGCAGCAAGAAAGAGGAGAGAGAGAGAGAGAGTGAGAGGAGAGGAGCAGACCTTGAGGTATTGTGTCTCGCTGTCCTGCTCTTTCATATTTGAACATGGCTTCTTAGTGCGTACATACAGTTCTTTAGCACAAGTACACGATCGATTTTACCAAAACTGTACACTTATAATTGACGTAATTACTGCATGTTTATCTTGGTGATCAGAGGAGCTCTCTTTAATTATCAAAGCCCATTCAGGTTGTTCAAAATCCTGTTCGGCTCACCAGTGCACAGCTCCACAGTCTGACAATCTGTGGCTGAAGTACATGAAGTACAACTACACATCCTTTTACATCAGTTCAGTCTTTGTAATGCGGATGATAATTGGAAGTCTTTGATGCGCTGGACTGCTGGGGGGGGGGGGCTGACATTAATAAGCTTATTCACCAGCATGAAGATTCAGACAGGGGTTCAATGTACAGACGACCAAAGGGATAAATGATCGTGCGCACACATTTCTATACACAGGAAAGGTGTCAGAGGATACATGTATATGAAGCAGGACTTGCTAAAATTATTCAGAGTTTGATATCAATCTCCCCAAAGTCGCAACGGAGGATGGACCTTATTAGAATACACCTTTTTTTCACTTGATAGTCACTACAATTATTGACGTCACGTTTTGATAATAGTTTTTACAGTAACTGTTGAACCTTTGCGTGTGTGAGACTTATACAGCAGTGGGTGGTTTACACAGAATGTGAAGTTGTCTGACAAAAGCATTTTTCTGTGTCACTCTCAGAGATGCTGTGGGGTCTCCATGGCTACAAGCAGGCATGCTTCTCTCCCTTACGTTGAGCAAATTCCCCCATGTGGGCAAATCAACACAAAAAGACCGTTTGAACTATTCTTGTTCACCACATTTCTTTCTACTTTTTATTCTGTCTGTAAGACTGTAGCATAGCCTTTGCATTCTGTGTTTTAATGTCTGGCTCATGTCAAGTCTAACTTACTTTTATCAACTGCTATTAACTGTACAGTCAAGAAACAATACCAACATTAATAATGATTTTAACTGCTTTAGCTACCCAAAAATAGTGGTTAAATGGTCATTTTTAAGGAAAGTTATCTGGAATTTTTTTGCCTTTTGTGTTGAAAGTATGTGTGAAAATTAACTAAAAAGTTTTCTTAAAGTTGGCAAAAACCTCACAACAGAAGAAAAAAAAAACTATAAGTCATCAGCAAGTAATTGAGTAAATAGTGTGAAGTGAAATAGTGTGAGCGATTAATACGAAGCTTGAATCCTCCAGCAGTTGACCCTGATTCAGAACACATGCACAAACACACACACACACATATATATACAGTGAGACAAAGAAAACAGCGGGAGGGGACAGCACATAATTGGCATCTTTTCCTTCATAAGCAAGTGTTTGTTTTTATGTCAATTAAGAAAACAAGGATTTGGCTTAATGAGGCTAATGAAGAAGCACCTCATTTGGCTCTGCTAGTTTAACAATCTGTCAGTGGAGGAGCAAAACACACTTACACACATGCATGCACGCATGCACACACATTTTCCACTCAGACGCACACATAAAAGCTAAATCAGTCTGATAAAATAATGAGTGAAAAAGCCGATCAGAGTTCAAACGGAAATTATATGTGTTATTCATATGATTGCCTGCAAAAGTGTTCAAAGCTAAAGGTTTTTTAATATATGAAATATATAGCAGAAATATAATATATAAACACACAACAACTTTTTCAGCAAAAAGAAGATAAATATATTGAATACCATTAAACACTGTACTTCACCTAGTTAGACCTATCAACTTGATTATTTAAATTTCTAATCAGTCCGAGTCATCATAACTAATAATGACTGTAATCAGAGTCTGTTTCATGGTTGATGATGAGTACACTCCGTTTTCATTATCATCATCATGGGTATGGTTGTCTGTGTAATCTACCCCATAGTGATGCCTTAAAGTTTGATGATGCTGATAAGACTAATCAGTAATTATTACTGGTGTAGACAGAGGAAGAGGAAGTGTGTCCACGGCTGTATGTGTGTACATATAATTGAGTTTTTTAATGTGTTTTTGAGTGTTGGAAGCACATTAGCCTTGTTTACTGGCTTTGGCAGCAGCCATGTCGGAGTAGTTCGGTTCAGCTCTTCCGGTTGGTGGGTTTCTGGAGACAACAGTAAACACTGTTAAAGCTTTACTCCACTGAGAGCTGCAAGCACCTTCAAAAAGAGTTCAACTCAGAACATAATTGCATAATGCATAATTATCTCCATCAGTCCTAATTCAAATCAGAATTCCACTCAGGTAGGGTTTGCGCTCATCTGTGTCTGCTGGTGGGGGACTCTCTTTATTTCCATTTTGCCCTTTAAACCAATAATTTGCTTTTAAGTTATGCGTAAAGAATATTTGGACTGTTGAGGAATTTTTTTTTTTTTTTTTAAATCAACACCTGAGATTTAAGTTGAAGTAAATTTTAAGTTTCACTTGATATCCCATCAACTTTCCACTCTCATAATTAAGTTGCCATTTGTTTTAAACAAAGTGATGTCACTGTGTAATTGACTTGGGTTTGGCTCAGTGGAGCAAAATGTTTGAAGATTGAATGACTGATTCCATTCTTATATCTAAATGAGAAATTCCTGAAGTGGGGAACTGGCTAGAATACACTTAGCAACAACTCACACATGCTATTTATTTTAATTTTAAGTCAAACTCTCTGGTATTTGCTAAACCCACAGCCTCTTCAACAGTGTCCTTCACTAATTGCTAACCGTATTCCCAGGTCGCTACAGCTATTTGCAAAGCAAATCCTTGATGGTGGGCGAGAGACTAAAGCCCAGTCAAATGTATGATAACAGGTGTTCCAGGTTGTAGTCATGGTGGTTTGTTTTTTTGCCTTTCTGTTTGATTACTGCTTTTGTGTTCTGCATGGCTGAACACTGAGCCACACAGCAGCGCCGGTTATCTATCTTACAGCACAACACACACACGCGCGGACACGACACAAACACACACAGCGAAACAAAGTGGAGTCCAATTTATTTGCACCACCAGCTGTTCTCACCCATCAAACTGGCTATCATAAACTCTGCAGTGCGTCTGAGACAAGGTGGACACAAAATATCACCTCTTTTACATAATTTTTTCAACCAGCTGACATATAAATGTGAAGTAAACTGACACCACAGATGGGACAAAATGCGACTGTTTAAACATTGACTTACACCCCATACTGCAGGTCAGTAAATGGTTTACCTGGCCTCTGTGGCCCAACAGCATCAGTTATGAGAGTGGGCACTTTGTCTGGTTCTGACCTTCATTTATCAGGTTGTTAATTCACCCAGGACTGCACACGGTTCAGCCTGGCAGCAGAAATGTGGGAACAGTTGATGATGGATTAACAGAGGAAGACACTAGAATTGGTTAAAAGCCAGAAGTGGAACTCTGGGTTGGTTTCTTCTTCTTCTGTCCAAATACTCTGGTCCTTCTCTTTCCTCTCTCACACTAATTTCTCCCAGCCACCTGTTATTTTTATCAAATAGTTTGAAACTAATTTTCTATAATTATCAACTTTTAATCAGTTTTCTCAACCACATATCCACACGGCCAGGCGATCTGTTGTTTTATCCCTATGTTTCCTTTTCATGATTTGTCCCATTTTTCTTCTTTTTCACGACAGTTAATCAATCCCCTCCTGCAAGGTGTAAGTAATCTATCTCTCTGCATCTTTCTATCCCATCCTGCTCATCTGCATGCATGTCTCTCTTTATGCTCTCTGTCTCCTTCTCTTTTCATTAATTCCTTCTCTCCATTTGTCTCTTCAGGGTCTGTGTGTGGAATATAAACTTCACAGTAAGAGGATGCCATGTGATACTGTGTTTAACCTTTTTTGCTGTGATGATTGTGTCTTGTTATCTTGCATTTGCTTGTTTTTACTGATTCTGGCAAGAACTGATCGATACCCTGATTCCTTAGTACAGATAGACCCTCTTCACTGCTGCTTCTTCTCAGTACATAATTGCTTGTAGATCAATAACTATGATCCCACTTCATTTACATCTAGTCCATACACATAACACCATGTAGGGAGAATAACCCTCAATAATCCTGAAGTATGTCTGTAATAATATTACATTACAGTTGGAGAACTTCAGGTTAAATGACGATCAAAACTTTGATTAATTGAATAAATGAATAGAGGTAAAGGCAAAGTCTATAATCCAACCTCAGAAATGGTTGCAGGTTCTGAGCTTCAGCTTTTACCTAACTGCTAACCTGCCTCTTAAAAATCGTCTGTGGGAGTGTTGCAAGAAACTGTAAATAACTATGGCACGTCAGCAGCCTCTGATAGACTTATTTTACAGAAAATGACCGAAAAAAAGTTATCTCCAAATTGCAGGGTATTCACAATGTTCTGTCTTAACTTGCAAAAAAAACCCAGCACATTATGCAGCCGGGATAATTAATTTATAGTGGTGCAATGTTTTGATCAAGTCCCATCTTCTTGTAACTACATAGGGTGTGTTTTCATTATTTATTTTCACCATTATCTCACTTCCCAGGAATTTTTCGGTACAGCTACCTAATTTCTTCCTTAGACCGCCTCTACTACTTTTCTGTCTTTTACTATCGGTGTAAAGGGGCTTCTCCACTGCTTGCTGGGCAATGGTCCAAACGTTGAGAGATGGAGAGAGAGAGGACAGATGAGAGGAGAGAAAATGCAATGGAGGGGTTGGGTGGTGGTGGACTATGGGACCGCCCAGGAGGTTGCTCCTGCCAAGGCAGCACAGAGGAATGTTTGTATCTGTATTTGTGTTTGTGATCCCACGTGCCTCAGCAGGCAGCAGGGGATCAGTTGGCCACATCACAGATCTATTGTTGGGGCTCTGCTGCCAAGGCTAACAGTGGGCCCACACAGCCATCTGTTTCCATCTACTGACCCACCGGTTAGCGGCTAACCATTCAGAGAGCCAACCTCTCCCCTCTGCTGCAATATGGAGCCAGAGTTCAACTGAACAGTGAAGACATGATACCCCATTAGGAGACAAAGTGCATTTCAATCATTCCAATGGCTATGAGCCATTTGAGAGGGCATTGCACGTCTTGTCATAATTGCATTTAAACGCCACCATAGACTCTAATAGCCTAACTACAGGTTGCCTTCAGACCAAAGGTAAATTACAATCAAAGGCAGAGTCAACCCATCCTTTATATGTGACCCTCCACTAACCCTACGCTCATATGGGCTTCGTCAAGGTCAGTGGTGCTCATTGTTCTGCACCAGTAGAGAGGAAGTAAGAGAATGGCATTGGCCTTTCCTTCTGCATGTGTAGGTCAGGGTGCATTGTTTTGTACAGGGCTGTGCTGCTGATGATATCAATAAAGCGCACAGTCCATGCATGTGAGTTCATTGTTGATTCATGATGGAAGGAGTTTGAGGGCACAAAAATAACATGTCATTGTAAAAGATTTTCCCATAGTGACTTTTAAAATGCACGTACTGTCTGTCTAATTTCAATGATTAAAAAAAAAAAAAAAAAAATCAGATCAGCAGCTTAGGTTTGTTGTGTGTTTTCTGTACTGCTTCTCGTTTTTGAAAAGTCTTTTAAAAGGCATTGATGCACCAAACTCTGCACAGGTGACACCTGGGACTTTCTGACTTTGACACCAACTTAAAATGCAAAAACGCATCCTCTGCCCAGCATGTGTTCTCTTGTTGTAGTTTGTTGCCCTCACTCACAAAACATGCGCATTTAAACACACACACACACACACACACACACACACACACACACACACACATACACATACACAAAGTGGCCCATAAAATGTAACCGCTAACTTTTTGTAAAAACAGACAGTAGGGCTTGAATTGTACTTTCCTTCTTTTTCATGAATGCTTTAAACACTTGACTCTTTTTTGTTTACCCTTCAGCACCAAACTTGATCCACTACACTGCATTCAGGAATAATCTTAGGGGGCTGGTACATTTTGTTTTTTTAAGTCTCTCTTTCATCTGACAGAAGGTTGAAGGAGGAAGAGATAAATTAGTTGAGCTGCTGGGTGTCCTATAGAGAGTTACTTCACTTACTGGGGCTTAGTTATGAATCTCTCAGAGCAAACTCCCTTTAACCAAAATAAAATGCTAAGGCAATGGTGAATACGGAGATAAGTCTTCTTACTTTTTTTTTTTTTTTAGACTCACCCATGCAGCTGAATTTTAGACTCGGGACTTTGAAATGTTTTCATACGAAAGATACCTTAGAGGCACATACCACTAGGATGAGAGGATGTAACCGTAGCCCCACTCTATTTATGAGGAGATATTCGTTGTTGTTTAACTTTTCTGCACAATATGTGGGGAAATGAGGGGGAAACACCAAAAATTAGAGCAGGCATGCTTTTCGGTCAAATCACTGAGGCAATTTAAATCAAGCAAATGGAATTATATCACAATTCAAACGGTTAATGCATCATCCCCTTTTCTGTAAGATTTAGCAGGGTTTACTCATATTTAGTCAAATGAGCATCAGGGACTCAACCACTGATGTAAGGCACAAACATTCCAGTGGATTTTTCTTTTCTTTTTTGGCCTTGCTTAGTGAACAAGAGCAGGAAGGGCCTCTTGCACAAAGCAAGGCCAAACTGCTAAAGATAGAAGCATTAGGCCTACTGTTTAAAATATGATAGGCCACTGTAGGCTATGTTGTATCATATGATATCATTTATTTATTTATTCCAATTATGAAGGGCTTTGTGCTGATAATGAAAAAAGATCTTACAAAAAAAGTGTGTACAAAAAAAAAGAACCGGTTTCCACACATTTTAGTCACAGTTTGTTGGACAGCCGTGGATAATATTTCAGTTTTCAAATTAAAAGTACTCCATCTTTTCTTTGATTATTGTTTAGTGGAATTTACTGAAGATGCTTTTATTTTGGAGTGCTTGATCAGTTGTAATACTGACTGACTGACTGTTGTCAGTTAATGGCTCACAGTTCACCCTGCTGCCTACTTCTGTGATTTTTTTCTGGTAAAGATGCTTTCTTCTCTTTGCGCCTTGCACAGACTAGCTAACTTTACCTTGATGAGTAAATTTTTTAAAGAATGTTCGGAAAGTTCGAGAATTTTTGCCTGACACGTGTCTGCTGCTCACACCCGTTGGTTAACGTTAGCAGTGACAGAATGCTAGCATAAAGTTGCTAATACTTAAAGTGCTTGTTTGCGTCTTTGACTTACTTGAACAGGAAACAAATGTTTACTTAACGGCAAAAAAACGTTAGGGGCATATTTGGGGTGGTAACGACGGTAAATTACAACATTAAGAAACATTTGGTTCAGCATTGTTATTGTCCTGTTACTGTGCGTGCTAACTCACTGGCATAGCCAACTGACAGCATAATTATGCTAACTATTATTATTAGTGACACCTGCTGTATCTCTGCTGTTACATGTTAAAGTGAGGGGAAAAAAATCCTGCTACACAACATGTATGTCTATGTAGCCTTTATCTATCAAGTAAAATCTAGGCTAATTAATGAGAACAAAAATATGCACTAAGTAGATTCAGAATAAATTAAATACTAATCAACTTACTAATAATTTTAAATTGATACATTATAAGGCTTGCTGAATTTAATTGCAACTCTCTTTTGAACAGATCTTCTGCTCATTAGGATCAAGAGTTCCTCAGATGTTTTACATCACATTCTGCTCTGGATCCAAATATGCAAATCAGCTGCAGAAATGATGCCTGTTGGGGGTTACACTGCCCCCAAATATCTCGAGTCCATCAAAGTAATAGCCTGCTATTCCCAATGAGTGAGTACATTCATCAACTCTAGGGTCATGATGACAGTGTGGCCTACTTGTGTGTCTTTTTTTTTTAGTCAGTCCCTAACATTTTGTAGATGCCTTGTATCTGCTTTTATTGATTATTCTGTAGCAGTTTCTTTTCATTGATACAAAGGCAGGGATCTGAGGTACAAACTCCTTCTTGGAATATTATGTATAGCACTTTTTGCTACAAGTCATCAGTTTATGCTTTCTCTTAGTAAATGTTGTTTTCACTGTGTATTGCCGCACCAAGTAAAATAATGCCAATGTTAAATACTGATAAAATTTGCATAGTTACATTGTCGAGTTCCAAGACATAAAATGTGGCTGTAGGAAACTTGATGACACCTATCAATCACTATCAAACTTTTAGACCATGTCTACCAGTGAATGCCAGAAGCAGTTTAGTTTAGGACGCAACATCATAAGTATGAAAATCTTCTGACCTTTCCCACCAAAGGGTGGGGAAAAAAAATGGATCCTTAGATGCGCATGCGAACCTGGACAGTTTGAACTGATTAAAAAATATCAAAACTTTATTTTCTAAATGTTCTAAGTCATATTTACATAATGGAAAAGGCAGAACCTAACTGTGAGGGCAAGGCAGTACCTAGACAATCCACAGGGCACAGAAGCTGGAGTTATTTTGTAATTTGTAATTCACAAAAAGCAGTGGTTGGAAAAAAATCTTTTGATAAAATTTCCAAATAACATTTTGAAGATGAATGTCACAGGAAGTATAATGTGAATATTTTGTATGCTGTCGCTCAGAGACTGATGCTAGCAGTGCAGAGCAGTAACAAACCAGACAGTACGATAAACACACACTGCAGCATTTAACAGCAGAAATTTGGGGGGAATTGAGGTGCAGCAAAATTAACTTCTATATTGTTTATATCCTTGTGTTGTAGCCCTTAGAATGAGAATCAAATCGTGAGGTGCCTAGAGATTCCCACACCAACTGCCACCTTCTGTGTTGTTACAACCAAGATAAGTATGAATACTGAAGTACAATGTAGGCAGGCAGTCTTTCCATCTATGTCGTAGTGCTCTGTGCTCTGTCTTTTTGAGCTCTCCTGTGTTTGATATCTCATTTGGCATTCTGTCTGTGCGCAGCCCTCGTTATCGTATTCCTATGGAGTGCACTGGCATTTGACATGCAGACATCAAAGACTCTGGCAGCATTGCAGATCAACTGCCTCTCACAGTAGTACTCTCTTTCACATTGTGTCTCTTTCTTTCTATCCTGTCTCGTCTCTCTTAGAGACCTCAAACAGGTGAGGGACCAAAGGGATCAGGGTGACTGTTGCTTGCTTAAGTCTTAATTTGATTTTAACCAGATCAACATGCGTCTGACCTGAGAAGAGTGTGTGGCATTGTGTATGACAGCTAAAGGATGCATGCATGCAGCTGGCAGAAGGAGAGCATGTTGACATTTCAGGGGTCTATAATCAAATTAATTTCTGCAGGGTGGACAGTTTCTGCACACCAAAAGAATTTTTTTCATTTTCCTTGCAGTTGCACTCAGAGTGTACCCTTTACTGCCTGTAAGGACTTTTTTCTATTTTTCTGTTGTCTTGTGTGCTTAGGACAGCCCTTTGATTGGGCTTCAATAAAGAAAAACGACATTTTGAGCTTTATTGAGTAAAAAAATAAAAAAAAACAAAAGTAAATTATCCAAGGCCAGAGAAAGTGTTTTTTAAATATTGTCCAACATCACACACAAAAATCGACACGTTATCTGAAATGACAGCCTTTATCTTATCTCACATTATTAGCTTTAAATTTTCCTAACTATCCAAAAATTCAGATTTTCCTTTTCCTTTTCAATTCTTGCTCATATCTGAGGGTTTTTTGTTTAGTAATCGCAGTGCTGATATTCACTTTACTCCTCATCAGGTCCCCTCAGTCCTTTTCCTTTTGAGCTTCCTTCAAAGGATTTTTGTATTCAATTATTTAAAAATAATGCTACAGTAAAATAAGTTCTAAATGATCAGAGAGATACATGGCAAACTGTTCTACAAGAATATTGTGGAGCTTTCTGATAGCAATCGGCATGAAATGGAATATTGTTATGATTTTATTGTCTAATTATAAAATGCTGTAGTAGAATAGCACAAAAGGTGATGACCGACGTTGGCATGTTTTTCAACAATGGAAAACGAGAAAAAAGAAAAACTTTTCTGTTTGTAATAACGGTAGTGGCCTTTGGAGTACAGGTTTGAGTGTATGAAGTGCATATGAATGCACCACGAAGCTCTCTCCGTCAGCACCCATGCACTTTGCTGCACAAAGTAATGTAGATTCAGGTTTTCCCAGGTGCACCTAAATGCACCATGTGAGATTGTCAGCGCAACTTTTTACTCCAAGAATATTGTGGCACAAACTCACCAGTGTGTTAGGTAACCCTCTGATATTTAATGCTCTTTGCCAAAAAGGCCAGAACATTGGCATTATATTAGCAGAATACATGTAAAACTTATCTATAACTTTAACTGGTTAAATCCGTTTTTCTTCTCTTCCAGTAAAGTAATCCCATCTTTTGACCAGTTTGTCAGTCTGTCTGAAAAAAAAAAAATGCTGCTCTTGGTGCTGTTGTTAGATTGTCATGACATCCTGTCGCTGTTTCAGTTGCTCAGCCTTAAAATAAAGATAAAGCCAACAGATTTTTATTATAATTCAGTGGCCAGACATCTTTAAGTGGTCCTGCAAGTGTGATGTCATGACTTTTCAGAAACAGTTGCTACAGTCATTGTGCACATCATTGGTATTCAGTAAGAAAAAGTTCAGCAAAAATTAAAGCTTTTGAGCACCACTGCGTCACTGTTGTGATGAATCACTTGGCAATAGAAAGTCGTAGATTGCAAATTTTTTTCTGCAAAATAGATTGTTTAGAAAGGATTGTGGTGGTTTTGGTTTCTCTGCATAGATAATTTAATCTTAAAATTAAATAGATTCAATATGTCTCCAAATTCACTTTGAGACAAGTCACAGTCATTTGTTTTTGTAAGTTGAGATGGAATTAGTAAATCACCAGTATTTGTTATTTAGGTGCTATTTATAGCCTGTGGCTTGTGTTGGGATGAAGCCAGATGGACAGCCGTGATCCTATTACCTCTGTTACCTCTCACTGTTGTCTGCCTACAGATCCTGCATTCTCACAGTAGACAGTGCACTTGGACAGGCTTGGTTGTTCTGTTCATTAACTCTGAACAGACCTCTGAGTTCCCTGTCTGTCCATTCAGGGAGCAGGACTGAGCACAGTTCATGGTATGTGTCTTTAAAGACGGATTTTGTTGATCTTTGGTGTGGCCATTAGGTGCTTTCATCAGTGCATTGTACTTTGCTGTGTCTTGTTAGTGTAATAGGTAGGAAGTATGTTCGCAGATGTTTAACAAGGTCATACATACTTTGGTGTTCATGGCATCTCCTGACCAATTTGTAAATAAAAAACGTGAAACATGAAAAAGAAAACTTTTATGAAAAGAAACCTTTAACTCATAATCACAATCTAATTGCATCTATGGGTTTCAAAAACAAGTGCACTAGGAGGTGAAGGGTGGGAGACAGTGGTGACCAACAATTGGCTGCTGGTAACACTGGATGACTCACGTGCAGCTCATTCATGTTTTCAGCACAGTGCTGGTTTGTTGAGTGAATGGGCTCTGCCACTTGTAAAACAGGCAGCTGTTATATCACTCTGCAGAGAAAAAGTGGAGGTAAAGTGGTTGTGTTGAGCTAGAGAGTGAGTACAGACATGTAGTAACAATTTAAAAAGTGGATTGGATTTATTTGATTATTGTGAAACTGATTTTTGAAAAGTGACTAAAGAGGTCTTTAAGTGGAAAAGTTGTAAGTGAAAGAAAATAATTTTTCCTGTACTCTGTCTCTGTTAAGATTGTTGTATATCAGATCATCTGACAACATTTTTGTCTTGTTTGCAATAACATGAAAAAAAAAACCCTGACCCAGTGCAGTCCAACATCAACAAATGCTAGCCTAATATAATTTTAAACATGTGATTAAAAAATGTGATTAATCATGATTTAAAAAATTAATAATTTGACAGCCCTAGTATATATGTCTCTGTGTGTCTATATATATATCTTTTTTGTTGTAATTGACTGCGACATACAGGGTTTTTGAAGATCAGATTTAAAAATGGAATATACGCCTGATGATGAGGTGTTGTACCAGAGGCGACACCACTTACTTCCTCTCACGACCGATAAAACACTGAAAATGAGCTGTGATAGGTCGTTAACACAGCTGAATATCACT
>JAPZDX010000022.1:12431630-12448016 GCA_029783625.1 Naso annulatus
TGTGTGTGCCTGGGAGCTTTGGTCTTGAAAGGAGGTGTGGTCAGGCAAATTGTTAGCACATTGCTATCTTGTGGCACCAGACAGTGTTTGGACTATTGACCAATGAAAACCATGTGCTAAATGTGTGGTAGGGCTGGGCAATATAAAGATACACTGTTACCAAGGTATGAGACTTACTGTATATTGTCTTAGATGGACATCGTTATATTGTAATATGGATAGTAATATGGAGCAGTTAGCTGTGGCCCGTAGCTGCATCTACTGGGTGATAATGTGAATTTATTTCAAACAAAAAACATCTAATTTGTATCTTTTTGTGATGCATGGCGTGTCAGAATCTCAATCACAACACAATATAACAGGAATTATGTGATTATTAAACAGATTGGACGTTAACCTTCCCACTCGTCTGTCTGTTTCACTGAATAGCAGAGCCCACAGCAAACGTCATACAATCGACTGGTTTAAGGCTGCTCCAATAGTTTTACACTTAACCTGATACCATGCCTACTAGAATTCAAATTCTGCAAAGAATCCCCAGTGGAGCGTGGCCAGACCCGTATCACGAAGTGAGTTTATTCAGGAGGGGGAATTATGGGTCTGGTTTACCAGGGTATCTGTTTTCCTGTTATAGCATTAATGAAGTGCTTTTAAAGAGATTGATGAATAATAACATTTATCATGTATCAAGATATAGCCTAAGAATATCGCAATCTAAATTTCAGCTCATATCAGTGTTATCCTGCTATTTAGAGGGCGCTCTATTCTGATACATTTACATCGGCACGGTCACAAGGTGCACTCTACTTGTGGCACATGGGAGTGCGCAGCAAGACTCCTCATAATAAGTTAAATAGCATATTGGCCTATCAGAACATTACTCTTATCCACTCCTAAGCTTTTAGCGTGGTTTCACACTAGGGACCTGGGCCCCTGAATCCAAGTACACTTGACCCCGAAGACTAGGTCATTTGATTAGTGTGAACACAAGTGGACCGGACTTGGTACGGTTCATGTGTTCTTGGGCACAGTCTGCGAGAGATGTGAAAGCAACCGTGACCAAATGAGGAAATGGGCTGCTATTAGATGAGCTGCAGAATGAGAGCATTCCCTGTTTTTAATCACTAATTGCTCCTCGTATCACGGCGCGCCGCTCCTGTGGCCAAGCAGCCATGACACAGTGAACTTATGTGCATGTAAAGGAGGAGCCATAAAATTTCCAGCCCCACTTGGAGTGACTTAGCCACCACTTGTTTGTTTGTGTCCCTGCTCGCAGGCATTCTTCTTTGGCGCTGATTTTAACACTTATAAATCATATCAGGTTACTGCCCTCGTTAGTTCCAGAAGAATTTGTTTAGGCCTATTGATGGCGAAGTTGTACATCTGATACCTACGGTACCAGAGAAAAACGGGTACTGTCGTATTGTCATAATGTTGGCGTCGACTTGGTACCGAAGTATCGGTTCTCGTGACATCCCTGATTTTTATAGGTTTTGTGCAAGTTCAAGCAACTGTAACTTAACCTTCTCTGCCATTTCATGCATGTCCTGGTAACATGTTGGGTTGAAGTAGCAGAATTTTTCTTATAAATTCTGGAAATATTCACTTTATCTGATTCATTACTTCATTTTCCTAGAAGGTTATCTGTCAAAGTCTGATACTTTGATTTTTTTTTTGCAAGCGCTTTTGCAGTGGATATATATCACCTACAACTTGAAGAAGGAATTTGATTGTAAGAGTCTTGTGTGTAATTATTAGAGTAACTGTGCAACATTTGTAGATGATAAAGAAGGAGATGTAGGAAAATAAATGCGGACATCTGAGCAACTAATAAGAAATAATATGAAAGGGATAAAGCTGATCCAGGGAGCTCAAGGATAAGAAAAGGCAATTTTTGGTAACTTCAAGTTATGCCCTTTAATATACTCTTTTTTTATACTCTGGCTTTTAGGGATCAATGATGCCTCTCAAGAAAAAGTTTTGCTAATGCATGCTGAAAATACAGGTTTAAGACACATTTTCTTAATGCTGTCTAAAGCTGGAAAGGATAAAGACTGGGCAAATCAACAAGGAGTTCAAGGTAGTCAAAAATCTATAATCCTTGAAATTATATGCCTCATTATATGGCTCAAACAAATAAAAATATTGATTCTGGTGTCAGTTATGTGTATAAATAAGACAGAAACTACATATCAAAAACTGTGATTTGAAAGCCCGAGTGTAGCAAATAATATAGCTGGTAAAGACATCACCGAAAATCTTCCCAGTAACGAGTAGCGATGTTCATTAGTGATGATATATTTAATCATGTGTAAAAGTAAATCGTCTGTGGGCTTGTATATTACTTATTGTGTGCATTAAAACATTGAGCATTCCAGTTATGAACTGTAAACTCAAATATATCATGATAATCTATTTGGCCAGTACCACCTCCTGTCAAAAACAACAACAGCAACAAATGTCCAAACTAACATAAAGCCTGGCATTAGAATAAGTGACAGCAAATGTCCTGTTGGGAAAGAATAAAGCAAAAGCATTTGCAACAATACGTGGTTGTAGACACTCTAAATGCATGTACTGAATGGATTCTCCAAACAAGCTTTTGAAGGCTGTTAACAATACCTCTTACTGTTTATTCAACAGAACAGGGTGCACAAAAAATATTTACACATTTATGCTTTATGGTATTCGGTGAAATGCAAGAATGGCAGAAAGCAGGCATAATAAATAGTAGTTATTTCCTACAAGTTATTGACACACAAGGCACACAATTATACAGAGATCAAGACTCTATACAAGAACAAACTCCGGATGCAATGAAGGGCTGTCACTTTCAACTGATGTCTCGATACCATCTGTGCACCATTGTTTTGTCTTCTCCTTTAATGATGCCTTAAAATCTTGAGTACATAAATACCACATCTTGTTTGCATAACTGTGAAGAGGCTCACATTCGATACTATTCTGTTTTTTTCATACACCAATCAACTCAGCATTGCACTGTGTAATTCACTTCCTCCGTTTACCTCCTTTTGATGTCACTGGCATCCATTTGTATGCAAATTAATTATATTACATCCGGCAAGTGATGGAAGCACGAAAAACATTGCAGGGTTTCAGGCGTGTTAGGTTATGAATGTGAAGTTGATGATATTCATAACTCTAGTTGTGCATCTTGGCGGGAAGCATTTACCACCTTAAATCCAGAGTCAGAATCAGTTCAGGGAGTTGCTACACACCAAAAAAAGGCAACATTTTAGGCACGACCGCACAGTGCTTTCATCAAGAACTAAATAGTGCTTGCACATCTAGAAAACTGTTATTGTACAATTAAAAATGTTATGACATTAAACTATAAATTCTACTTCATTCATTCCGGACATTAGGTTAAGACTTTACGCACCAAGCAGACTTTACTAATGGCTGCCCTTTAGTAATGTGCAGCTGTTATGATCTACCCTTTTCCCTTTTGCTTCCCATTACTCACATTGATGAGGATGGGTTGAAGCTGTTCTCTCCCAACCTTTATCTGTTTTATATCAGGGAAGATGACAGAAGAGTGGAAAATGGGGCTGCTGCAAAGATTAAATAATGTATCTGCAGAGACTTAACTACTTGAGAATCCTGCAGCAGACCTCTCGCTAATGAGACTGTTGTTTGTTTCTATGTTCATGGCCACATCTAAACATTTTACACTCAGATTTACGGAATAAAGTTGCCATGCATGTATCCAATGTGTGTCATCCACATATTTACACCTGGCAGTTTCCCTTCACACCAATGGTTATCTGTTGCCCGTAAGGCTGCTCTGCTGCAGGGGATGAGGTTTAGCTGATTTTGCTCGAGAGTAACTTTTCATTCGCAGGTCAGAGTTGATTGTGGACACACTTTCTGACTGTTGTGTAGATTATTTGCCTATCACAAGTGATCAGACTAATTTGGATTGCACTATCTGCTGTGGTTTGGCCTCACTGCGCTCATCCACCTCATCTACCTCCTTCCCAAGTTTCTGCCTGTCTTCAACACTAAGATATTTTTTACAGCATGAAATGGACTACTGACACCAGGTGTGTGTGTGTGTGTGTGTGTGGTATTAATGATTTTTTAAAAAAACTCGCTCAAAATAAGTAAATAATAATAATGTGGATCGCCCTAGAAGGAATTATTTTATGTCATATTTCAGCTCATCCAGGTTAGAGATAAGGTTAGGGTCAGTGTGCTGAGACTAAGACAAAGCAAATTTTAATATGTTGTTGGTGGCAATAGTCATTATGTGTGGGCTGACAAGTATAACCAGGTAACAATAACCCTGATGTTTTTATCCCAACTTAAGTGTTTCTACATGTACACAAAAACATGCGTGGACTCACACGCACCATTTTAAGAGTTTCTGAGTGATGTTTTTTTGCAAGAAGTCCCACATCAGCACTCCAGTCTGATGTGTCAAACTGCCATTGGACTTGACTGTGACCCAGATACGGTATGTGTCACATGCAGATGACAGATTCAGATCAATAGTCATAAAAGCTCCCTGTTTGAGAGGAATCAAATCGGTTGGTTTTATGTGCTAATGAATAGTGGCTTGCCTTCAATCAGTTTCTTTGTCTTTCTTTCCCTACATGTGGTAATACATGTGAGAAACAGTTTTTGTGTTACTGTCACTCATTAATTTTCCCTTGTTATTGTTTCTGTAATTTCTTTCTCAATTTTGCATGGATTAGGGTGCATACAAGCATACTGAGAGAGAGAATGCTGTGGGGTTTAAGGGCAGCAATGGAGTAAACAGCGTGAAATATTTATGGTTGTATGGAGCGAGGATGCCAGGCCATAGTCCCTTATTGTACTTGGCGGCGAATATTAGAAATTGCGAAAAACTCATCCATATTAACCCTCCTACATCATTATTCATTAAAGATTCCTGCTGCTTCAATTTGTGCACTCATTGTGCATCAAGAGTTATTTAACTGGTTGTGTAATTGTGGGCCAGAATATTTGGTGATGCAGTTATATGATGCCTCCACACATGGTCACTCTACAGCTTCCTTCTATAAAAGGATGCATACTGGAAGAAGCTGTAACTCCCCTCTCTAACTACAGTGTTGCAACAATGCTTTGTACAGCAGACGTAGCTGTGCTTGTTGATTTTTGTGAGGGTCCTCTCGGAATGAGGACGTCCGGATAATTTTATCCACAGTTTAACTTTACACTTCAAACCTTTCCCAATGATGAGTACCACTATTACAAGTGCTGCAGACAATGTTTAACCATGAGTAGCTTGAAATTCACAAAAGCCAGCGGGTGCCTGCTGTAGTTGGGGATAGAGAGAGAAAAAAAAATCGATGACCCCCCTTTGAGTTTGACACCCATACTACAGTATATACCTTTATAGAATACATTAATCTGCCATTTGTACCATAAGGTATCTCACTTTCAGTGAGAAAAAAAATAACAGAACAAAGGAGCTGTTTTTCATTTTTGTCTCGCCCAGTGGAGGACTGTAGGTACGGAGGTGGGTTGGCGAGACTTGGGGGATAACTCTTACCGTGTCTCTGTGTGTGTTGCTGACCAATCACATAAAACTGTATCTCTTCACATTGACTCTTATGGGAGCTATTTGATTTCCAAGTAACCAATCACCTATGTGAGTGTCTCACTTCACTGACCCTTGCCATGCTTTGTAATAAAGCATATGTACAATTAATAATTGCTCTAAATATTGGCTGATTATTAGTCGATATATATGAACATGTACAGTATAGTTTTTACATTTTTACCCAAGGGTTGCAGAACTTGGCATGTGTACACATGAACATACTGTAGCTCCCCTAATAGCCTGCATACCTGCCAACATTAGGCTGTGAGAAGGAGATTTTCTGACATATCAGCAAATGGCCTGCTCTCAACAAACAACCCCCATATAATTACAGATTCGTAGAATAAATACAAGTATGTGAATGTGATATAACTTTTAATTAGACTTACATATCAAATAAATTCTTATATTTACAGCTCATTGAAACAAGAAAAACACAAAAAAGGACCCCAAAGTCAACATCTTACATTTCAAAAATACGAATAAAAAAACATTATGAAATAGACTATGAGTACGAGTGTGTGTGTGTGTTCAGCTCTGCCTTAGTAACTTGATGAGCCTCTGACTCACCTCACAGTGAACATACTAATGGTGCTGTAAGTGCTCCTCTCTGTGCCTCCACGGCTTGTTTGTGTTTTAGCGTAGTTAGCATGTTTAATAAGGTCATCCTTTCTCACGCTATTCTATGTCTTACAAAAAAAAAACATGGTTGTTGCTGATGTGGCTAGCAGTTAATAGGGCAGTGATTCGCACCAAGTCAAGTAAATATTGAAAACATATTTCCTTTTCTTTGGACCTATTTCATTCATTTTTAGGGGAAAACTGAGTGAAGCTGAGGGCTTTTGCCAGTGCAGTGCTAAGTGATGCATGCTCACTTCTTCCCAAGGGTTGGGTTGCCAAATACCACAACACATTTTGCTTGTATCATTAAGAAATGGGGAGATAAATTGGAAAAATTACCAATCTGGAGCAAAAGTAAGGAGACTCATGCAAAAATTGGCAGTGTTGACAGGTTTGAGCCTGTTAACTTTAGCCATGGCTTGATAATCCGGAAAATTTTTGTGAGGCTTTGTACATGACCAAATTAGGCGTTGTGGCCATGTTGCATGCTAAGAAAACCCTCAACCGACTGATTCCCTAGTGTAGCATATACAGTAGATATAGAATTAAGTTAAACCTGGCACAGTGACATCTTTGACCTCCCCAGCATCCCCACCCTGCCTTTAAGAGCTGTGGTGGTTTGTGCAGAGATAATACAGTGCATGGTTTGAAACAGGTCTTAATTGGCTGGCAGGCTTTATGAAATTATCTCTAGAGAGACTCATTGATTATTAATAGGCATGCTGCATCAAAGAGCCAACTGCCACTCCAGCAGCAACCCTGGAAACCCAGAGATCAACAGAAAATGTGCATTCACAACTTTCTGTGGCCCTAAAGAGAGAATTGTTAAACAGACAGAGGGAAAAAAAGAATTGTGTGAGAGCAGAAAGTGGCAGAAACAAAAAGATAGGAGGAGAAAAATCAATGAGGATGTTGAGTGGAAATGGATTGGGTTACACACATTTTTTTGTCAGTTTTTTCGTTGGATCCCTACAAATGCATTTAAGCCATATACTACACACATAACTTGTTCTAGAAACTAATTTGATCGCTTTTTG
Organism: Naso annulatus; assembly: GCA_029783625.1. Taxonomy (NCBI): domain Eukaryota; kingdom Metazoa; phylum Chordata; class Actinopteri; order Acanthuriformes; family Acanthuridae; genus Naso; species Naso annulatus. Next base: position 12,438,882 of record JAPZDX010000022.1, read on the forward strand.
TCAGAAGTCATGAAAGAATGTCCTTGTCAGTGTTTCAGAGTCACCTCTATTGTTTCTTATCCACTTCATTTCGAGCATATCTCTGATTTTGCATCACAGCAACATTATAAACTAAGCCTCAGATATTTAAACTCTTATTACAGCCCAAGTGCAATATTACGTTTTGGCTTTGTGGCATTTGTAGGGGCAAATAAGTGGATAGAAAGACTGGAATCCAGGCATACAATTTCATCACAAAGTGTTACTCGCTTTTATGTCAACTAGCAATCATACTAAATTGGGCTATGTTTAGTGCCTTAGATGCATCGTAGCCTAACCTTAGACTGGATGCTTTCTGCTGAAAATCTGAAGCAGTCTGAACCATAAAAATCAGTACACATACCATCACCTTTAAAGTAATATCAGTAGTACTTAATTTGATCTCTGTTTTTCTACTTGGTTCACACACATTATGTAAATGTAAGCACTCAGTTGTATAGCCACTCTTCCCCATCAAAATGAGTTTTATACGGATACATTTTTAAATGAAAAGAAACTGCATTGCGGAGATTGGCTGTGACCAAAAAACATGCAACTATTCAATTTTTAGCTACACCCTGCTGACATGTACTGAACTGCCAGGGTTCACATGCAACCAGTGACCATCATTGTACCAAACTCACAGGGAATAAATCATTAATATTTTAGTATGGCTCTAAATAAAATACAGTAATAAGTAAAAGACAGATGCCAAGCAAATTTCACCACGTCTATGCGTCTTTGAAATATAACCAGTAAAACTTATGAAGCAGTTGTTGAAGGTGATACCAAGTAGTACAGGGAGTCCTCAGAGTACAAGGGTGCACACTTGTGGATCTAACTTCTGTAAAGGGATAATGAGCAAAATAAAGCTTAAAGTGATTAAGCTTTCAAAAGTGACTGTACAAATAATTGGCGATGTGCGTATGAAAAAATGTCACCAGGCTTTTTGACAGTGCGTCAAACAGTGGTTGGAGAAGTTATTTTTAAGATCCATGGCTTTAGTGTTGTCAACATCTGTCGACCGCAACAAAGTAATATAAACTTCCAACACCACTTTACAGTAGCAACTCAAGTTCTAAAGGGGTTGTAGGTTGTATGGTATTTTACAAAAAATTAACTAATAAAACAGTATATGGTCAACTCTCCATGATAAGCTAAGATATAAGAAGCTTGTCATTGGTATACCTTAGTGAGTTTGATGGATAAATGTAGCTTAAGTCTCAGACACTTCCTTTCTTGGACTTGGAGGATTGTGACAAAACGTTGTGTGTAGCAATCTACAGCATCAGAAAAGTCATTCTGCAGGCTCAAGGTGGCTGTCCTGTTTAACTGTTCTTGTTTACACATGAGAACTGAATTTTGGCTACCTTGCATGCTGAGATCCCAGACATCGCTGCTGCTTTAGTTTTTTTTTTTCTCTTTACCACAAACTAGACACAGTTACATGCATTACTGCGTCCTATGGGTAAAGTAACAATATTGCTTCTTTTGTTGTTGCTTAATAAGTTACCTCCTCTCAAAACAATGAGTAAATATTCGTCACCCTACAATTAACTGGAGCTTTACGAATACTGGTGAGGAATTGATATTGTTGATGAGTATACTCAATCAATGTATGTATGTAAGTGAGGACAATTGTTAGAATTTACAGTGTATGAAGTCTTTACTGACAGAGCATAGTAATAGCTTTGTTCTCAGATGTACTCTTTGCGGTATAGGCAAAAAATAGATGCAGTAGGTTTTCCATCACAGTAAAATATTGTCAGTTTGTCACATTACCAATCTTGTATGCAGGTGTGATGTATTGAAAAGTAATATTGAAGGAGCTTGCCAAGCGGGATTTTCTACTCTGCCAACCAAATCAAAGCAAATATTGATATTACAATTCATAAACGGCGTGCCATTCTGATTACCCAGCTTTAGGCCTAAGAATATTATTGTAGTTTTCATGTATGTCAGCTTTGTGTGTGTGTGTGTGTGTGTGTGTGTGTGTGTGTGAAAAATCGGGGCACATCTGCTTGCTGTGTCAGCCCATGTGAACTCGATAGATACGGTGGCTTCGGGATGTGGTGCAGCTACTGTAGAGTATTGATTCCTAAAGCTTTTAGCGCATGGCTAATTTTCCATATGTGGCCTCTCCATGTGGCCCTGGGGCTCTGGATGGGTCAGGCATTGTTTTGTTTACTCTGAGCGGTTAATCCCTGTGAGCTGGCTGTGTTTATGCGCGTGTGTGTGTGTGTGAGAGAGAGAGAGAGATTGAGTATGTATGTCAGGGATGCTGTGGTGAGGAATTTTTAACACTGGTAAATAGACTTAATGAACTTTTAACCATGGTGTTACAGGTGACATTTGACATAATCTGTACTGAAGAGGGCTCTTTTCAGTTACTGCCAATGCAAACAGAACACTTATCATTCATTAAAACTCAGTCTACAAAACAAGGTAACAGCAATAAAGCATCAAGATGTAAACATCAACCACAATGAAAACAGAAATAAACAGAAAATTGAGAGCTTGCACAAAGTCAAGTCCAAACAGAGGGGTATTGAGCTGCTTTTTAAAGGTGCTGATTGTAAGACCAATGGGAGAGAGTTCCAAAGTTCAGGTGCCACAACACAAAAGCAGGATCTTCTCCTACTTTTAAAGGTGAAATTCAGCTGCAGAACATCTCTGATGTGGGCAGGTGCTTGACCATTGACCATGCAGAGCTCACTAAGTAATGTGGGGCCAGCGGAAAGCAATTTGGTATCATATACGACCTTTTGGAGGACCTGGTCTGTTTATGGAGCAGCAGCATTTTGTGAAGTTGGTGATTGCTGGAACAGCAGGAAAGACAAATCAATATGATTTTGGTTAGGTACACATTGCTTCTTCAACAATCAGCTTTTTTCATCATGAGAGAGCTCAGAGAGCGTCCTCTATGTCTTGACATTTTTGCTTCTAATGCCTCCGTTTCACCTTCCAGTTCCTAGAGAGTCATCCACCTCAAGTGAACTCTGAACAGTGCTATCTTCCTGTCCTTGGAAATCACTCAATTGGTGTGGAAGGGAATCCTCCTCAAAATCCTACACTCCAGTGCCTTCCCCCTGATGGTCCATTGCTGGCTCAGCTCAGTCCTTGGTAGCACGATGAAAGAACTTGCTGCTTTCAGAAGCCTTCTCCTGATGCGGAGAGATAGCACTGCTGCTCCTACATGTCCCGCCAGAAAGTCGAAGAGAGGAAGAGACACTAGGTCGAGAGGGATACACACAGAGAAACAAAAAGGAAAGCTAAAAATCAATACATATTACAGTTAAATTCTATGAATCTCAATATCTGATTCTCACTCAGTAGCATCGCATTTCTCATGCTAACTTTAATTTAGGATTGGGTGAATGTCTGGGAAATCAATATCCATCATGCTTTTTTTCATTCAAAGTGAAAAATGGATGTCTGCTCTGTTCCTGGGTCAGCTCTGTTGCAAAACAAACCAGCCTAATAAGCTTGGTAGCCTAAAAAACCTTCAGGTACTACAGGACAGCATAGCAGATACAGTAGGTAAACAATTACATTCTCCCTTTTTGTTTGATCTTTCTCAGCTTATCTAATGAATTAACCAGATACAAATGAACGAAAGTGTTTGAAAGGACAGAGAGATAGTGTGTATGTCTGTGTTTGTGTGTGTGTGAATAAATGTGGCCCTGGGTGACTTCAGTTTGTGAGTGGCCATGACATTTGCTTTACCAGGTGTAGAGGAGCGTGAAGCAGACTCTGATGGGGTCTGTGAGCAGTTATCACATTTACTCCAGGCCATGGGCTATGTGGCTGGTTTGTCAAAGCTGACTGTACGTAATGCTTTCCCTCCCTCTCTCCCGTCATCTCACCCACCTTCCTTTTCTACTGTTAACCTGCCACCCGACCTTTTTCTTTCACGCTCCCTTTCCTTCTACTTTTTTCTTGGCCCAATGACTGTCTCAACCCCATCCTCTCTGACCCTCTCTGCTTTATGCTACCTCAGCCAACTGTTTACCTTTATCTGTCTCCCTCCCTCTGCTCCAACCTCCTTTTTTCCAGCGTGGAAGTTTCCGAGGGTATCAGGTAGGGCTGGCAGATGGCTGGCAGTGGATTTCAGCTGGGTTTGCGGACGTTCTCATGTACACCTCTATGGCAGCGGCTTTTAAAGCCTAGCAGATGTTTCGGATGCACGCATACATTGCGCTAGATCCATGCACACGCTGCTCTGTATAGTCATGAATTATTCACTTTGTTTTCACTGGGCTGGAGCACAAGGGATGGGGTGAGAGGGGGTGGGGTGAAAGAGATCTGAGCTGAAGAGAAAAGAGGCAGTAGCTGTTAGCTGAGGCATGGGAGCTTTCCTCCTTATAATTCTAGTCCACTCTCTTAATGTTCCCAAGCAATTGGAGTTAGACAGACAATCTGGACTGCAGTGTTAACCTATAGGTACCCTCATAGCTCACAGACATTTTTTTAAGTAAGCTCTTTCGCCAGCTAAGCCTCCAAACATATAAGATATCATCACACTATGCCATGGAGATGTAGGTGAATTTTGTCACTACACCATTAAGAGGAAAATGATTAATGACAATACTGAATTATTTTCCATCCATGGGAATGCCAATGTATTTTTCCAGGCCAGATTCAAGGTCCAAGTATTTCATTAAGCGCCTCAACCAGATCCAAGTAATCATCATTTATTCATTTTATGCTGTACAGCACGAAATTAAACGCATAGGATGAAAGTGAGTGTCTGTAGAGATTACTTATACTGTACTGTACAATGTGGTAAACACTGTAAGTGGGGCAACAAGGTACATTTCTTTTCATTATTAATTCATCTATCGGCTGTTTTCTTGAATCTTAAAATGATCTCAAGGCTGAAACAGCTTTTTTGTCAGGAATCAAAGAGGGGTGAAGATATTGATTATTTCAGTATTCTACTGATTATTCCATTGATTTATTGGATTATTTGTTAAGACATACATTTTGCTTTGTTGGAGAGCAATAGTAAACTTACAAGGAGAAAAATAAGACATGTCTCCAAAATGATAATAGGTTTCCTTTTTAGAAAATCTTTGTATTTTTTACATAAATTGTATAAAATAATAGGCTAATATCTGTTAAAACTAAACCCATTTAGTGCATTGATGTGCCATATTACATCCTGGGTTTCGAAGAACATTGTTACGCAGAAACAAATCAGTACTGTTAGTGTGTCCATCAAACTGGCCAATGTTCATTCGTTGTAAATTTGGTTGCTCTGCACCTACTAACTCTACATACAGCAATCACACGAGACTGAATACTTGCTGTTTTGGATTGGTGCACTTTAGACTCCGATTATGACTTAAAACAACTGATGTTTTGGGGTAAGTGTTAATGTGTGTGTGAGGGGGCATGGTCTTGTGTGTGTGTGTGTGTGTGTGTGTGTGTGCGTGTGTGAAAACTTGGACACAGGCAACAGAGGACAGAAGCTGTGTACCCGTGAACGACACTAAAACACGATAGAAACTCTCAGCTCAACCTTCATGTTAACTAGCGATTATATTGATTTATGTTAGCTGATGTTAACACAACATTGGACTGAGTCTGTTCCGTGGACTGGATGTGAAGTCACTCGGGACTGGATGTTGTCTGTTGAGCTGCCGAAGCACTGAGGTCATGCTACTGTGGTAGGCTAGTTTGGTTTTCTAATAGAAAAAACCAGCAGAGTTTTGGTTTTGTTTCAGCTTGCATGTAACGATCCCAAACTTTGGACAAAGTTCTGCCCCTTTGTCTTTCTTATCTCCTGTCCTCTCTCCTCGTTATTTTCTCATTATCCAACATAGAAAAAAATAAATCATAAAAGCAATAAATCCTCACATTTTGAAGGAACCGTATGTTTGGTGTTTCACTTGATCATGCCTGAAACAGTCACTCCAACATTAAAATGGCTTTAATATTATTTAATATTAATTAAAATTAATATTTTCTGTCTCCCTTATCCTTTTAGTTGACCAATAGTTTCTGCTGTAGTTGTAAAATTTCACACTCATGCACACTAAAGGAATGTCTCGATCTGATACAGTATGAATATGTCTTTGTTCGACACTGATAATAATTAAGATAAGGGGTTTAATCGAGTTGTGAAAAAAGTGTAGTGCATATTAACTCTAGGTCCCTGTTTTAAGTATTGCCATTTGTCCAACCAGATAACTTGTTCACTGTATGGAGATCTCTTCAAGTGTTGTTGCCCACACAGTTTATCCTGGTATGATGCAAGTAGGATGAAATCCCTTCCTGGCCCTGCCTCAGCTATCTAGGGGAATCATTATTGCTTATTGGCAAGGTATCTAAGCCACATTCCCAGAACTTATTCTGTCTAATCGTCTGTCTATTGTTATTTATTATGCAGTTCATGTATTCAGATGATTACGGATATCAGACAGTTTGGAAAACTTACATGTTGTAGTCTGGCTGCTGTTAGTAAGAAATACACAGCGCAATTATAATGGCATGTGATTTGAAACTGGTAACAAAATGTGTTGTAATTAATTGGAAAATATTTTATTCTATCAGTTTTACATTACTACTACAGCCGGCAGGGCCTCACAAATTGAAGTGAAGTTAAGGGAAAAAACATGACTTTAATATGAAAAAGAAATACTATAATAATTATTACAATTATAATAGGGCTGTCAGAATTAACACTTTAGCGCATTAACGCAAATTCCTTTGAGGGCTGTGAATTTTTTCATGTGCTATTAACGCATGCACGCTCTTTATGACCCTCAGCCTGCCCCACAGACGCCACCCTAGACATATATACAAGATGCACAACTTAAGGCAAGAAAGCTAAAGTGGAGGAGTAAGTATATATTCTGGACAGTATTTGTTGTAGTCTGTATTATACTGGGACACTATTATAAGGTTAACATTGTGTCATAGTGGTGATGGTGGCCTGAACTACTCCATGTTCGCAGTTGTCGCTTGCAGTCAGCTTTTTACTTCCAGGCTTGCTCTGTAAGCACACTGTACTTCGCTCGAATCACTACGTGACTCAGTTTTCTGACACCATGTTGTAGTCTGTATTATACTGGGACACTATTACAGTGTAGTCTGACTCCCAAATGTAGGGTGGAGTGTTTAATATGACGCTCATGACTAACAGTCAATAAGACACAGAGACGAGACTGAAGGAGCTTTAGTGGCCGATAGCAACAACAACAGACGTGAGCAATCGAGCCCTGATCACAACAGACTAAACATAGGAGTGCTCGATTAATATATATCAGAATTTGTCATTGTTTTAGACCGCTGTAATAATAATAAACATACATGTGCATAAAGCAAGCATCTTTGTCCACTCTCGTGTTGACAACAGTATTAAAAACTTGAAAAATATCCCTTCAAGGTACATTTAGAAAAAAAAAGGTGTGATTTGCGATTAATTGCGAATTAACTATAGAATCATGCAATTAGCAAATAAATATTCTGATCGATGGACATCCCTAAATTATAGTAATGATCATTAAATGCAAAAAATAATTATATGTAATAATAACATAGAAAGCTTATTCTTCCAATTCAGTCTTTAATTAACTGCCAATGCAAACATTATTCGTCACATCATGAGCAGTCAGTGCCGATCTACTACGATCTGCATCCAAGGAAAAACACCTGACAAGCATGTGAACAGCCCGTCTGACAGAAGCTCAGCAGCCTTGTCCTGGAGAGGTTCAGGAACCCCTGTTGTACTACACGGAGACCCATTTGGACAGTACTGCATGGATGCAGAATTACTTTAGAAAATGTGAATAACTAGCTACACTACAAGGTCTTGGTAAGAATTATCAATTTTCCTTGCCTTAAAGACCTGGAAGGCCACAGTTGCGTACAGCTAGAGTGATTTGCTAAATCCTCTAATGCATTAGGGCTACCTGCCATGCTTTTTCTACAAAGCTAATGGGATTACATACTGTAGAGTGTCCAGCAGTGGCAGAGCACTCACACGCAAGCCCCTGTAGTGCAGGGAAATACACACAGTTCGGCCTCTGCTGGGTGATACAGAATGTAGGCTATAATATTTAATTAGAAGAAAACATGTGACTTACAATAATTTAATTTCATATTTTCTTTGAACCAAGAGAGAGGCTTAATTTTGTTGGGCAAAAAAACTTGTCTTTCAGCTCAGGTAAACACAAATTGTTAGTAAACATGTGCTTCCAAATTAGCACTTTGGTTTCAACTCTGAGACTGTCCTGTTAGTTTGGTCTTTCCACAAGGTCGTTCAGCATGTAAGATAGCAGCAGGACTTGCTTTTAAAACTCGTTGCTCTGAGAAGCTCTCAGCTGGAATCTGAGACATTTCTGATATAATGAGGTGATATTTTGGCTAAAACTATCATCACAGGAAATCCAATGAGACAGTCTGAAACTTTACAGGAGAAATAACCACTGGCTGTAACTCTTCCCCCTTGTCTCTGTCTTCCATCTCATGCAGCAGTAACATTTGTTAACTCATAGCATGTAGTGCAAAGAACTTTTCTGTCAGCCCAGGTCTTATTATCTGCAGCTTCTGTGTCTTCTCCCGATCAACTTTTCCAAACATTTGCCTCGTGTGTGTTTGTGTGTGCATATGTGTGTGTATACATTTGCATGTGCGTGTCAGCTCAAGTGCACACATTATCTTGTGTAACAGCTGCTTCAAAGCCTTCATCACTTTACTCTCCCTGAAGTGCTTGCTTTAGATTCCACCCAATAAAAGAAAGCTATCTTGTGGCTGTCGGGTCAGCTTGAGCAACGATGGCACTGTGAAAACAATAGAGCATAGCACTGACTTAAGATGACAATTAATTATTTATAGATCTGCCACAAATGTTTCGTGGCACATCTTCCTTGAATGAGAGGCTCAAAATGTTGGGCTTTTAAAGGCAATGTTTAAGCCCTTAACAGTGTTTCCTCTAGGATTTTTTTCAGTGGCGAGGGGCAGCGGTTTTGTTGTACCTGGGTGGTGTGCGCACGTCGTCTGTGGTCAGAGTGAATAGGTGATTCAAAAACATGACATAAAATGACACTTTACTGCAAAACAAACTTAGGCTATTGACATTTATTTACACATAATGCTTCTTTGACCCCC
>JAPZDX010000022.1:12549845-12563500 GCA_029783625.1 Naso annulatus
TAGATGTTTGTAAGACGATCAGATTTCATGTTCTGTCTATGAATACATGTGTGTATGTGGTCATGCCTGTGTTTGTGTGTGTGTGTGTGTGTATGTGTGTGTGTTTGATGATCCCTGTGGTACACTCCATTAATAGGTTGCCCGGGCCCATCCTTCCACCCTCTCTCTATGCTCATTCCCCTGCTCACCCCCGTGTTTGTTTCTGCTCTTCCCCTTCATTGATGTAAACTGATCTCATTATCTGGATGGACATCTCTTGAAAAGCCACTTACTGTCACCATGGTAACAAACAGGGACACGCGCCGCCGTAACCTGGTCAAGCTTTTGCCCTCACATCTGCACTTGCACTCGGACACATGAGCACACTTTCTCAAAATCACACAAAGGGAGGTGCAAAGTTAACACACACAAGGGAACACAAAAAACATATTCAAATGAGCGGATGTGTGTATCAACATGTCGCCTCCCCACCTCCAAATCTGAAATGCACATTCAGGATATTCTCACCTCAACAAGGTGACACATTTAAGAGCATGCTTTCGAAACAATGTATTACATTTTACACACACACACGCCACATAGACCTTCTCCAAACGGCATTATAAATCTTGCAGACAGCCATGAAAATGAAACCAGCGCAAGCAACGTTGAGATTAGACATTCACAAACATGATTAATGGGGTTTTGCCGCACCCAATGTGTGCAGAATATTAACACTGCTATGGGCAGTGAAGGATACCTGGACCAGTTATACCAGCATAAACACACACACACAAACACACAGTCGCACATATGCTAAGTTTTAATGGATTATTCCAGGTCTGGCTTCACACAGGTACAGAAGGCAGTTATTACTCCTGTTAATGCTATAAATGCCGGGAACACACACTGCAGCACAGCCATTTACTAATGCAAGCACACTGATCACTTGCCATAGAACTGCAAAAGCTTTCTTTCATGCCCATTTTGTCTTCTCTTCTCATGTACTTAATTATCTCTAACAATAGCTACAGTACACATACAGGTAAATGTACATTGGCACATTGATGTGCATGTGTGGTTTGAACAAGGCCAAGAGCTAGTAGGTTATACAAATGAAGCTGTGCACAAAACATTGTGTTTTTGACCACACAGCTTGCAATTGTTAAGACTAAAATGCATATGCATCTGCCCGTTACCAAGCAACAGATACTTAGTGCATTACAGCTCTGACATGTCATTTTAAGACCAAAATAAAAATGATAAGAATTGTGCCTTCAGTGAGTTTCAGAAAATCAATTTGATTCTGAGAAACAATTTTTTTTTTTTTTTTTTTTAAATATTCCTCTATTTTCTCTTCTTATCTGGTGCTCACAAATCAGCTTGGATAAGAACCTGTGTGCCAAGGGCTGAATTTGGACTAAATACCCATGTTAGCTTCCCAGAGTAAGCTGAGGTTGAATTAATTAGACTTCTCTGTCTGGTAGTTCCATGAATTGCTCAATGTGTGTGTGTGTGTGTGTCAGTGTGTGTGTGTGTCAGTGCGTGCGTGCATGTGTGTGTGTGTGTGTCTGTGTGTGTGGGTATTTCTGTTTATGTGCAAGTATGAGCACCTCTTCATTGCTGTTTGCATCATAATGTGTGTCTGTTGTGTGCACAAGTGTAAACATGTAAGTGTACGTCTGCCCGTGTGTTTGTCTTTAAGTGTTTGTGTTGTTGCAGCACAGTCTAAGTAATTGCCTCCCACAAGTTAGATAAACAGCATCCTTCAAGTATTCAGCAGCCAGCTGTCCTAATATCCAAGGCACATATGGAGGAGATCTCTCTCTCTCTCTCTCTCTCTCTCTCTCTCTCTCTCCCTCCCTCCCTCCCTCTCTCTCTCTCTCTCTCTCTCTCTCTCTCTCTCTGTCTCTCATATACATTTGAAAACATTTACAAGATAGCTTTAGTTTTTCCTGTGAGTAGCTGATGTATACTGTGCTCATGCAGGTTTGATATTATTGATTTTTTTTTTTTGCAGTTAACGTTATGCAATAGCTTTTCTGTGTCCTCCACTAATTTACTAGCATGTCATTAACACAGTGTGAGACACATGAGCTCATTTTAGTGTATTAAAGGTATTTAAAATTACTGTACAGAATGATAGCTCTAAATCAGTTTTCTACTGGACAGGAGGTTGTAGCATGCATGTAACATGCTTCAAGGATGGTGCCGTTAAATTACAAAAATACAGGAGACGGAGCATTGACTGGTGAACTTAAAGCAACAATATGTAACTTGACCGCAACTCGCACCTTCGAGTACGAAACTTAACAATGCACATTAATACATTGCACAAAACAGCAATTTTAGTGATATTGGGTCATATTTTTCTGAGGTTGTCCTCTGGTTTTCCCCCTGATGTCCTATGTCTGTGTTGCCTCAACTCTGTGATTCACGGAGGTTCCTGAAAGCAACATGTAGGCTGCTCGCAGACCAAAGCTGCAGCTGCAGCTGCAGCAGCAGGTAGTTGTTGGGGACAGCTCCACTACATAAAAGGCTGCAGACAGACAGAGCAGTTGCAGGACATCAGAGGAAAAACCAGAAGACATTTTCTCTGTAAAATGTGTACCGTTTTTACAAAAACTGCTGTTTTCTGTGACATATTAACATGCATTGCTGAGTGTTTTTTTTCCGACGGCGGGTCGCAGTCAAGTTACATATTGTTGCTTTGAAGGACAATCAACAATCCATTTGAGCATAAGATGCTGCGGGTACTTTTAGTACCATAGATGGTGCCATGGATTTAATTTTACAAAGGTAACTGTCTTATATAAGGATCATATTTAATCAGATAAGCACTTTTTCAGGTTTAAATTGTAAAATATATTAAAAGCCAGACCTTTTTTTTTCTTTCTTTCTTTCTTTTTTGCCTCAAGATGCTTGACGGAAAAAAGTCTAAAGAAAGTGCAGCAATATAAATTGTATGTTTCCTTCTTTTCTGTTAGGTTAAAATTGTGTGCACTACTCTCTCCCAGAAAAACTGTCTTGAAGGTTAAAATGATGATCAAGCCTTTTCTACACCCACTCTTACATGTATGAACTGCTTCTCAAAAGTTTCCTTACGTTATCGCTGAATATAAGTGCATCCATCCTGCTAGCTGTAGCCTGAAAGGCAAACATTTGGCTCTTCTTAGATTTGAACCATAGAAGTGAAGAGTTAAGATACAAGAGAGGATAATAGAGAAATTTCTGTATTAAAATAGTGCATTTCAAATGTATTACTTTTGGGATATTCTCATGCTCCCCACCAAAAGCCCAAGAGTCCACAAAGATGATTAATAGCATAGTGTGGACTGCACTGGGGAGTTAAAGGAAGGAGTGTGTTGGGGATGAGGGGTTTGGAGTGTGTGTCCCATGTTCCCCAGTAGAAATTAATGTTATTACAGTATAGACCTGAGGCTAGTCAGTTTATTAACAGATTTTAATCATTGGTCATTCATAATGTGCAAAGCTCCGTGTGTGTGTGTGTGTGTGTGTGTGTGTGCGCGCGCATATGTGTGTATTGGTATTTGTGTTACTGGACAGGGTTGCAAGCCAAAGGCAAGGACGTTGATGTCACAGCTAACCTTCTAGCTGTCCAATCAGAGTAGCAGTGGGATGCAAAATTTCACCCACGCACCTACCTGCTCCCTGCTGAACAAACCACCTGTCCTCCTATTACACCATCATCCTCTTTGTTTTTGTTTTTTGTGTTTGTTTTTTTTTTTTCTCTCCAAACATGCACCTTGCTTATCAGATCATCCCGCACTAACCCCATCACTGAAATTAAAACTCACAGCATACAACAGTCACAGAATTAATCAGTATATGAATAAACATAAACAGGAAAACCTGCTGCATTAACAGGAGCCATTGACTATGCTGATACATATTCAACAGAAATGCTGATATGATTTACAATCATTCTGTTATGTACAATGTTGCACACAGTTTGAGTTGGGCTTGGTGAGGGCAGGGCTGAGCATACTGAGTGACTCCAGATGGCTGTTAGCAACAGGCGTTTTCTGTCCTGCACAGTGACAACCTACTTTGCGGGCTTTAATATGAAAATGTGGATGTAAAGGTCATGTCCTTACCCATTAATGTCAGGTAGAGTGGCTTTTAACAAATAAAAAAAAAAAACCCAGGGCTTTCTGACCTCTTGTTGAGCTTTCATTCCAAATATTTGTAGAATCTCCCTGAAATGAAAAACAGTAAAACAAAAACCCTCAGGTTCCTTCGAGATTATCCTTGATATTAGTGTCCTTGTATTCAGCCCCATTGCCACACTCCACTATCCCGTTCAGCCACATGCAGCTTCAGTCTGCAAGAGGCGTTTTCGTCATGTAATAATTTGTAGCAGAAGCTGACGCGTGGGCACTGGTCAGGTCATTAAAGCATGTTCATTCATCACAGCATAAACACCATCACTTATGTGACACCATGACTGGTCAATCAAACAATCAGGTGTGTGATTAACAACTCCACGGCAAACAATCTATCACTGATCTATTAACAATCAACAGTCAATCAATGCTTAGCCTACAGTTAATCAATCATAGCGTACTCTGACGGATGACTCCGTTATTTTGTTTTCACTGCTGATCAGTGTACCAGGTGATAATGTCTGGATATGATTTTGTCATATCATTGTTTCCATGTTTGTGTGTGTGTTGATGCACACACATATTAATGATAGTTCACTGTCATATTTGATTTAGTTTGGTCCCATTTCTGAGCCGGGCTTTTCTGTGATGTGAGGAAAAACAAAAAAAGCCAAGACAGAGAATAACTATTAGATAGGCTGTGCTATTTTTGTCCTCACCTGAGGGCTGATACAGAAGGAGAAAAAAACGAGAAATGGAATGAAAAGCAAGTGAGAATAAAAGGAGAGGAATGTCATCTAGTTCCCCTGAAGAAAGGGAGGGAATGGGAGGGAGGAGATGAGATGAGAAGAGGGATTCCTTCGAGTCAGCCTTGGAGTTTTCCTTCCTCCTCCTCCTCCTCCTCCCCCCACTGTAATTTACAACACTTCCGCCCTCCTCTCCTTTCCTTTTTTTTTTCTGTCGCCTTCTTCCTTCGCTCCACTCCTCCCGCCGTCTCTACCGTCATTCACAAAAAGAGCCATTTCTTACCGTTTCCATAATTTTTTCTGATTTGTCAAGTCTTTATTTCTTTCACCCGCTCAACTCCCCCACCCACCCACCCACCCACCATCCCACCCGCCTCCTGTCTCAGCTGAATACTGATGAGCCAGAGACTGCACCACTTCCTCACGCTTTTCCAGGCAAAGGAAATCCTATGTGGACGAACACGCTGCAATCCTTTCCCTATGAGTAGTGTCACCCATCTTCGTAATTATTGCCCCTGTAGCTCATTCAGCCTTGGGTCTGCTCTTGGTTCCCCTCTTCGTTTTCTACATCTCCTTCTTAATTGTCCCGTTCGCTGTTTCTTCTTTTCTAGCTGCCTCCATCCTTAAACTTAATTTTCTTACCTATTTGTACTCTCTTTTTTCAGTTTTTTGTTATCTGCTTTCTTTTACTTATTTTTACACCATGCATCTGTATGGTTCTGTGCGTCCCTTGTTCTCTCCTCAGAGCATTAGCATGTAGCTCCTACTTATATATTACAAGTAATGCTGACCATCCCCATTGCACTACGATACGTAGTCATCCCCCTTTCTGTTCCTTGTTGTGTGTGTGTGTGTGTGTGTGTGCGGCTGTGTCCCCCTTGTTTTATAAAGATGCAACTCTGCTGTCTCTCTATTACATTAAATTGAACTGAGGTTTAATAAAGAGTGCAGGGATCCAAATCTAATAACAGCTCCACTCAGGTTATTGGAATGCTCTCCACACTCACCTTCACGCACACACACACACATGCGCACAAACACACACACACACACACACACACATACACGTGTCTATGTAGGCTGAGATGTATACCTACACTTTATCTAGAAAACTTACTTACTCAGCACTCCCTTTCACGTTATATTACACTTACTGTACATCACGTGCAGACAATAGCGCTGGATTTTTTTTCTTTTTCGTAAAGCTCTGTTCAAGTTTTTTTTGTTTTTTTTTTTGTTTTTTTTTTGAGATCCCCACATGGAAGGTAGCCCAGAGATCAGGACTACAGGCGACTCATATTGCGCTTTAGTTTGATATTTAACTATTAAAAATAATCTACTTAGCCATAAGACTTAAACTCTACCCCCTTTATCTTTTACCTTATTTCTAAGCCGTTGATGAAAACACTTGACATTGATGTTTTTGTCCAAGTCTCACATGCTTGCACCTCTCAACACAAGTGGTCAGAAGGCTGTGAGGATTTTTAATCCATGTTGTGTTATGTTAAAGAGACACCGATGAAACTGAGAAGCAGAGCACTGGCCATGAAGTGAACAGCAGGGAGCAGCAATGGTGCTGGAAAAGAATGACATGAGCCTGTGTGTTTTTCCAGGTAGCTCCCGGTTACATCTGTTTAAATGTGGGCGTGAGTGGATGCTATCAACAGTAGAACAAGGTCTGAGGTGTATCTACCCTGGAGCTTACTAATGGTGATCATAGCTTCAGTATGCCCAAGTGCTGTATTGTTTGCACAATGCAACTGTGGACTATTGCTGCAGAAAATGTACAGCCCATCATTTTCAGTGTGATTCTTTTGGATGTATAAGTGCAATAACTCATATTTGCCGAAAGGAGGTTTAAGTGGAGTGGAGACTGGGGCGAAAAATGGGCAAGTGACAGCTAATTTTTATGTAGCAGTTAAATAGAAGCCATGAAAAATAAAAGCACTTCTTAATAGTACCATGAATCAGCATATATACTATCACTCAGCAGTTGGGCTTTAAATAGTTGTACAAATATATGGCCCAAATTTAATATTTTCCTTCTTTAATATTGTTATCCCAGTATTACCATTTAATGTGCGCGTAGTAACATCGGAGGTTTGCAATTTCCAGTTGTTACTTGCAGCGGATCCAATGTGCGGAAATCTCATTGTGGCATTTTATTGAAAACAAGATGTATTTTGGCTTTGGCAAGTCTTCATGGCATCCGTGTCTGAATCAGTGTGAGTGCATCAGTGGCAGAAAGCCATCAGACTCTCAGCAGAGCTGCAGCCTTTAGTCTGTTCCTGCAGGCAAATACAGGAGAATGACGCACTCACTGTTACCTGTAAAAAATGTGTTTTTGTGCTTTGGAAAGTGTACTCCCCTCCTCACTAGATGTCACTCATTCATTCATGACAATTGCCATCAAAATGGGTGCATGCATGCGCCTGTCTGTCTGTGTGTGATTGTTTGATATAAAGAGTAATACGGATGATGGAAAGAGAAAAAAGAGAATGAATGACTCAGCTCAAAGCAATAGAGCAAAGCAATGAAGGAATTAAAATAAGCACGCATACACGCAAAGACACACACACACACACACACACACACAAACACTCACCAGCAGGGATGCATCGAAGCTTGCAGGCAGGGTGTGTGAAGAGTATAAATAGCTCTGCATCCTCACTGATGCTATTTTTAAACCAGGAGCCGTGCCTGACTTTACCAAGGGCAAAACTCAGAAGTAACATTCACACACACTCTCTCTCTTTCTCTCTCTTTCTGTCACACACACACACACACACACAGAACAGTACTCTAGCAGACTTTTCAGCAGACAGCAGACTTCTTGGACAGTCATGAATAACTGTGTCTGTAGAAACATAGCTCTTTCCTTTTGTCAGCTCGTGTCTGTCTGTAGCTGGCTCTCATCTCTCTTTGTCATTGCTGAATGCAAGCCTCATTCAGTCACATTCGTTCCCTTTGTTTCATTCTCTGGGGCTCTCTATTATGCTACTCTCATTCTGGCCACATTTCATGCTTCTTTGTATGTTATTTTTATATGAGCTCAGATTCTCCATTAATCGCTCTGTGAGATGTTGTACTATCTACTATGTCTGCTCACTGTGGATTTCTGTGAGGCCTTACAACACACTATCTTGGAACATACAAGGTCTTACTGTACAGTGCCCTTGAGCAGTGACATTATTATTTGTCAATGTGCCATGTTCTGTCTGTGAAAAGATAAAGTGTATGCGCTGATATTGATGAATGTAATTGTAGAAGAGTCAAGCAGATCAGAGTTTTTGCCGTTTTCTGTGATTTTTATTTATTTATTTCATTTTATTTTATTTTTAATGATCAGAATCCTTTATGCAAAATACCTTGTGTGTCCCACGGTCAAAGGAGAATAGTGAGAATTCAAATCAAAGGGAAACAAGACACATCACCTCTGAAGTCAATGCTGACTTTAAGAAGATCTCTGAGCATGAATGTGTCAGACAGACATGCTAAAGTCATATCAGATGATGATGGGGCTGGATGATATTACCTAGCATCTGTTTAGAAATAATAGTAAGTATTTGTAATACATCCAACATCTTGCAGAATCACTTGCAGACAATATATGCTGTTTTAAATAAAGCAATACATGCTTCAAAAGCTGTAAAAGCATGTACATGACAATTAGCAGTGAACAAGTGTAACTGTGTGTGCAGTGGTGTGGGGTGTGTGTGTGTGTGTGTGTGTGTGTGTGTGTGTGTGTGTGTGTGTTTACTTGTGACTGTGTGTATGAATATATGTCAACATATGCTGTGTCTTTGCTCTCACCAGTTTACCTGTTGAAGTGATTATGAATCAGCGTGTGGCAGCTCACTGCTTCTACTCACACAGTGGAAATAGGCCTGTTGATATACAGTAGAGGGAAAAGATGGTGCCCAGCTGAGATGTTGATAGACTTAAGTAGTCGACCTTTGTTTAGCTAAGCCCCACAGATATCCGTACAGACTAGAGCATAGCAAAACATAATTGAATTGATCATATAGCACTGAAGCAACTCTCTGTTTAAGGCAGTATTCATACTGTAGCCGGAGCTTAGCTATCTTCCATGCATTTGTTAAATATAGTTATTCCTACAGGAGACATCCATTAAACACATAATTGCATTCTTAATTTTGACCCAGAAATCCAGCCATTAAGCTGCTCTCCTATTTCCCAAAACTCTGAAGTGAAGTTAAAATGAAAATGACCATTTGGTTGCAAACCCAACTTTCACTCCTCTTGCCCATCCTTCTGCATGATAGTCTTACTTCTTGGATTTTTCTGTCGTTACATAAAACTCATCAAATCTTGTTAGACCATCAAATCTCTTCCAATTCCCACCTTGACAAAACGGCTACACCAAGTGTGTGGTGACATGACAGACTTTTTGATTTGGTAGTGAGATAGTGAATACTATTCTGTACGTGACAAAGTTTGATTGTGGACTTTTTCACATTACAGCTGCGAAAAAAAAAATGTTTCACCATCAGCAAAAGTTTGCCAAGATTGTCTATAAACTTGTAAGAGCTTCTGAAGATGTAATTGTCAAATATCTCTGCAGTTTAGTGGAGCTTGCCACTGCACAGTGAGTAGTGATCTTTCCACCACTCAGCTAGAAATACCTAACAACAGTGCTCGGAGTGGATCAGTGACTATGGCTGTTTGAAGTCACATGTGTATACATTCTGCTGCCAATTAGAAACCATAGTCCATGCTTTCTTGGATGCAGTTTAATCTACAAAGCACAGGAGTGACTGCTTTGCAGTGTGCTTGCAAACTTGGACAGTTTGTTTGGGATTTTTTCTGTTCATCTACAACTCTGATTCCAAAAGCATTGGGGTGCTGGGTAAAACACAGAACAAAATGCCAAAGTTACTCACATACTGCATATTCAGTACAATACAAAGACTATATGTATTTAAAGTTTTAACTCATCGACTGTATGGAGGAGACAGGAGCGACAAAACACTGAGAATGTTGTGAAATGCTCCAAAAACACCTGTTAAAAACATTCTACACAGGCTCATTGGTTACAGGTAGGGCTGTCAGCGTTAACGCATTAATCATAATCGATTAAAAAGCCGAGATTAACGCTGTTCTGTTCTTTTCTTCTTTTTTTTTTTCTAATCACGTTAATCACTTGCTGTTATTTTGCCCCCTCAACACACTTTTAGTCAAGTCACCGCAGAAGTTTCCTGCTTTCCGACGGCAGAAGAAAGACAAAAATATGCTTCTGAAAGACTTGTTTTTTTCCCTATTGTTATTTGCCTTCCTCCCCAGTTCAAGTCAAGCAGATAGATACCATTTATTTGACTTTGCGTGCACTAACCATGGATCTATGGACAGGCAGAGCTCGCCCACCGCTCCAACAACTCCAAACGGTCGTGTGTGGTAGCTGTGATTTGTTTATTTGCCACTGTATGTTATTTTTAGACTCAGATTAGCACTTAAGGTAATTTTAGAATTAAATATGTACCGAAAGTAAACCCTAGGGTGCATGCGCAAAGCATAGCAGATGAGCTTGTAAGTAGGACAGCAGAACAAAATGTCATTTTAAAAAATTAAAATTACATAACATTACATTATAGTGCTAATCTGAGTCTAAAAATAACATAGCGGGCACACAGGACCGTTTAGAGTTGGTTTTAAGTTTTTTTTTTTGATGACTTTAGGCAGAGGCAGGCTACCACTTCCCATTGATTATCAGTATTTGTGCTAAGCTAATCAGCAACGGGTGAGCTCTGCCCGTGTCTTCCTTGTTACTCTGCTTGGCATTTGATTTCCAATCAAGTTACACAAATTGCTTTACATCATTAATATGGACTTAAAAACTGTTGTGAAATGCAAAATAATAGAATTTTAAACGTGATAAAAAATGTGATTAATCATGATTAACTAATTAAATTCAGTGATTAATCCAGATTTTAAAAAATTAATCATTTGACAGTCCTAGTCACAGGTGATAGTATCACGATTGGGCGTTAAAAGGGCATCTTTGAATGGCTCAGTGTGTCACATCTTTCACAAGCAAAGATGAGACGATGTTCACCACTTTGTAAAACACACAGTTGTATAAAGGATAAACCACATGGTGTCCGGAACAATTCGTTACATACTGTACATACATTCGGTTTTTATTTATATTTTACACGGTGTACCGACTTTTTGGGGGGGGTTGTAAGGAACCTTTATCTTTGGAAATTCAAAATTTCCTCTGTCACACAATGACATCAACCCAGCTCATTGTGTTATTAAAATGGCACAGAGACCAATGGGACGGATAGAAAATCACTTAATTTGTCTTCTGTCAAAATCATGTCTGTGGGCAGGCTTTTTCCCAATACTATCTACAGCTGAAGCTCACCACATGGCAGTTGTCCCAAAGCAGTCTGGTTGGATGAAAACATCAACAGAGCACACATATTGTAAATCCTTCTGCACAGATATGCAATGTTTGATTTCCTCTCTGACACTTGGCTCCTGTGAGCCCACATCTGATTCACAGGGACAGTTGTCATGCCAACATGTTGGCAAGAATCAAAACAGTGTGGCAGTGTAAGGTAGCGGCTACTCGCACAGCGGTTAAGTCTGTCAGTACATGTGAGGACATGCACATACTGCACATGCACGCCTTTTTTGGTGTGTAGACGGATATTATTCGTGCATGTGATTGTTGTGTCTGTTTGTGTCAGATATAAAATAAAGCCAATGACTTTGAAAACTCAGTATTTGGCCTCTAGAAAGAGGTTCACTGTAAATATTTGGTGTCATCGTAATTAAGCCTAAATAACAGCCTTAACTGTTTCAGTCGACTTATAAACAGTGTTAGAGTCGTAGTTAGATTTTGTTGATAGTTTTTTGTTTTTCCTCGGTTTCTATGGAGATGCTTTGTTATCCAAGTGCTGAGGGCAGTGTGAGTATAATATTCTTATTAAAATATTTCTTTGCTAGTGTTTGTGTATGTGTGTGTGTGTGTGTGTGTGTTTTACTGACCTTTTCTTGACTGAAAAGCAGCTAATCAGCTTGATTACAACATTCAGAGTGCCTGAAGTGTGTTTAAAGATAATGTTGGCATTCATTACACATATATGTGTGGAAGAAAAACCTGCAGAATAAAGGTGTGCATGGATATGTGTGAAACTAAATGTTTTTCTTTCAGTCTAAGTCGTCGGTTGATTCTGTCCATATTGCCAGGTGCTGATGTCAAGGATCAAAAATGGATTAGTACTGAGGGAAGTGAGCGAAAGCACCCTAGAAGATCAATCAGAGGTCTCACCTTCTCTTTCATTTCTGTCAATGGGGAACCCAGAGCACAGGCGGTACTTGCTCTACTGCAGAGGTACAATTATAGTATAGATGGACACACTGACAGAGACAAAGAGGAGGATGGAGGTGATGACTGGGAAATCATTCAGAAACACAGCAAAAGGGACTAAGGGAGATGTGTAAAGCCAAAAGAGGGAGAGAGAAAGAGAATAAAGGGTCGAAACGTAGAAAAAAGAGATGGAGGGAGTCTGTTCTCAGGAGACAGGCAGGATAAAGTCGTGTTAAGCTGAGATCAGAGAAAGGGATTAATCTATGTATCGTCTGTATGCTGGGTGTCATGTTTTTTACAGCGGGAAGTCGATAAACAGCCATTTCCCACTCTTTTACCGTACTTCTCTCTTAGCTAATGTATGTTTGGCCTGGCACAGATAAGCTATTGAGGGGTCAGCTTGGTTTGCATCTCCAGTCCACAGTTTTGTTTCAGCAGCAGTGTCGAGTACGACTTATCTTATCTTCTTGGGATATCCACCTTGAAAATGAGTAATTGCTCTATTTAGGCCCAATATTTATGTACAGATCTTTTAGAATGGTCGTAAAGGAGAAAACAGGCAGCCAGGAGGACAGAAGGACTGAACTGGTCACAAGTACTTCTTTTCACAAAATCACAGTAGTTCTGCTTCTTGAACCAGTTCCTTTTAGGATTCTTCAAACCTTCGTCCTTTCTCGCAAACCATCTGGTATATTGAACCGTTCTAATTAAGGCTGCACAATGAATCAAATTGCAATATGGACTACTGCAAATTTTAAATCACAGGGGGCACAATATTTGTTCAAGGAGAAATGTGTTTGTCATACTACAATTTATTTAAATCTTGTGGTGTTGGCGTCCACATCTTATTCTACAGACTAAGGAAACATCTTTTTTTTGTACCCATTCCTGCAAAAATCATACAAAATCTTTTCGATGAAAATGAAAATAATTATCGAAAAATTATCATTCCCTCCAATATTAATAATCATATCGCAATATTAGTTAATATAAGTTTTTTTGTTTTGGTTTGTTTTTTTCCCAGAATCATGCAGTTCTAATTCTAATCAATGATGGTTAACCAATGGAGAGTGTTGCATTATGCACCATGGAGATTAACATTTGTAGCAATATGACAAACAAATTGATTACCTACAGGCTTTTTTCTCTTTATTACAAAAATGTGTTTTTCTCCAAAAAACAAACATGTACCAACTGTTAAAGATAAAAAGATGTAGAAGATAATGACAAGTAAGTTAGATCTCTTTCTCCATCCTCTCCTCTAAACATGTAGTATAAAGCACGTTCCCTGATGTTGCCACAGTTCAGCTCAAGGAAAACCTGCTCCTGTTTGTTTCCAGCTAAAAACCAAAACTAGTTTTAAAAGCAGTTTTTTTGTTGTTGTTGTTTTGTTTTGTCTTTGTCTAAATGCTCTTTACTGCCAGTGTTGTTGCTGTTTACATTACACCACATACAAATTCAAAA
>JAPZDX010000022.1:12660528-12679491 GCA_029783625.1 Naso annulatus
GTGATAAAACAAGACTTTTAATGACACTTCCCCTTAAATATAAAGGTAAAAAATCACAGCATCTCCTTATAATCGAAAGACTTCTGCCCATTTCATTAATTACTTTCTCAATGTGTTTAGACCATGTTAATTTGCTATCGAATAGTATTCCTAGAAGTTTGGTTTCTTGCACTTGTTCTACCGCCACATCGTTTACATATAGCTTAAGTTTCGGCTCATTCATTAACATAGTTTTTGACCCAAACACAATGCTATTTGTTTTAGAGGTATTAAGAACCAGTTTATTGTTAGTTATCCATTCCACTACTGCTTGAAGTTCCTGATTTAAAACACTACTAAGTTCATCCGTTGTGGGTTTTGCTGCGTATGTTGTTGAGGCAGGAATGCCAAGCAGCCACTGGAGGTTGAGGCAGGAATGCCAAGCAGCCACTGGATCAGGTAAACAGAAATCACTAAGGACAAAAACTAAACTCATAATCAGAGACAGAAAGGCTGAGATATTTAACGGGGATACGACCAAAAGAGAGAGTTACAAACAGGCAAGGTCGGCAACAGGTAATACAGGAAAAAGTCTTGTATCAGCAACAGCAAAGAGACAATCTTGTCAAGTCTAACCGAACACAGGAGGCTTAAATAGTGGGAGAGACAATGAACAGCAGATGTGAGCATGCTGAGCTAATTACAGCTCGAGCAGAGTGGCAGGTGAGTGCGATTGTTCTGATTGCGGCAGATCACAGCGGAGCAGAGGCGTGCAGAGTCTGCGAGTGACCTGAAAGCATGAGTCTGAATGCATGAGTGCAGCAAGGGATGCAGGTGTGACACCCTGAACTATTATAACTACATTTTGTGGAACTTTTTTTTAGCTCCAACTCCGGAGTAGGTACTTCTGCAGCACATGAGGAAGTTTATGTTGATCGGTCGAACTGAGGAGCCAGCCAGCTCCGGCAAACCGCCGTTCTTACAAACCTGACAACTGTATTAACAAGACAACACAAAACATGAACCAGAGCTCGTAATGAGATTGTTGCTGTTTTGTGGTTGTGTCTTCTCTGAGATTTAATGGTGTTCAGCTTGAGATTTATGGTACATCATCGCCACAAACTAGACAAAAGCGTGGAACGGAAATGCATTCGCCTTCATTTGTTGTTGTTGTAAGCCGTGCAAAAGAGATGTTGTAGGTCTTGTAGAAGTGACGTTAGTATACCAACTGCCAGCCAGTTTACATAACTTACATAAAGGGTTCCTAATGTCGCTGCAAATGCCAACTGAAAAAGAGTTCCCCAAGTACTCTCCAATGGACAATTCCTCTCTAAATCTGCTTGGTCCGAAAAATGCCTAATAGTGTTCCAGGGCTCTTTAACTATTTCCAAGCACATTACTTCCACAGTAATTAACGAACTACACTTGTTTGAGCTCATGTCAATGTTGGTTGATCTGCTCAGTGCAGTCAAACACAACAGATTGACAAATTTAGAAGAAAACCACTTTTATCAGTTTCTGAGAAGAAGTCATTCAGACGGTACCACGCGGCTCTGATTGGCAGGAAATCCCTGTGGATTTGGCCTATTACTGTTGATGAGAAGCACAGTAGCCTATGCACTCATCCTGACTTTCACAGGGTGAACAGATTACTGCGTCATGCTGACTTCTCTTTTATCATCACATTGATTTGTGTGTGTGTGTGTGTGTGTGTTTAAGTGCAACAGATTTTATTGCCTTTGCTTGTACTATGGGTATTTTAAGTGTAGATTATGTCGCAGATATTCAGCCTCATGTACAGTCCACTGTGTGAATGTACACACAGGTTATCTAGAGAAGTGATGAAAGCCTTCTGTACCAGCAGCGTAATTTATTTTTATTCTTTTTCTCCATTAGGAACAGTTAATCAAAAATTAAGTCTATATAGAACTTAAAAATAAAACATAATCATCCCCATAGATAATATATTATATAATAAGGAGCTTAAGAGCACTACTGAGAATAAACACACATATCCTATTCCTGGACAGTTGTAGACATATGGGATATCAAGCAGGAAGTAGAGCTGATGATAAACACCATTCTTATCTCTAGTCCATATGACAACAGATTAGATAGAAAAAGAAAGGAAGAGTCAGACAAATGTCAGGAAAAAGCTACACTATAAGCATTCAAAACAACCCCAAGCAAATCTGTCTGTTTGATGATTTTTAAGATCATGGTTCCCATTCCACTTTCACCGCAGTCCTTTGTCTTTTTTTATTTTGTCCCCTTCTTCTCATCTTTACAGTTTGCATGTCTGTTTGGGCACATCCTCTGTTCAAACAGCACAGCTGTATCTGTTCTCTGTTATTACAAATTCACATATGGTTGGTTGTGAATGATGTTTGCCAAAAATCTTCTGAAACAGATTCATGAGAGACGGGAAAAACAACCACATGTGCAGAGTTTCACAGAAAGCATTTAGTTTCACTAATCTGCAATTTGCATTCATTCTGTGGCATTTCCACTTCTATTACAGTCTTTTCCTCTTATTGAGTTCAAACCCAAACTCCATGCATGCCAGTGCAAATAAGAATTTTGAGGATGTTTAGCATGTCAGCAGCAAAGGGTTTTGGGAAAGCACCCTGTGGGTGATGCGAGGACATTTGTAGTATTAAGATAAGACGACTTTTTGGCGCAATGCTCACTGTTGCTTTAGCAGGATGAGTATGCAGTACTTTCTAACACTTCTATGTTTGCGTGCAGTTCCTGTAATTTCAACAAAAATCTGAAATATAACTAAATCAAAATAGCTTTTACCCACTTTAACAGTCACGTTGTCCGTCAACTGATGCACCAATTTAACACACCTGCCTTTACATTTGCTATGTTGAACATCCTGTGTCAAGTTCAACTTTTCTGAAAATAAAAAAATGTGTCACTGAGGTGATTTGCTTTTCAGTTTTGTGTCAGTAAAGATGCCACCAAAAAGTAAAGATGATGTCAGCAGCCAGGAGGCAGCTACGCACATCATCAAACAGTACACATGCATAAACAAACCTAATGATCGTGCTTAACGTCGTCTTCAATAGGCTTTTATACTGGGAATAATTGGCTCTCGTGCTTTTTGCAGCAATCAAAGCCAAGTGAGACCTCAAAGACTTCTTAAAGGTAAAAATGACTTCCTGTTTTTCTTTTGTCAGACTGTTCATGTCTAACTCAGACATTTGAGGATGTGCGAGTGTCCTTTGTATGTTACTGTGCAAGAAAGGAAGAAATTTTTACGCACAACAAGGTCTTTATCTGAGAACATGTACAGTTTAAAACGTGCACATTCACTGATATGCTCCAAGCCCTTCGTGACCAGTGAACTAAGTTCAGTTTAAACACTGTGCCCTTTCGAAATCTCGCTCTCTCTTCCACCATATGGCCAATCACAACAAACGTTTCTGAGACAGATGTCCAATGGTTATGACACTTACTCAAAGCAGGATTAAGACTAGGAACACAACTAAAAGATTAGTGTGGTTCTCCGCTGCCGGCCATCAGAGAAGAACATGTGAAGAGGAAAACAGGAGATGTAGATCAGATAAAGTGAAAATCCCGAATTGAACTTCGTCTATGGCCAATTAAACTTTTCTCTTTTTTTTTTTTAACAACAGCTTCTCATATTTATATCAAACATTTCTGCACAACATTATCCATTCAAAATGAAAAACAGTAGTTATGCATTAATGTTTTTTTTTGAATATTTCTAAATATTCTCTAAAATTGTGGGGCTCATTACAATATTTAGTGCAAAAATCCTGACATCAACATCAAACCAGTGGTCATCAGAGCCCTGGTGCAGCTGCTCTGTCAGTACGTTTAGCAGACATTTTGGCCATGTTTTACCCACAAATTTAGCAGCAAGTCAAGCAGCGACAAGCTTTCCCCCATTAGCAGACAGAAATCTTCTTAGCGCGGCCTGATCTGTGCATGTGGCAGAAAGCCTGGAGGAGGATGAGTTCAATGCCTCTTTAGGTTGTGCAAAGATTTTTGAATGTTTAAATCATTTTTCATAGTAATTACAACATTCTAACACTGGTGATAATGAGTTGGAAAGCTAAGTGATATACATATTTTTGCTTCTGGTCATTCTTAAAAAGGATTAATTTCATTTAGCCTTGCAGGAGAATTATCTGGGACCTTGTTGGTATTACAGCTTATTACTCTTATTTATATTAACTAGGTAGAAGTTTGATTATTTTTCGGGTCTCATAATAGTAATTTGACAAGACAGTTGTGACCTTCAGTGAGCAGAGGCCTTTAATCAGTCATCCACTTCACTTCCTGCTGGAGTCTCTCATCTATTTGCTCTCACATACACATGGATTTGAAGCCTCTGCTTCTGGAGGAAGGAGAAACACTATGAAAAGCTGTTCCTTGCTGTGACTACTTGCTTTGTTTAAGAGGAAGAATCTCAGAATAGCAGCTTTCACGGCGTGTAACAGCTGGAGGCAGGTAAGGTGGAAAAAAAAACCTCAGTGTAACTATTACTTTGCTTCTTCTATGCATCAGTTGTACCAAAAAGTCTGAAAGAAAACCGCTTCACTGTGAATTTAATGCAGAGATGTCCACGTTGTGTGTTAAACTGGATACCAGTTCATTCTTGTCTGGCATGTGGTGGTATTTTTGATTTTCCATTTTAGTTACAGAAACTAAAAAAATCCCTCTAATTATAAAATGAAGGTGGGTAATATTTATTTTTTCAAAAGTATCTCTGTTGACACGTGTTGTAAATAAAAATAATATGGTTGGAGAGTTTGAGGATTTTTTTTTTGTTTTCATTTGACTCCAGTCCAGCGCTCTGATAATGAGTTCTTCCTAAAATGCGCTGAACGTGACAGCCTTAGTGACACTGTGCGTGCATCTGGCTGTTAACACGCCCTTCGCCTGGAGATTTTTTCCCTTGCATTCCCCCCACTTTTTAATTCAGTCAAATATACAAAGCTGGTATTTGCAATCAAGGCCTAAGCACTTGTAGGAAGGGGCTTTAGAGACATAATTAAAAGGCCTGCGTGAGAGAAGGCAGCTTTGGGTACAAAGTGACAGAAAGTGAGAGTCTGACACAAGGTTGTTTTGAACATCGGATAGTGAAAGAGGGCGAGAAAAGGACAGAGAAGAAAGAGGGTGGAAAAGTGTCACGCGACTAGACTAGCATGGATTATCCTCTATCGGCTAAAATAATGCACGTAGGCTGAGGAGTTGTTCCTTCACACTCTCCCAGAATGCATTTTAACTTTTCAAAGAAACAACTATAATTATGTAACTATATGTGGAAAAAATGGGGAGTTAAAAAAAGAAGAAAAAACAAAAGGAGCTGGTGATGAAAAAGGTTTTTATGTATGTAAGTATCAGTGAATGGGGGGAGCTTAGATATAAATTTGGATGATCAGACTTTGGAACACAGTTTTAATTACACAGCACATCACTGCAACCCTGATTAATCCCAACAACGCTTAATTGTACAGTGTGTGTTCGTGTGTGTTAGCTTCAGTTTGCATTTTTGCATTTGTAGTAGATGGTAGTGAAACAGGATGAAGACAGAGAGAGATCTGAAAATCAGTAGAACTTTTGAAATACTGACCCTCACACACACATCATTCATGCAGGCTGGCCGCCGACAGGCTCAGGGTCAATCTCATCATCTTCTGCTGAGCTGCAGCTCTGTCTCTGATTTGTCAAGGGTGTTTTTTTTTTTTTTTTTACAGGAATGGATTCTTTCAGTGGCACATTTCTTTTCAGTGTATCAAAAAACATTCAGAATCATCTAGGAGGATTAAGGAATTTAAGAGCTGAGAGTCTGCTGACCTGTAAGCATTTAAAATTCACTATTTTTCATTGTATTTTGTAAATTGGATTTCATTGATAGTTCACCTACAGAATGTTAATAATAATTTCATGTTTGTCCAAGAATAAAGAAAAAAAAGTGTAAAATCAGAGAATTTATAGGCTGGATAAAAGGGAAACTGTCACGTGAGTCAGCACTCTATTAATATTGGTGCTTCACTAAACTATACAATAATAAACTTACAAAAGAACTATTATTTAAAAACAAAATATTATTTGGTGCACGCATATGTGCACAGTACACCTCAAATTTACACATCTGCTGTTGTTGTTAAAGATATAAAATAGGCTACATAAAACAAAAAATCAAAAATAAACAGCAAAACTATTTATGGGTCGGCATACTATATAACCATATTAATCTTTGCATTTTGTACATTCACATAGAGAGGAAAAACAATGAACAAAAATAAATATAAAGACAAGTAACTAATAATAAATCAAGTACTAGTGACAAAGACAGCAAGTGTCATTATTTGGTCTGGCATTAACTCAGCATTACAATATATCACACTGATAATCTTACAGGAGCCCATCTGATTATAAGTCCATCTTTACATGACGTTTCGCTGTTATCTCTCATAACTCTCATACCACTGATGCACAGTGGATGGCAATGGTTTGAGCCACGATGACGTTATAATCTTTCTGGCCAGAAACAGCATTTTAACCGAAGTAAACAACTTTTAAAATGTTTTACAAAATTTCTAAGGTCCTTAACTGAATTACACTCAGGCTTTAACAACTTAACATAAACTGAGCAGACTGAAGACTTCCTCCTCTTATGCAGGGCTACAGTCCAGCATTAAAAAGTGCATACTGGCACCTGCTGCACAGAGGTGTGCAACGGCACTGACTTCATGAGGAGGTGATAACCTAGAGATTAGACTTGTTTCCTGGGGACAGAAAGAGAACCAAAGGGGTATCTATTTAATAGCTGGGCAGACCATTTTTTGAGACGAAGAGTTAACATAGAGATAAAACACTTTGCAAGACAGTAAATAAGCTAGTTTCCTGAAGTACATTGCTTTAAAGGAAAAACTCCCTAACTGCAGAACAGCAATTTGTTCAATTTGGGATATTTGGCGGTAATACCAAGTGGAGGGGGGCAGTGTTAAATCTAGTAATGGAAAATCCGCACAGCTGCTGCAAATCTCGTTTTTGCACATTCATTACTGTCGGGGTCCAGCTGACCTGAACACCACCTTGGCAATATAAATGTATAGGGTTGCACAATGTTCACTTAATAAGAGTGTGTTCTTTATCATTTTTCCTCACAGAAAAAGAGCCAAACCTCGATTCTCAGGCTGAAAGAATAATTTATTACGTCATTTTTCCTTTAGTACTCGTTGGAAACAGGTCCCACAGACCATAACACCATACAAGGGTTACCATCACATCATTTTTGACTATAGCCTAAATGAATAGTCCTCCAACACTGACTAAAATTCATTTAATTAGGACACAAGAGACATCAGCAGTAAATAGAACAACAATTTCAGCATGTGCCAGTATTTCAATTTAATCACATGTATAGACCCATTCAAACCAAACTCACTTCAGTGAAACATCCACAAAAATTAAACCTAACTTCAAGTGTAAATGTAAGACGTTTGAGGCCACTAAATGCCAGTGATTCTATCAAGTTTTTGGGATACTTGTTTGTGAGTATTCACTTTTTCTATTAATTCCACCACTCCTTTGTATGTAAATATAACAATTTTAACATCATTATATTTATGTGAGAGCCTCGGTAACTAATTTGTCCATTCAATAATGGACAAAGGATCCCGCAAACAACTAAGATGTGATTAGATCTAGATTTAAACTTCAAAACGCATGGTAGCCAACACAACAGTGACAATTTCTGTCTATAAAGGTGGATTTTTTAAAAATACGGAAGAGCTTTGATGTCACCTAAGGAGTGACTTGACATAGAAGGACAAAATACACTATTTATCTGTAGGCTATAAACAGCAGGGTAACTGTTTCACTGAAAACAAAGCTTTTGACCAGGGTTGTTTTCCATGTATGGCGCTCTTTGTCCGCTGGGGGGCGCCAAAGACTCAGACGGCCAGTGTAATCACGTCACTTCCCCTGAACGTGGACCACTGTTTGTGTTTCTCATTCACTAAATAAATGAATAATACCTCACTAACCGTTGTGCAGATGTGTGATGTATCCACCGTTAGCTAAAGCTGTATGACGTACAGAGCGAACATGTCCGGAAGGCACCGCGCGCTGCCGTCATGGATGTCGAAGAAGGAAGAGACGGTGAAACAGAAGCAACCGCTGAAGACCAGGAGGAAGCGGAAAACTGCAAGGTAGTCACCTTTAAAAACAACGCAGAGCCGCATTTTATGCGTCAGTAAAACATGTTTAAGTTGTAATGTTTGAAAAAAATTCACGGATGTGTTTTTAGGGCTGCTTTCTACTGTATGAACGAGCAAGAGCTCGTGGAAATGGCCGTTTCATGTCTCACCAGCACTGCCTGCGAAGATGTGGCTCTCCCGACTGACCAGAAGGTGGAGCTGTTTTCTCCTTTTTTTCCCTCTCACCGTTTGAACTTGTTTACATACTAGGAAATGCGCAGTTTGGCTATATGAATGTGCATGAATGAAAGATTAAACGGATAAAATATAATCCCAATATACTTTTCACAATATTTAGATCATATTAAAATGAAGATTGTGTGAAATTTCCTTTTATGATTTAGAAATAATTGAAATTTAAATACATTTCCATCCTGGCATTTTACTTCTTTAAGTAGGCTGTATTCAAACATATTTGTCTACTGATACCTACATGTGCCCCCAGTCTGTTCCTCTGAGCTAACTTACATACTTACATGTATGAAAATGAATACATAAATAGAATCTAACACATTTGTAGTTTTGTCCAACCACCACAGATTAGAGACAGGACAGCGGACACCACTGTGAAGATAAAGGAGAACGCTGTCACTTCAAAGACCACAGTAAAGCCAGAGACAGAGGCTTTACAGGAGGAGTCCTCAGACTGCAGTGATGCACGGGAGACAAAGTATGTTTCAGAAACAGACTTGGACATTACAGAGTTGGAAACTGTACAGTACACCAAAAACGAGCAGCTTCAGGATCCGGGGTCAGAGGGTCAGTGGTCAGGACCCGACCGGGATCAAACCGCTGTCACTAACGCTGGACTGGAGGCTGAGAAAAAACAGGAGCCCTCGCAGATGCCAGCAGATGCAGCAGCGGAGGATGATGCCTTTCGACTTGTGCGAGAAATTTTCTTCACCTGATGATGAGCTAAATTATTCTAAAGTGTATGCACCTCAAGTTTTTTTGTTTTGTTTTGTTTTGTTTTTAATAAATGAAAAATATTCCCTGAGGGAACAATACTCAGATAACTTTAATTGCTTGTTACTTGTTTGTGTGGACTCCCACATAAGCCACAAATTTAAGAACTGATCCTTTGAATGATTCCAGAGGTATGTAAAAATAATGTTGTACAAGTATTTGCATTGACTCGGGGCGAATTTTTTAACTGCACAGCCACCCAAACCCCATTTTGCTGAGGTGACGCAACGAAACAAGATGGTCTTCTCATAAAAATAGACTCTCTATGCAGTAGAAAGGCGCAAGTATTTTTGAAATTGGTGCACCCCAACCAGAGAAAACAGAGAAAATGGGTTCAGACGGAAGAAAACCTACAACAACCAGAATGCACCGCGCCACCGCGGGTGGGCATGTCCTGCCAGATGTTTGCTTGTTTTGGAACGTGAACCAACATAGCAGCTTCTCGTGGCCAAACAATCCACTTAAATCTGTTTCTGAAAACATTTCAGGCGACAAATGACAAAGCGGTGACACGATCTTGGTCTAACTCTTATCAGCACCGCCGCATTTTACAGTTTGATGTGAATTTGATTTGCGTCCTGTCGCCACTCGAGAAAGAGCGTGCGAGATTTTTTCGTATCGGGGGTGGTCGGCGGACAAAAATGCGGAAGTACAATCTAATTATTGTAGTTCCAACAACGGCGAGCGAGGGGCACAAGGTACACACCTACTACCCACATAATGTATCTTTGTCTTCCTCATTAAAAACCAGAACTGTATGCATTTTTAATAATCCATGACTGCAATGATTTTTTAAAAATAGTATGATGTAAATAGTTTGGTCTATATTGTATACTGAATGTACCTTTGTATTTTTTTAGATCTTATGTAACATTGAATATTTATTTTTATCTTTTACTGAAAAGCCTAACTAAGGACTGGAGTTAGAAACTAGCAGTAGCTATAATCTCTGTATTCAGAACATCAGTCATAACTATGTTGACCTGCATTGTCCCTGTCAAATAAACGAAGTAAATTAAAATTCTACAGTGTGGCTTTAAAAATCTGAGGTCTCTTCAATATTCAGTGAGCATATTTATAGATGTTGAGGTTATATATTGCAAAATCATTTTTTGTTTTAATGTAGCCTTAATGTCCTTAAACTATGTTTAAAGTAGGCTACTGTGAATTCTCCAACACACACCCACACACACTCCCTGTGCTATTTCGTGCACCACAAGGTTTAGGTGGTTATGGTGATGACAATCAGGAAAACAGAATTTTGACACAGTTTCTAATTCACTTGGCAGCACACTGAAAGTCTGTAGCCTGCCTGTAGGCTCCTTATGTATACAAACAAAAAGCAGAGCTTAGGCCTGCTGTATCTGAATGTAAATTAGGCCTAATGTTCCTTACTTCCACTTTAGTAAATGATGAAGCAGCACATATACCGAGGGTTTTTTTTCCCCTGAACATGAACTTTCAAAACAGCGGCTGCCAGAATTAGTCCCCTACCTTTTTAAACTTGCATTTTCTTTAGCACATATCCACTGGCAGTGCATAACAGAGACAGCAGGCCACATTTCCTTTATTTCTTTTCTCCTAAAAAATATTCACACACTTGGCATCATTTTTACAAAACACTGTTACAGTACACAAAAGAAAGTACATTTAGATATAACGCAGGTAGAGGAGAACTGAGATGCATTTTCATCAAAACAAATCTGTCATGACCTGCTTGGTTTTCCTCAGGCAATGCTACAGTGCCAGAGTTATGATTGCACAATTCAATATTTGACCAGTAAACATGACAAACACCATGTAACAAAATAATTCTTTTTGTGAAAAAAAAAAACAAAACAAACCCAGCGGTTTTGCCTCCATCAGGCACTTTTGCTTCATAATTCACATTTCCTTTCTGTTAACAAGGTGAGTATGCCTCCTCATTTGGAGTCATGTGCGCCCAGTCGGATGTCAGCCTCTTTACTACCACACGGGTCAGTGCAGTTACAGTAATCAGCTGAATTTGCACACCCACATAGACGCAGAACCAAACAGTCATGTGCTCCCAGCTCAAATAGGGCTGATGGAGTAGCAAAAAAGCAAAAATGCCGATCAGGACGAGCAGGCATGAGGCAGCCTGGCAAGCCAAGCTAAACCAGAGTGTTGCTGTGTCTTTGGCGTAAGTTGCCAATAACATGGCGAGCAGGGCAAAGGCCACGAGCACCACTGGAGCGCAAAAAGCCAGGGTAAATGTAACTGTGACAATGATGTTATTTGTCACAGATGCGGCTGCAGTGAAAGGGACCTGGGACCACTGGTCACAGGACAGCTCTCCATTTTGAAACATGAGACAAAAGCCAAAGGGGCCGAGGAGCACCAGAAACATCTGAATGAGGATGATCAGAAGGAACGCTGAAATCCAGAGAGATGTCACTGTGGGTTTTCTCACAAAGAGTGCAGACATTACTGCAACCAACTTGACCTTTGACCTGCAGATTTAATATTTATGTGGACAGAAAGCAATAAAAAACACAATAAAATAGTCAATACATATATAGATCTACAGAAAAAAGTATCATTAAATGGTCAAATTTAAATAAAACTGAATGAACTTACTTCGACATGGTGTGAGTTGTCTTCAAGAACCAGCCTTCAGGGGGTTTGTGGTTTAACAGCTCCGCATAACTGCGCAAGCTTGTGCAACAGCAGATTTGTGTCACATTCAATATTAACACCTGCAGTAGGTCAGCAGCTGCTGTTGAACAGAATGTTTAGACCACTTCAGGCGACTGTCATGATCACATTATATCAAATTAAACATCGGCTTGAGTCAATATTTGTATACCACTTATGAAAAATAACAAATTAATCATGTGACTTCTGAAAACACTTTCGTTTTTGTAAAACGTCGCCGTCAGCTGGCTTGTCGAGAATAAACACACTGCTGATTAACAGATGGATATTTAAAACTGACTGAGAAAAGACAAATGTGCTGTTTAACGTAGAGTTTTTTAAAAGTTTACTCACTTCTTTCTAACTCCGTCACGCTGCTCAGCACAGGAAGAGCTCTCGGGTTTTTTTACGCCAGGCACGCGCGTACGGCGTGAACGCGCACTGCGAGGAAGCAGCATTTGCAGCAGAGTGTTGGTGCGCGCTTCAACAGTTTGACGTGCGGACTTCTCCAAGTTGAGAGTGCGAGACCATCTGCGACTTTATCTCCTTTTACCGCAACGAAATACGGTTTCAAAAGGTTGGTGACGATTTTTTACTTATGACTGCATGTTTTTCACCGGAGCTGTTTTTGTTTTTTCTTTGAAATTTCTGTACATTTTGGGTAGTTTGTTCAGCACGAGAGGGAGGCGGAGTCGCATCTGAGCGTTTCTTTGTTCCTTTTGCTTTGACCAGCAATTAATGCCAATTAACACAGATTGTTTGTGTTGAAAATAGCCCATAATCGGGATGTTTGCCATCTCCTTGTGTTAAATAATTAAACAGTTTGAAATGCATGCGTTGGTCCGCTGTTCAGGATCGGACAGCACAGCTGGAACAAGGTGTGGTTGTTTTACAGGATAATTAGAAAATGCAAACGAGGCAAAATCATAAACTATAATTTAACTTTGCGGTGGGTTGGTTACATGGTGTGGGCTATTTCACACACGTTTTCTAGTGCACGTATTAACTCGTCCAGAGGCTATTGCTAATTGGAGTTAAGACTAGAGTCACCTCTCATGAGACGCAAAGCAGGCAAGAAAGAAGGAATCAAACTAATGCTTTAAATGATCTGTGGGCACTCCAAAAACAGTCACTATATAGACGCGCTCCAATCACGGCACTATATAGCACATGCTGTACATACAGCCCGGGAAGGGTGCAAGAGAACACGATGTACTATAACACACAAGCTGGAATATTTTGCCCAACCAGTTCAGTGAATCCTGTCATGTTAAAGATAGTTTCTCTATTTACTTTATGTTTATGTAAGCTCGCACAATTGCATATTAATGGATTCCGAACAACAGCTCCAAGTCAACATGCACTGCCTGCAAGGTTCTTACATAATACTGAGCTAAAGTTTGTATTTCCCTCGTGAAAGCACTTAAATAGGAGGAGCTTTAAATCTTTTATAATAACTTTTTTGTCATTTTTGAACTTCCGTGCAGGTTCATCATGGGAAACAGGTTCAGCAGAAAGCGAGAGGGCCCAATCAACGGTGCTGAAACTGCTGCCACTGGACAGAAGCCTGCCGAGGTGCCAGCTGCTACACAACCAGCACCAGACTCTGGGATAACGCAGACGCAAGAGGCTGTCGTGACAGAGAATCTTAATGCGGTGGTGGAGGAGCCGGTGTTGGCGGTCACATCTCCTGAAGATAATGCGTCTCCTGCTGCCCCAGCCCCTCAAAAAGATTCTGAGCCAGAGCCTGTGGTGGCGGAAACCCCAGCTCCAGTTGAGCCTGAGCCTCTGGTCTCAGTCAGTGAACCATCACCTCCAGTACCAGAACCTGCTGAAGAACCAAAACCTGTCGCAGAACCAGCTCCAGAGCCAGTCCCCGAACCCGAGCCTACTTCAGTTCCAGAGGTGGAGGTCGAGGCACTCCCTGAGCCCATCCCTGAGTCAGAAGCCGCCCTAGCTGAGGCTCCTGAACCGCAGACAGACATGCTTACCGAAGAGTCCCTCCCTGAGCCACAGATTTCTTCACCCCCTTTGATCGACCTTGGTGTCCCTGACGCAACACCTGAACCAACCAACATTCCTACCTCCCCAGATGCCATTCCTGCCCCAGTCGATGCAGATGAGCCCTCAGACATCCCAGTGACTGAGGAATGCCAAGACAATGCTGAGGTTTCTGTGATTTCCTCGTTGGAGCCCGAAAAATCAGAGGAAACATCAGAATCTCTGGAAAAGCCGACAGAGGTGGAGGCTCCGGGGGATTTGGTACAGCTTGTGAGTGAAGTCAGCGAGGAGAGTGTCAGCGAACTCCTGCAGAACTTAGAGCTGAAAGGAAATGACCTTGTCGCTGACCTCATTCCTGCTGATGTCAAGATCCCCGATGGCACTCCCGTCACAGACACGAGTATGTCTGCTGAGCTGATGTGAAGCCACGGAAGAGAATTCATGAAAGAGGTGAATGGATACTTCTCTGTCAAAACCGCTTAACCCTTTATATCTGAAATTTGAAACGAATACAGATGCAATGTTGTTTTTACACCTTAAATGGCCTCATAAAGGTAAACAGCCATTTCTCTATCAAAATGATCCGATGTGCCAAATGAACTGTGGGACAAGCTGATGTGGTGTCGCTCAAAGTAGTCATACAGATGTGTTTTTGTTACATTTATACAATCAGCGGGTGTAGGGGTGAAGGGAAAACACCACAGGGGATATGCGTGTAACTGAGTGTATTGTTGGACAACGGAGATCTTACTCTATGCAAATTCAACAAACCAGAATTTAAACATTTTTTTTTTTTTGTAAGGAAGAAAAATACTTCCGTTGCTGTAGGCCTATAACAATCGTATACGAGAGAAGGGAAGTGTGAAAAAAAAATAAAAATTCCATGTTGATCAAGTACAAAGAGAAAAGTAAAACTGTTTTAGGTGGATATAAGTTGATGCAAAATGACAGGCAAGGGACAAGAGCAATTCAACCAAAGATGGGGACAGGACACGCATACTGCTACAGAGCAGGACACAAGTGTCCAAAAAACATTCATGTCTTAACATAGCCATGTTTGGACCTTGCAATATTCCTCTAACAGGTGTGATCGTCATTGTATTGTGATTTCAATACAATAATGTGATTGTTTTTTTTCTTTAAACCAAGTAGTGACTTGCTTGTGAAAATAAACATATTATTCCATGTGTTATGGTCATGGTCATCTTTTGTGTCATCTTTTAATAAGTAGTGGAAATATTGCTGGATAGATAAAGAGATCTTTCATCTGGTCAGATTTCGAGATAGGAAATGAGAAAAACTGTCAGAACAAGATCAAGGCGAATTGTTGTGATACTCGATCAGCATTGAACATTCATTAGATGTAAAGCCTTTGAGTAGCTGCAGGCTCGCCCTTTAATGACATGCCAGCATATGTATGGGACACAGTGTATGCACAGAAATCCAATTCCAGGCTGCACAGCACAGACTGCGTAAGGAAGACAGTGCCTTCTCACAGTCTCGTGGGAGAGAACAGAAGAAGGGGGGAGAGACGAAGCCACATTCTTTCCAGAGGAAGGAGGTTTTCGGGGGGCCTGGGTCAAAAGTCTTCAAGTGTGACTGTGTTCCAGTCCATGAGAACTCTGTGCCGCACGCCTCTCCCACCACACTCCCCCTGCTCTCACTGCATTGCTATCCCAACATCTTCACTAAGTAGTCAGTGGATTGGTATGAGAGGCTCCTTCTGCCTGCCTAAAAATGAATCTCAAAAAAACAAAACAAAACTGTTCTTAAGAAAGAAGTAGCGTGGAAGACTATTTTGCTTTGTCATCAAGATGTACTAGCTGCTCTGTTTACTTTCAAACAATAGTCGATCTTGATCAGAAAATCAATGTACACCTCTTGTCTTCTCCAGTTCCGTCATTTATAATCCATTAGTCCTCCTTCCAAACATTTTGTCTTGTCTAGCCACACCAAATGCTAACAGGCAACACCTCAGGGCATGGCAAACGGTTCAGTCTAATGGTTTTGGCAACACACTGATGAATCCCTGTGGAGTGGGAGAGGCACTCCTCAGACAGTGATCTCAGTTAAGCTAGCTTTTAGTATGGGATACAGTTAGCACAGTAAGCTGCATCCTGATGCACACTGAGAATAGATAAACAGCATGATTTGCAGTATTTGTGATTCCTGTCATACCAGAGGCTTTCAGCTCAATAAACAAAAGTGCTGGACTCGAGTACGCATTTTCCTTGTTGATTTCCTGTCTCGCTATGGACTCTGATGGCCAGAGCACAAGATCAGGGAAAAAAACTTTATTTGCTTCTTTGAACATTACCTTTTACTGCCACAACTCGTGACAGCAGTGTTATGTTGCAATCAACTATGGCAAACAGAAATGTGAAATCACAGTGGTGGTGATTCATTTATAGTTGGTGGCATGACACAATTACTTTAAAATGGCCTTGACTTACAAGTTGCACCTCTAAGTCACTCAAAATCTGGCACAGATCATCTTCGCAAAGTATCAGAGCTTTCCGACTTAGTCTCACTTGCACAATGAACACACTGTACGGTGTCTGCAGCTACATAATCTAATTTTAAAGTTTATGAAAGCCTGTTTGGATCCATCTCATAGACAATTATATATGACAGAGAAGACGCTGTAAGGGAAAGTTATTTCAAACACTTTAGTTTTAATTTTTTATCACAACAATGAACAATAAATATCTGTCAAAGTGCTAAAAACTACTGCAAATATATTAAGATAGTGCAAAACATATACAAAGAACTAAACATCAATATAAACATTGTTAAATATATTAGCTTATAAAGTTAATGCCTCTTTGTGTTTTCAACTGAAGAGAGTAAAGGTCTTTTAGATGAACCCAGTTACTGTTTACAGAGGTGCGTCCAGGTGGGAAGGTGAATGACCACAAGATGGAGTTCCAGGAGAAACCTCGTGTCTTCACTCTGCATAGTAGGTAGCGCACCTAATCATGGCTGAAGTCTTTCCTCTTCCCTCTCTCAGAGTAATCATAACAGGAAAAGCAGGGGAGACAGAAGATGAAGTAAAGATTTAGTTACTCAGCTTGACAGGAACGTGAAGAATCACGTGCCTGGATGCACACTTGGACGCTTTTCAACGAGCACTTTGCCTAGTTCCTACCGCTCTGCTTAATATGATAGTAAAATTTAAAAATCGTTGTGCAAATTTCAGCCCATGAACGACACATTGCATGACATACTTCAAAGCAAGTTTGGAAAGCATATCGTACGCTTTTAAACTGGTTTTCCATCCTCCAGACAGCAATTGGTTTAAACTAATTTCAGTATAGTGTGAAAAACAACTTGTTGAGACTTGACGTTTGATGTTGTGCCATCTTCTATTTTCGTCAGTTACACATTGTTGCAAAGTACTCCAGTGGGAAGGAGGGTTTCAAAAGCTTGTGCTGGTGTGTTCAAGGATGCTCTGACATCTGTGTTTTATGACTGTCGCCAAACAACCTTTTATAATGCAAGAGAGTCCTAAATTTAAATCACCATTTTTGTTTAAATTTTAGTTGTTCGCTGTGTATCACAAAGCAACGTTTGTGTTGATTTTCATACTGTACTGACATTAAGTGAAACCTCTTCCTGTCTAAAAAGTAACCCAATTCTTACTTGGCAGGAAATGACACACATTTTGTAATATTGGCAAAAGCTATAAACACTATGAGCCCTAAACGTTACTTCAACATTAGATTTACACCACAGGCAGTAGCCTGAGGAAACTGTGAAGCAATAACTTACAATAAGGGTCAAAAATGCAGTATACTTGTAAATGAACTGCATGTGTTGTCTACACTAAAATATCTTTTCTCCTTTGTTCTGTGGATTCAATTTCACATTGAGTCAATTTTGTATCTCAGTATCACTGTTGTTAATGGGCAGACAATAGTATGAGGAAGCCATGTCGGAGCTTAATGATTCTCAAAAAAGGATCGAACTGAACTGGAGCTAAATGGGAAGTGAAACTCAAATCTCAGTCCTTCTTTTCACTGTACATGTCCTCCTTTTATGCCTCAAGTATTTTTCAACCTCAGTGCACTGTAGCATACAATTATGGCATTAAAAGTAAAACCTGGCAGGCCATATAAATAGTGATTCATCCATTTTTGTCATAAACTGTTGCAGAACAGTGATCTGTACTAGACTTTGGCTTATAATCAAAAGCATGATGTCCACTACTATCCCCCCTTTTTTTTCTCTGTATGTGAAACTGCAAACAGTTTGTATGTGTGGATCTGATACGCCCAAGAGGATGCCAGGTCTCTACAACACATCAACTGGACTCAGACTAAAGATACAGAGAAAATCTGTCTTTTCTATCTTGCTTTATGTCTACGTAGGGTGATAATGAACCAGTTATAGTTATACAGCTGCTGTAAAAATATCAACACAGGAAGTGAAGAACGAGCAAGAGAACAGAATAAAGGAGACAACATGAAGATAATACTGAACAGAGAAGAAGAAAAACGTGGAAAAAAATTGAGCTGGGCTGAGAAAGAATAAAATTGCAGACTGCGCAGTGGAATAATTTAAGTGTGGACTCGCACAAAGTAATTCTGGAAAATGCATTAGCTGAGAGGTATAAAGATACAGTAAATCTCAGCATGTCAGCACAGAAAGCCTGCACTCCCGAAGAGTGCCTCTGCGTCAGTGCTGCAACACTAAAACTTGGAAAGCAGGAGGAGAATAAGGAGAGAGCCAGCGAGTATAACCACAACGTATGTAAACATATATGTTTAAAATACAGTATGGTGGATTATCCGTAAGTACAGAACATGCAAACTCATTAGATGGAACAAAATCGAATGCGTTCTCTTTTCACTACCACGCCACTTTCTGGCATAACTTGAAAGCATCAGGGAAAAAAAACCCTTTAATGTCTCATTCTCTCTGTATTGCTCTGTCACACACACAGACACACAGACAAGGTTGTTATACAGAGTGTGAAACAGCTTAATACAGCTGTGCTGCTCTGAACCAGCTCCTGCCTGCACTGTGAGAACACTGGCTGCAGTTCAACATTCCTTCTACTCTTTGGTTCGTCTGCTGCCAAGAACACACTGCAGAGGACAGCTCCCATCACAGG
>JAPZDX010000022.1:12708586-12729140 GCA_029783625.1 Naso annulatus
GCAGGCCTCGTTGGCGCAGTAGGCAGCGCGTCAGTCTCATAATCTGAAGGTCGTGAGTTCGAGCCTCACACGGGGCAATTCCTTTTCACGTTTTCACTCACAGAGTTGTAATTAATTTCTCTAAAAGGTCCCATGTTAACGTTTAATAGAAAGAAAAGATAATTTCACAATAAGAACCGATACAAGTAACCACACCAAAAAAACGCCTCAAAAGGGCAGAAATCTGCATGTCAATCTAATAATC
Source organism: Naso annulatus (assembly GCA_029783625.1). Lineage (NCBI taxonomy): Eukaryota > Metazoa > Chordata > Actinopteri > Acanthuriformes > Acanthuridae > Naso > Naso annulatus. Next base: position 12,708,831 of record JAPZDX010000022.1, read on the forward strand.
TGAAGATTATGACTTTGGGCCTCACATGGGGCAATAGTTTTTTTAATCTAGTTTTTCTAATAGTTTTTTAATCTAAGCAGCCTTGTGTTAACATTTAATGGATTAAGTGCGTAATTACATGTAGTATGTGCACACAAGTGCTCACACAGCAAAACAGACCTCACTGTTGCACACTGTCTGCAGTGTGTCGGTCTCTTAATCTGAGGTCGTCGAGTTTGTGCCTCACACTGATCTGTGATTTCTAAAATGGAACATTTGAAGGTAAAAAGTGTCTCTGGAGACAGACTATCAACAGTCAAACAAAACTGCTGTGCTCCAGAAGACATGCATTGCCAAGGTGATGACCCTAAAAACTAGGATAGCTAACCAAAATAGAGATTAGCAGAATCCAAAGCCTCCGCTGCCTGAAAACAAGTTAACCTCAATAAGTAACATGACACAGGTCAAGATGAGTCATTTCAATGGGAAAGAATGTGAGTTCTGCTGTAGCTACCAAATCTTTTTTTTTATCACTCTGGCAAGATTATGTTGCCTTTGCTATTAATGTTTCATCACTGTCATGGGGTGGCTCTAAATTCAACATAAAAGTGTGCTGCATCAGACTGACTGACTGCGTCTTTAACCTGTGAATAAAGTTAATATTTATTTACCTAACAAAATGGACATACTGAAAACTACAATGATACTTTTATCTCACATTGGATAGAGTTTAAGGAGAGCGGATGAACAAGACCCACCTGGTGAGCCCTTGGCGAGTGTCCCAACTCTACTGCCTCTACCATGACCTAGGGTGCCTTGCTGTGACCCTGTCTCCGAGGACGTAGAACCCGAATGTGAGTGACTCCTCTCTTTCAGGCTCCCTGAGGATCTCTGGTACCAGCACCGCAGCTCTTCAGACACTGCTGCCCTGCCCCCTCCTCCACCTCCACCACCCTCTCGCCCCAATGACGGAGTCCGTACGATCTGAGAGCGCGACGGCGTGAGTCGGCCGCTCCCCTCTCCTCCCTCCTCTCCCCCCCAGGCCTCTTTATAGAGTCCCCCGGCAGTGTAGGAGCTGGAGGTCTTAAACTGGGCCTTCACGCTGTAGTGGCCCTCCTGGTCGCTCTCCAGGCTGCGCACTACGACAGGGTTGGGGCTACCCTCCACATATAAGGGATACTCCTTGATGCGGTACTGGGAGGAGGGCTGGCTCTGGCTGTGGAGGTAAACTCCGTGGTGTCCCCCTCCCATCCCACCTCCACCTGAGCCTCCACCAGTGCCGTTCTTAGCTGCCAGGTTTGGCATGGAGCCAGAGTTGGAGGAACCCAGTTGACCTGCAGACCTGGAGAGACAACAAAGGACAACACATACATCAAGCTCCCTGCAGAACTATTATTGTCTTTATATATAGTACATGTTGCCAGAAAAGGTGTTACTTATGTCCTTACCTGTGCCTTTGCCTCTGCCTCTGCCTGGCTTTAGAGGGTGAGTCCTCTCCCAGAGTAGAGTAGTTGGGATTGCTGCCGGGGGGTCCACCGGAGGGGTAGTAATGCTCTGAGCTGCTTTGGCTGGTGCAGGATGAACAGTCGTCCAGTGGGTCAGAGCCATTGGAGCTGCGTCCTGGGCCCAGGAAGAAGTCAGGGCTGCCCAATGTGCCCAAGGTGTGCGGGAGTGCGTCAGGGTCGGATGCCAACAGTTTGCCCTGGGACTCAAGGCTTGAGCTGCGGTTCCTAAAGTGCTGAGCGAGACTGTGCAGACGTGTGGGACTGATGTCCACTGACCTGTAAGATGAAGAATTACAAAAAAATCTCCATTGTTAATGGAATCCAGAATTTGATAATATAGTACAATTTTGCTGCGTTTGTATGGTTACATAAAATCACTTTTGTTTGACAGAGAGATATAGATCTTGAAAAGCCAGTAAATAATCAAATGTATAAGGATGGACCTAGTGGAATGTACGTAGTGCGGGGTTCTGGTCCTCAGGTCCGGGGTCGACGGCATGCTGGACTGGGAGTTCCAGTGAGGGAGGCTCCGGATGGGGCTGCTCTGCAGAGAATTACTCCCCCCTGCTTCTGCGCTACCAGAGCTTGGGAAACGCCTGTGACTTGACAAAGAGGCAAGGAAAACAAGCAGAATTTAAAATAAATTTGGTGGAATACGTACTCCTTTTACATGAGCAACCTATGCATAATGTGGGCTTCTGAACACGTGGTCAACCCACATTTGAGGACTGCAGTTATTGGGTGTGACACAAGTCTAACCTTGTACTTTTACACACATTACTGCTCATTTTGATGGGATTTATTACACTAGATAAGACTAAAAAATATGCTAATTGCACTTGTGGTTGTTCAATACTTGATCATCAACATGCTAATATAAAGTTATTCTATTTCAAAGGGCTAGTTTAGGTAAACTCCCTCATACCTTGAGTGAGAGGAGCGTTTCTTGACTTTTTCATAGGGTTCATCCAGTGATGATTCACTCCACATCTTGGGTTTGATGGGTGATTTATCATAGTCCGAGCGTGTGTAGTGCAGGTGTCGCAGGCCATCCAGGGACTGCGGTGGAGGGGGCCGACTGTGGGATGGTGGTCGAGGAGGGAGGCCTTTGTGAGGCGATGCTACTGGAGAGAAGGTGGGGGTACCTGTAACTTGAGGATCATCTGAAATAGAATAATCATTGGATTAATTTAGAGTAAAAGAAAATATTTAACAAAATCATTATCATGAGCCACAAAACAACATGTCAACTAGTTTTTACTAGAATCTTGAGGAATAATGTGAAGGATAGAGACTCACCATCATCCAATACCAGTGCATCAGACAATGAACTGTCTTCAGATCCAATATTGGCTTCTAAAAAACAAAGAAATAAAACAAGAGTATGAAGATTGTAAAATCTTCAAAGCTTAAAAAACCTTGTTTACAATTCTTCTATTACTGCTCTAAAAGGAGCTTGAAAATAACATGGCCTTTTGTGCTTCTAACAGAGATAAAGAAATGAGCATATTGGTACCCTCTATGATAAGTGATGCCCTCTGCGTAGGCTTCTTGCCAGAGCGGACCCGGTACTCATTGATAGAGTTTTCAATTTCCTGGAGCTTCTTCAGTGCGTTCAGATAAGAAGTCTTCCTCTGCTTCTTCAGCTTCTTGCTGCTCACATGAGGATCGCTGGCAAGACGCCTGGCTGCCTCTGTAATCTGCGACTGAATGGCAAACTCCCGCTCCAAGCGCTCTAGTTCCTCTTCCTTGAGTAAGCATACACACACATACACAAATATGAGTGCAAACTGAGTAGAACAAGCACAAAGATATTGGATTCGCTCACATTTTTAGCAACAGAAACAACAAGGCTTAGTTAGCAGAAACGTATTCAGACTGTGAGTCTCCCATGCAGCGTATTTGGTTAGACACACACACAGCCTTGCCAGAGAAAACACACTGCGGAAATCATTTATCTGTGCTGCAGCCCTGCGTTTTCTCACCACTGGATACTCTATTGAGAAACTCTGTCCCCCAACAATAACACCTCTCCATCAATCCATCCTCCCCTCTTCTACAAGTCTCCTGAGAGTTGTGGAGCAGAAACCATTAGGTGAACCAAGCTAAACATTCTCTGTCATGCTGTGAATGCATTGCACTGCAAAATATGTATCTAGATACCAAATATGGTGTACTGTTGAATAGTAAAGGAGAAACTTGTGAATTTGATAAAATGACACACACTGTGCACAGCGGGCCTTCAAAGAAAAGTTCACTTTTTTTGGAAAGTTTGCCAATTTCATCCAAAATCCTGATGCAAGACAAGAACATAGATGCCTTTCCCTTCTCTGTGCGTTCAGTAGGTCGTTAGATACCACGCAGTGTGGGCAGTTTTGGACATTTAATGGAAGTGATAAGGAGAAGCCTTTACTGCCATCTAAAGCCCTCTAAAACACATCCAAATATCCAAAACCACAGGTTACTTGCATATTCACCACACTAAGAAAAAATATAATATTTCATATTATTTTCGCTATTTTCAAAGCATAACCCCTCTCCGTTCGAAGTGCTGGGTCACTAGGCCCAGAAAACTAGTTTCTCTGTAGTTTCACCCACAATGACAACTTTTCTGTAGTGTGGTGAATATGTACAGTCACAACATGTATAGATGGAGTGTGCTGGAGATTTCTGGATGTGTTTTACAGAGCTTTAGACAGAAAAGCGTCTCTCTCACTTCCATTGAACTTGCAAAACTGCTTGCACGGGGTGGTTATCTATTGACCTACTGCACGCAGAGAGAAGGGAAAGGTATCTATGTTTTTGTCTTACACTGGGATTTTGGATGAATTGGCTTAATTCCCAGTGCAGTGCAGTTTTCCTTTAAAGCTGAGGTAGGCAACTTCTGAAAATCAAGCTAGCTGTAGCATGAGACTTCTTCTAAGAAAGCAACTCTGCTGCACCCTCCACTCCCTGTTTTTGCTCCAGCTTGTGTTTTATTTTGTTTATTGTCGCTCTCTCTTTTAAGGACAGTTTACACCAAAGATTCACGATGAGACGAAACTGTTGCAGGAAAAGTTGCAAGCGCGTAAAGTGGTCCATCTCAGCGTGACTCAACTGCTGCAACTCAGCTTGTCAAGTCGCCAGAGGCCAATCAGCTCGTAGCGACACCACCTGTCACTAAGCAGCACAGCGTAAAGCAGCCAATTGGGACACACTCTCTGAAATGACCCGTGATTGGCCGAAAAATGTTGGTCATAGTCTTCATTTTCTAAAGCCTGAACAGAGCCCAGGAGAGGTGCAGAAGTCTAGTGTTCTTTCAGACTACCTGAATTACAACATGCTAAAAGGTTATTATGGCATTTTTGCTTGATGATACCAAAATTAAACTGCCTACCCTAGCTTTAAATGTGGACACTCGTGTGTGAACACACAGATGATTTCACTTGCCCTCAGAGAGACAGGGAGATGATGTATTCACTTGGGTCAACATCTTACTGGACTACCTCAGTTCTGAGGAATCCCTCTCTCTAACAGTCCTTTCACACAACTGCCAGAGCAGCTTCTGCTTCTGTGCGTGTGTGTGTATGTCTGAGTTGAAGGTATTAAGTTGAACTCGAGAAACATCTTTCTGCTTCCAAGGCAGTGTTGCGATATTGTGTCCCTGGATTCTTTTCAAAGCATACAACCTCAGTGACACACACTCCCACACAGATGCATGCCTGCGCACATACAGGCGCGCACACAATCCTACTATCACCACTTCCTGTGGCGAGAAGGCTGCGGGACTATTTTTAGAAGTTCTGCTGCTCTGGAAAATTTACCCGTGGCACAAAAAGACAGCAAGGCAAAGATGCTGTGCAACTACTTTCACAAGGTCCAAGATGTCTCAGACTGTGGTTTTGCACTGTTTTTCTGTTTTATGCTTATTTAACAAGTAGGGATCAGTTAGACTATCATTATGTCAATCATCATCCTAATCATAAAGTCAGTATTAAGTATTTAGTATTAAACAAAGCTAACAACACTCGATCTGAACTGTATTAACACCTGTTTTGATCTACATGCGTCCATCACTGGATTGTTAACAGCTGATTTAAAATGAGATTAACACTCTGGACTAATTAGCACTGCATTCAACAGATGTAAACAACACAACATTGTCACCACAAAATGACGTCCTGCTTTGTTTCTGAGTGTGATAAAGTTCTGCTGAGGAAAAAGGGAAGTTGGAGCTTCACCTCTCCCTTAGGAAGAATCTTCTGCTCGTCCAGTTTGAAGGCGGTACCGATCTTCCGTCTCACTGTGGGTGGCTCCTCTCCCGGATCCAGAGGGTATTCCTTTGGAAGCTTTCCCGTCAGCTCCTAGGAAAGACAAGAAAGGGGCAAAGGAAATAAGTGAAGCTAGAAAGGTAGAGCTAAAGAGTATTTTGCTTTTCAAAATGTTTGCCAAATCTGTTTGTTCATTCTCATACCGCCTCTCTGATGCAGATGCTCTTGAGTTCTTCAAGTCTCTGTCTTAGTGTTTCCTCCAGTGCGTCCTGCCTGGCCCTCAGTGCTGCCAGCATGTCCTTCTTAGCCGTCTGGGAGCTGTCCGATTCCTGAGAGCCTGCAAGGAGAAGACGACACACAACATTAGGACGGGAGTCAGGAGGACTTCTTTTGATGCAGATTGTGGAGAGGAGGTAGACATTGTATGTACACCTGCCAGCCTCACAGGATGTTTACAGGGAAGTGAGTGGAGCATGTCGATAAGGGAACAGAGCTTCAGTGGTGTGTTTGTGAATGTTTCAAGGAAGGGGCAGTTGAGGACAAAGTATGTGACGCACAATCTCAGACGCCCTGAGATGGTGCCAGTCTTATTTGCAACACGCCTTGCTGAAAACAACACATGCACTTTCCCCCCCACACACATCCTGTTTCTCTCAGTTGCTCTCTCAGTGACCCTCTGTGGTTCCCTGTAAAACACAGCAACGATGAAACTAACCGCTGCTCAAATAGTTGTGGCAGAAAGAAACATTAAATGCCTCTCTATTGTTCCAACATAAGCTATATTCAATTTCAATGTTTTGACATTTTGCAGGTACACAAACACGTGCAGTGACCAACCAACTATTCTCATGGCTAAAATACTTTGAGTTTAGTGTGTCAAGTGGTGTTGAACAGCCACATTTGTTTTGAGGGACTCATCTCCAGTGAAGACAAGTTTAAAATTGATCAGACAAACTCTGCAATTTTGGGCTTTCAGACTGAGACAATTTTTTTTTTTTTTTGCTGTAGTGGAGGGTAGGGACATCATAGCTGCTGTGACACGTTGCTGGGCAGAGATGTCCCTCAGGCAGCAGTGGATCATGAAATCAACACACTCACACCATGGAGACAAGTGACACAACACAGATAAGACAGAGACACCCTGTAAGATAAGAGGGTGGGGGTGGAACTAAAGAAGAACAAAGAGGGGAGAATGGGGAGATGAGGAGATTAGTAATGGATAGAGAGGATCAGGAAGGAAGGTGAGGAAATACATAAATCGATTCCGAGAACAGAAAGGTGAGGGAAATAACTGATCTGATCAGAATAAGAGCCATAAAGAGATCAGAAAGAGAAGAGCATTGTTACAAAGGAAAGTGTTACCAAAGGCGTTCTCTTTCCTGAAAACAGCAACTGATTTAGTAAGGTGTGCTGCACTCTAAATGTGGAGATAAGCTTGCTTCTTCAATTGTAAATGAGGCTGGTTTGTTCAAGTGCATGCCATTTTATAAGTGAGTAAAGCAGAATCAGCTAACATGGTTACAGTACATGTGTTTCTGTACAGCATGATAACTGCACATGCTTTCTCACATTTTACCTAAGGCTTGGAAAGGCCGTTTTCTTTTGGTAATGTACAAATCTTACAGTCATTATGGATAAGCATTGTTTTAAAGGCAACTTGTATAATGGCCCTCTGCCCTTTTCTGGCTTCCATCCACTAAATTTAGAGGGGGCAGGGGCCTATGGAGGATGAGTGTGTGACATGGAGGGTGGGGGTGGTCTACACATACAGTAAGTCACTGGGTGGGGTGAGTGTACAGTATTTTTTTTATTTTTTTTGTAAGAACATGCAGCACAGAATCAATGGCCTCTTTCCAGAAGCAGCTGTTTCTGCCCCTCCAGTTGTCAACGAAACACGCCCCCCCCACCACACATGCAAACATAAAGTCAAACACACACACACACATCAAACTCTCTCTCTCTCCCACAGTCTTCTTCTCTCTCATGCGTACTCACACAATAGTTGCGTACTGACCTGAGGAGAGCAGACTGCCACTGCTGCCACTTATAATTTTGCCCTTGCTGCCCATGTTGGCCAGTTTGGAGGTCTTCAGAGTTCCTGTCTCTGTAAGGTCGATGGCGATCTCACTCAAACTCCGCGCAGCATGGATCTTAGACTGGATGGACCAGACAGGATTTGTCAAAGCACATCATTAAGCAGTTTAATCGCAACAAGTTTACTTATCATTGCTCAGTTTGCTGCAGGTCTTGTACATTTCTAATTATGTCTATTGCTTGTGGCGTGATGTTTATTAGGTGGGACTGACTGACCTTGCTTTGCTTGCGGTCCAGGTAGAACTGGTGTTGGCTGATGGCCATGGCCCAAATGGACTTGATGAGGGCAGGACAGGCGTACCACGTGTGCACAGCGATGCCGCTGTGACCAAACGTCCTCCTCGTCACCGACGCCCTACAGTAGGAGCGGACACAAGGCCTCCTTATATACACTGAATACAAAAGAATCCTACATATAAAACAGTGAGAACACTCCAACCTGATAAACACACCACTAACACTACCACCAAGAATATCCAAGACTTTAGAGCTCAAACCTGACAGCGACTTTTTTTTTGCAAAACCACACACGTTGTACCCCACTGCTGACTCATCCATATTTAAACAAACATCTGTAGCTGAGCAACTGACCAGCTTAACCTAATGACAGCTTCCTTAAAAGAAAACACCACTGCTCTCTGTTTCACCCTTTCTATCTCTTTTTTCTCCCCATTCCCTCCCTCCCTCTGTCTGCAGAATAACACTCCACATATACAGCCATGTTAAATAAACACAAGAGAGGTCACTTCCTCTGCGAAGAGCTATCGCACAGCCATCTCCTTCTGTGGTCAACTATCAAGAGTTTACCCTATGTGTTTTTGTGTGTGTGTGTGTGTGTGTGGGTGCACAAGTGTTTGTTCATGCATGTGGCTCCACAAGTGTTTTAATAATCAGCCTATAAATCTGTGTCTGACTCCACTGTGACATCCCCAATATCTTGCTCTATTACCAAGACAAATGCTGGAACCATTACTGAATGAGATTCCAATCTCTCCATTCCCGCGCTGAAGTATGAATCTCAATATATTCAATACACTGTACAGTGGTAATTCACAGTAAAGGCTCATGGAAGTTGTTCAGAACTGCTGGGAAATTCTATGACTTTCAAATATTAGCTGAGGAAAATTCAGCAGCAATAACATTAAATCACCAAAGTAGACTTATATGAGATAATGACCATCAAACCAATGAGGAGCCTGCCACGCAAATTGGCACTAATGTACTTTTTTAAAAACACAGCCACTTTAAACTGTTCCCGCAACTTCATTACAGCAAGTCGATGCCAGCTTAAATTTGTGATATAAATTTACCTCCTGGGGTCGTGAACTTCTACTGAAAACTTCTTCTCTCTGAAGTAGAGATTCTCCAACTGGCGCCATTGGAACACCTGAAGTTCAGAAGAAACACACACTCTTCAAAGCTGCTCACACAAAAACATGCTTCACATTAAAATCCACACAGCCTCCAGCCAAATCCTTTTATCACTTCTCTTTAAGTTCCAATTTCTTAAAAGAGAAAATGCAATGGATAAGAAGGAGTAGGAGGAAGAAGAAGACGGAGCTGATGAAGAGAAGAAGGGGAGGGGAGAACCTAGTCTGGAGCTCTCTGATCAGGTCCAGACCGGGCGGTCTTGTCCACAGTGAATCCCTTCACTGGATGATCTCACTCTGAAGAAAGACAGTGTGAGAGAGGGAGGAGGCTTTCTTTCCTCTTGCAGGCTTTTCTCTTCTTTTTTCTCTTTTCCGTCCCCTTTACGAACCATCAGCTCCTCTTTAAGTGCAGCCAAAGCCAGCTGGGCGAGAAAGTTTCCCCCCAAGCCGTACTCCACAGCATGTGTGTATCCTAAGTCCTCCCAGACGCAGGGGAACAGAACGTTACGAGCTAGTCGGTGTTCACCATCTGTAGGCATGTGCGTGTGCGTGTCTTGGTTGAGAAAAAGTGTGTTAAGTTTCTTCCTCTCCTGTAGCTTTGCTACAGAGTTGTGGAGGGAGGGGGCGTTTGTGCCTACCCTCCTCCTGACCCCTCCTCCCTCTCTCCCTCAGGGACTGTGCTTCCTGCTATGGGCTCTGTGGTTGGGAGGTGAGTGTGTGTGTGTGTGACGAGGGGTCAGGGGAGGAGTGATGAAGGGGGTAAAGAAGCTTTTGGTGGCCCCAGCAATTGAAGTGCCCTTGCTTTGTTTTATCAGAGCTCTGCGTGCGAGCACATACACACATCTGCAAAGTCGGAGTCTGTTTCTTGTTAGAGAAAGAGTGTGGGCTATTTCAGAACACAAGTGGGCCTGCGTCTGTCAGTTGGAGCAGACATGCGAGCACACACATACACACACGCACACGCACAAACCTCTGATGTACGGTGACAAGCCATTTGGAAAGAAAGCGCAACTGAGTTGCAAGAAACAGGAGAAAAGAAACAAAGTAGGAGACCGAGCTGTGGCAGGATAAGGGAGGAAAAGAGGAGAAAGGGAGCTCGGGGAGGAACAGGTCACAGCCCAGGAATTTTAACAGCCTAAGAAAACAATGGACAGTGGGATGAGAGGGAGGAAAGGGAAGAAGTGGGAGAAATATTATGAAAAAAGTATGTAAACAGCCTGATGTACAGTATGCATTTATGCTCCGTAAGTGAGTGTATGTGTGTGCATGAGCGTGAAGAAAAGAAATCACTCCTCTTATCAAAACTGTTGCTGTACCGTGCGCTTTCAATGGAGTGTGAAGTGCTAATGTAGCATGGTGCTAAATATAGTGGGTAGGGTAGATAGGGAGTGAGGGACTGCACCAGTGTGTGTGTGTGTGTGTGTGTGAGTGTGTTGGCTACATATGGTCCAGTGCTGTGGAGATAAGATAGGTGTTTGTAGCTGGGTTTCGGCATGAGACCACTGAAGTTGAAGCAGCTTTGATTTTGGAACTAGACTTTGATGTTTATAAACAAAGCAAGCATGTAAATAACCCTCAAACACATCTGAGGCAGAAAAGTAGTCACATGATCTACAACCAAGGCCAATGAAGCCAAGTTTTAAAATTAGACATTTTTGTTGTGATTCTGTGCTGTTTCAGTTACATAAGCCCATTGTTTTAATGAAGCCTTTATAGTCTTACTGGCAGGCTGTGAATAGCGTAAATATCTGATCAACACATGCTGACAGATTCTCTCCTGGAACACAGTCAAAGCTGGTGGGTGCGTGTTCTTAGGGCGAGGGTAGCGCACGTATGCGTGCATGTGCTGTACAGCCTCCTTCTCTTGACTGTACAACACTCGCACACAATGGCACCGACACACAGAAAGAGAGGAAGTGACTTGTCATTATTCATCAACAACAGGGTGCTCATGCGTCCAGACCTACGTCTGTCTCACAGAAACGTCTGCACACCCGAGCACACATCCATTACAGATGAAAAGGTCAGATCTGATAGAGTGGAAAGGCCTTTCTACGGTGTAGTGCACTCCGTGGGGATTACTGGAAGAATAGAAAGTTCAAAAAGCATCGGCCGGCACGACAGGGAGGCCTGCTATTCTTCTTTTCTGGAACTAGACTCGAGGACTACTTGGGACTTTGGTTTTACCCTTGGGTGTAAGCTGCTGACCTGCTGCTGATGCGTCATGAACCTCCAAGATCTCTCAGATCGTCTGGGACAGGTTTGCTGTCTGTGCCCAGAGTGAAAACTTAACATGAAGAGGCAACATTCAGTTTTTATGCTCCAGACAAACTGCCAGAAAACTGAAGGTCCGCTGCAACTTTAAGTGTGTTTAAATCACAGCTGAGGACTTTTCTGTTTGCCACTGCTACTATTAAATCAAATTTGATAGTTAAAATCTTAGACTTAAAATCTCAACTTATATTCTCTTGTTTTATCTGTTGTCTTGTTTTGAATTCTTTGTACTTCCAATTTAAAATTTTTTACTTGTATTTACAAAATGTCTTTTTATGCCGTCTTGTGTTGCTTCTATGTTTTGTTTTAATGCCTTTTATGCTCAACGTAAAGCACTTTGAATTGCCTTGTGCAATACAAATAAACTTGCCTTGCCTTGGGTGGGGCTCTGGTGTGCCATACTGTATCCATGGAGATGCAAATACACTGTGGGGGGACTTCCTGTTGTATTGTTTTGGTTGTGTGTTTTGAAGGAATGACAATGATGGAAAAACAAATCAGAACAGATTGTACGTGCCTATTTACTCTAAATGAATTACAGACAACAGTGGGTTAGCATCATCGGTCCACTGCAGACAAAAAAAAAAAAAGAAAAATCAATATGCAGGAAAATGCATGTGTGATGACATTAACTGAAACTGCAGCTCTCTGTGTCTGAAGGAAATCCACTACTTTGGTGTTAACAGAAGCTTTTCCACGTTAACTTGAAGTCAGTGAGGTAGTCATTTAACACAGAAACCTACAGTAAAATTTCTGCCTAAATGAGTCAGAACACACCGACGGGGGATTAGTACCGTGTGTGGTTCAGTTGTAAACTCCTGTCTGCTTGTCTACTCTACTGTACGTGTGTGCTTGCATGTGACCTGTGGTGAGCGAAGGGGGAGGCGTATTTTAATATCCCCTAGTTAATGTGGAAGGTTCAGTAGAAGGACTGCATTTAGAAACAACAGGATCTCCCTCATAAAAAGACTAACTAATTAAACACAACTGCCTCCAGTACACACACACACACACACACCCACTACACAGCACAACATGAATTCACTTAGTCGCTTATTAATGAATAAAGAAGGTTCTTGTTGAGAGCACAAAACGTTTTTACTGCGCCAAAAGACAATAATTGGCCTAAAATGTCTCATAATTGGTGTTCTGCCTCCACCTCACTGAGTCACAGTACTGATAACTTTAACTATGACATGCTGCAGATTACGCTCTGACTCAGTGGTTACTGGGCTGGCTAGGCGACTGACTAATCACCAAAACAACTGCTCTTCCTTCCGCTGGCTGAAACAGCAATTAGTCTCATTCTTGCCATAACATATGAAAAGCTCCTAGTGACCTCTACGAGTGTCTCATCCTGTGAAACACTGAACAGCTACAGAGAGGAGCACCTCCCACCCTCCTTTGTCTGCCTTAGGACTGCAGTGAAAAACACATGACTGTGTTCACTGGGACTCAGTTACTCCAGTGATGTTGCATTAACAAGCATGCAGCCCGCAAATCTGTTTTGGGTCAAACTCCCCAGACTGCAATCACGTATGCGTGGTGAGGAGGCGCAGTCTTACTCCTACTCTGCCTCCAAATGTGTGCATGAATGTGTGCAGGGAGACCAGAGAAGAAAGAAAGCGGGTCAGTGATGAGGCTTGACAGACCAATGACTCACACTGACTGTTGCCATGGAAGCTGAATGCTTGATAAGTCTCTTGTATGGGAATGCTATTAACTCTTTCTTCTCACTCTCCCTCTCTGTAATACCCTCAGTGAAAGCTAAAACTTGCCATTGTTCACCCTGTTGACTAACACGCTAAGCAACATGTTAAGCAAAAGACACAGATTTTGAGCTTTTCACAGGTGTTTCAGCATGATTTGGTGTTTGTGTGTCTGTGAGATGTGACACTGCATTTTTCCATTGTCACTGTCCATTGATCGTGCTCAGTGGTGAGACAGACATTTAGAAAGAAATACTCTGATCAAGACACACACACACACACACACAGACAGAGCACAATGCTAGTTGCAAACAGGAAAGCCGTGGCAGACAGGAAGTATTCATCCGGATGGTGGGTTCAGAGTTCAGTCTAATTCCTGTGCGTGTGGTACTAAGCAAGAGAGTATCAGTTTGCATGTGTGTGAGCGCCTTGATGGTCAGTCAGTAGGATGCTGTTAACTCCATTAACACCCTATGAGACAAGGGTGAATGCCAAAGATCTGGGCCCTAAACCTGGCCAGGGTCAGAGTTGAGGTATGAAAGGCTCTTATAGATGACCCAACGGGTGCATCGACGAGAAGGAGGAGGAGGAGGAGGAGGAGGACTCCATTCACAGAGCAGCAGAAGTAAGTGTAAGACAGGATGCATAACATTCCAAGACCGAACGTCTCTCGACAGTAGTATTTGTACAGCATTGTTAGTGTTCTTTCCAAACACAACATCCTGATTCACTGAATGGAAAAAATGGACAGTGGTGACCATGGAAACAAGCACTGAGAGATCGAGAGAGGACGTTTATATTAACTTCCCACCCTTCTTTACAAAAGACGGCGTAAGAATGAGGTGCCAGCAATGAAAAGATATCTTAGAAGTCACACATTTTACACAAAGCAAAACAAGCTCTGATAAATCACAACCTATTCCAGTTTTGGGAAATTTACAAATAAATGTTTTAATGCTCATTAAAAGAGGTGCTGAAGGCTGTGAAGACCGTTTAGTTTGTGTTGCGGGCAGATCAGATGGAGCATCATCTCACCTTCCTGGGTTTGACTTTGTCCTGGTGGTCATACTGAAAGATGCCTTTATAGCTCAGACCCAACCACCATGGGATCCCCTGCTTGTCCTAAAAAACACAAGAGCAAAAACAAAAAAAAAAAGTTGTGCATGCGTGTGGGATTTGTGTGGGACTGACAAATGGCTTCAAGCTTCAACATATCAACAATTCCAAACTGCCTGCTTTCAGGTCCAGAGTTAACAAAATGTGTGTGGTGCCTGTGTGAAAAAAGAAAAGGCGGAGTAGTAAAACTGTACCTTAACAGCATAGTAATGTACTCCATATGTGGGCAGAGACTCTACAATGCTCATATAACTGTGGAGAGTAGAGAGACAGACATGTTAGCCTTCTCTACAGCAGACAAATGTAAGCATGGACACATACACAAACATGTGCACACTCACTTTACGATAGCTTGCCCTCTGGACTGCCCATTGAGCTTCTTGTAATGCTCTACGACACGATCTTCACTGTAAGACAGAACAATAAAGAGAGAAAAGGACAATTATCAAGACGGGTGAAAACAAAAAGAGGAGAGCTTGTGCAATGTTATGGTGGTTTTCTCGATGACTGACTGGTCTCTCACCAGTAGGCCAAAGATGGGTGCTCCTTTAGGGCCTGGGTGGGCAAAGCAGGCAGCTTTTTTAGGTCAGACCTGGTTGCATCATTACTGGGAGGGAGAAACCACAAGACACGGTCAACACTACTTTCTGTAAGAACAGTCATTCTCGAACGGTTTCATTAAAAAAACCAGCAGGAAAAACGAAAATGCTTAAAATCTGAATACTGCCCAGGAATGTCTCTAAAAATCACGTGTTAACTTTTGAGAAATGGTGGGAAAACAACTGTGTTTAGTCAGGAGAGAGGAATGAATGCTGATGGCCTAGATGTTATTCTATTTTAGAGGCATGGTGCTGTCCATCACAGAACAGCTGTGGGTACACTGACAGCTGAAAACAGGACAGGGGGAAAAACACATACACAAGCACAAAAGGAAAATAAAGAAAGACAAAAAGGAGATACAAATGAGAATGGGAAAAGAGAGAAAAAGAAAAAAAAGACAAGGGCAAGTGAGACATGGAAGCATGCAGAGAGCCAAAGACACTTGGCCCCAGATTCTGTTTTCAGGCCTCCGATGGCAGAAGGTCGTAATACCCCACTCTAATCCCCCAGCCTCCCTCCAGCCTCCGCTGAGGCCCCAGAGGATTGAGGAAAGCCCTGGGAACATGACAGCCTATGAGCTAAAGTGCTGGAAGAGTTCCCATCCACCCTGTCCGGCTGTTCTTCAACGTGTGAACACAGCTGTGTGTCTGGATTGGTTCTTGTCCATTTAGGAAACTACTGATCAGGTATATGTGGTTCTGCGCAAAGCTTTGGCATTGCAGAACAGAGAGCAAGCAAGAGCTGAAATTTGAAAAAATAGGGAGGAAGGACCATGGCACTGAGACATATATATATATTATATATATATTCATATTCACTTGTCATTTTATCATATACAGCCAGAAAATCCTGAAATTATTGTTTGCAAGGAGATTCATTTGTTTCAAGACTTTTAATGCAATTATTAAAATAATGCGGAAAACAGGAAAAGACTCGTAAATGAAGAACCAAGACAAATTTTCTTGCGCAAAGGCATTTTTTTAACAAATCAATCAGTGTTTGACAGCATTATTTCAGACTTATTTTAGGAAATGACACCTAAAGAGTCATTAGATTACTATCCATAATGGATGTTTTTGCAGGATCAGTAATTGACAGAAAAAGCCAAACCTGATAAGAGGGTGTATACTGCATGGCTATGAGAAAAGCAAGGGCTCTATAGAGCTTTTAGAGATAGGAGGTATGTGTGTGGGAGGAGGGCGAAAGGAGAGGGGGGAGGAGGGTGAAAGGAATGTCTCCAGAGTGTGTCACATTCCAGCCCTCCGCAGGATATTGTGTTTATTTATCCCTTTCACTGGCGGAAATGAGGTCAGAGGTGATGGCGGCTGTGGACTGTTTTTTGCGCTACAACAAAGGGATGACTGGATGAGGGATGACATACGTTTTTTGGCCAACAACACAGATATATGCAATCCATGCTTCCATCCAAATGAACCAAAGATGTCAGGAATGAAAGGAGGAGGGAGGGATGTAAAACAAAGACAGTTCTCAGTGATGAACCTCAATGCTCGGGGGGAACAGAGGAGCAGACAGACCACTGATATCACTTCTGTTGCGTCTCTGTTTGTGCCTCCCCCTTCAGAATAAACATGTTTGAGAGGTAGAGCTCATGTTCTATTTTTGGATGCTAATATCTAATGAGTGACACTCTTATTGGTTTGAAGTCAGCTGTGTAGTAGCATGTTGGTGCTGCTGAGAGGAGCAGCTGGTGTTCTCCTCTGCACATCCCATTTGGTACTTAATGGGAAGAAATCTGTTGTTCTTTTTTTGCACAAATTGTAGCACAGTCCCTCTTTATTAACTCCATGACACGTACCCTCAAATCTCAAGCTAACACATGTATACTTTCTTGCTCGTAACTGATGTTCTTACCTGGTGAAATCACCCTTAGCCTCCTGTAGAAACAGAAAGGGGAAGAAAGAAGTGAGAGAAGAAAGGGTGGTTTACAAATGTCGATATGAAGGCACTGAGCAGTGACCATAAAACGTGTGTTTATGTTCTGTTTGCAAAGGTGAATGTGCAGAAAGGCCTGCTGTGCTGGAATCAAACAGAAACATTAAACCTCCATCTGGAGTGAAAACCTCTAAAGGCCTACAGAGCAGATACCTGACACTATACATCTGCACCTGCATGGAAGACACACGCACACGCATGCACGCATACATACACACAGAAAAACCACTCAGCACAGTCAGTATGTAACGTAACCTTGCAGCATCACAGCTAATGCACTGACCTACTCAAAGAAAGGGACATGAGAGAGAAAGGACTGGAGTATTTGTGGCAGAAAGAGTTTCTCTGCTGCTCTGTGTTGTATTAGCACTGACTGACTGACTGCAACAAGAATTTAAATGGTAGCCAAGAATTCTCCAACAAAGACAGCAAAGGTTATTAGGATTTAAAAGCTCCCAACGTCACTGTAGATTACCGACAGACTGATGCTTAAATTAGATAATGTGATTTTAATCAACCACAATTATGTGTGCGGTAGATAATGTGAGTTTAATCATCATCTGTTCGAATCAAAGGCTGGTGGAGACATTTTGGAAGACAGCTTCAAACAGCATCAACTAGTGGAACAACTAGTGTGTGTAGCTCTACGTGCTAATGGTGAAAAACAAACGCAAACACACATACACACACAAACAAATACACTTTATCTTACTTGTAGAATATATGAAGCCAGTTCAAAGACAATGTCACTGTCCACTTCAATAAGCTCCTGCATGAAGAAGAGAAAACAGAAGGGAGGACAGAGGACGTGAGAGTCACATTTTCTACTGCTGGCAGCAAGAAAAATAAATAAAACCCACACTTTGCCAATGTTGGGAGTAAGAGTGGATGTGTCTCTGCTCATCAACCATTTATCCAAGATAGTGGTTCCTTTCAACTCCTTCCCACTCCCCCCTCTTCTCTCCTCTCCCTTCTCTAATTTCATGACCTCTTCATGTGGATGGAGTTCAGAGATTAGAGGCAAAGTGAGGGGGTTGAGAGGGAAGGGTTTAGGGGTTGAGGGCAGAGGTGGATGCTCTGGTTACTGAGCAGCCTGTAGATTTTTAAATGGTGTGTTTTTAATTGTATTATTGCTTATTTTTCAGGAATTTCCGCACATGTGGACATTCCTGGGGAAAAGGCAGACACATGGAGGACAGGAAACAGACGAGACAGACAAGGAGAGCAGAGAGGGATGATCGATTTTGGGCTGCATTGAAATACTTTCTTCATCTGCATGATAATTAGGTGTAAGATTGTGTTTGTGCGCCATTCACCGACCATGTGTGTGCACATACATGCATGTGATGGCTATGTATGCACCAAGGGGGAGAGGGATAAGGGTTAGTGGGCAGTGAGTAGTGGGTCAAGGTATGCCAGGAATGTTCCCTTTACAATCCACCTCTTAATTGGTTGGGAGATCAGACAACCAGAATGAAACACTAGACAGAACAAGCCCATGCTGGGCGTGCCACCCAGCGTGTGTTATTGTACTATAAGTGTTCCCACAGCACAGCAGAAAATGTTTCTCACTACTTATACAAGCACTGACCGCAGAAGATAAAAATATATCCCTATCTACTGCAGTTTTTACCTACTCTGTATGTGCAAAAATGTTTTTTAAAACTTCTGAGATATTTCCTTCCTTGTTCTCTTTTCCCTCATTTCCCTCCATTCGCCTTTTTTACACGAGTGGCCGTTGTAATTCCAAAACAGTGGCTCTATTAGGCGGGCGCAGCGAAGACGCTTCATAGCGGCATGACAACGCCAGAGGCATCACTTCATCCATCCAAGACAGATTTTAGAATCGACTGGAAAACGTTGGAATGTCTTTCCCTGACAGGACGTCCTCCTCTTGAAAGAATTATGCCAGAGACACGGCAGTAAGATGATATTCTCGCAGATGAAGTGATGCTTCTGGTGTTGTTGCGCCAATATAAAATGTCTCCGCCGCACACACCCAACCAAGCCTCGTTTTGGAACTACAATGGCGACCCATGTGAAAAAGGCGAATGGGGTTGTCGGATTAACTACGACTGGAACTGTTAAGGAAATCATTTCTATTCAACCCTTTTGATGTTGTTCTTATCAGGATGACTTGTGATAAAGCAGAGAGAAAGGGATAGCAGATAGTGATCACGAATCTCCTTCATGGATATTTTAACAGAACTACTGGTGGGGCTCACTCATAAATGTTCTGTGTATGTCTTCCCGATTGTCCATTAAAGTTTCAGGGTCCCTAACATCAGATACAACCTAAAGCATTCAGTGTGAACTTGGGTTTGCTTTACTGTTCAGAGACATAGCTAAGAAAGCACTCTTTCATACACCTTGCATAACAGAAACATGTGCAAACTTCTGACCCAATTTAAACTAAAACGCTTACAGTTAAGAAGTGCTGGCTCTATGTTATTTCATGGATGATACATTATATTTAAATTTAATTAAAATTAGCTTGATGAAGTAGAGAAAATAGGTTCTCTTATGACAATGACACAGTGTTCTATGATGCTTTGACTGGGATATTTCTGCCCCATTTTTTTCCCTCAGAACACAAACGCCCTCCTCTGGACATGACAAATAACTGCTCGACACTGGGTTCTTTAACAGTGGTGAGTCGGCAACTGTAGGTTACCACAAAAATGAAACAGTTAACAAAATAAGGCTGTCTTCTCGCACTCTAAAAAAACATACAGATGGTCCTCTCAAAGTGCCAATCACCAAATGTACAAAATACGTTCATCAAATATAAGTAAAATGATTTTTGCATCTTGAATTTTCACTTTAGGGCAACATGCTGTCATTGATTGTTTAAAGGCCAATTTCTATTTAAAAAGACAAAAATTAATGTGCTTCTACATTGACAGATGGCAGTTTATGTGTCAAATTATGCGCTAGTTGCTGGAACACGGTGCAGAACACAACATGATGTGTAACAGCTGATGGAAATGGTTCACATTTTCTGCCTCACCACATCAGTGTCGAGCGCTCAGGTCCAAGCTGGCCTCTTGTGGTGTCCCCTCATTTAAAATCAAAACTATTTTATCAAAGCTCCATGCTCCTAACTAGGGCCTGACCGATATATATCGCTTTGCTGATATCGATCTCTCGCAGATATATCGATATCGCCATAAATGTTCACAGATTTGTGTCGATATTAAAAATGTTATTTAAGGCTGGGAAAAAGCTTTAACTAGTGATTTAAGATGGTGTAATCAGGTAGTTTGTCTAGAGGGCGGCCCATTATTTAATTGAACTGAAGTGTTTACTGGTCAGTGCACTGATGTCTGGAATAAAGATTGTTGGATTTCCTGCCTCCATAACATATCTTTGTTACATGTACTGTATTTAATAACCACAAAATACACCACAAAATATAAGCTATAAAATATCCACCAATATATCGGATATCTAATAGAGT
>JAPZDX010000022.1:12754334-12764404 GCA_029783625.1 Naso annulatus
TGAATTATTTGTTGAAAGTTTGTTCTGTGTGTTACGGTCTGCTAAACCTTGAAATTCACACACACACACACACACACACACAGACACATTAAACAGGCGACAGTGAGTTGCAGAGTCTATGTGAGTGTGTTCACATTACACCTGTCTGCAGTTTTGTGTGTGCCAAATTCATGCATGCATAATTAGCCTACAGATGTACATACTTGAGAGAGATAGAGTTTGATGGCATTTGCAGTATTAAAGGAAAACTGGTAAAAATTCATGTGAACCAACATGAATTCCGCTAGCTTTCACATTTATCATCTGATACGGCTTATTAAAACTAGTATAATGACTGACCATGCCTCCTGAAAAGAAAATAGGAAATCAACGACTAGTCTCAAATATGACTTGGATCATATTTTCCACTCTTATTCAGTATTTAGTCAGATTGTGACTGCTGAGACAAGGCTCAAGTTGTAAACTGTGATGTTTTGAATATTTTGGTTTGTGGAAATAATTATATATCCTCAGTCATCTCTAAAATTAACAAGGCACACAAAACTTTAAACCTCTATTCGGTAAACACATGTGGACACGCTGCTGGAGGATATAATATCCATACAAACAGAGGATCTGAGAGTTCCTGAGAGGGATTTCCTCAGATATTCACCAGATTCCCCTAGTAATCCTCAGGGATTACCATTCTATACTGAGGTCCTAACCTCTGAATTTAAAACATTGTAAGCCCTTATATCCCCATCACTAATGCCACAGTTAAACCACCATCAAGTCACTCAGGGGAAGAGGACCACCTCCGAAAACCTTCCATCAGGTCCGCTCTGGCCACTCAGAGGTGACGATGGCCACAACTCAGACACACTTAGAAGATTTAGAGGGATAGCAGCCAGATTTATCAAGAAGGCCTCAACCGTGGCCCAAATGAAACACATGAAAGAAACTGCAGCCAATGGGTGTGTTCTGTCATCTGAATAGTTTCCGACATTGCAACTGATATCCAGTAGATTATACGTACTTGGCTTTTTTTTTAAATGAAAACAGAAAAACTGTCAGTAAATCTTATATTGTGATGGTATTTTGTGAGACATGCAAATGCCACAGTAGAAATACCATCCTGTTTTCATTCAGTGATAGTTTGTCTTAAGCCAGAGAATTAGATGAGTCCTTTGGGACGACTGTGGGGTACATGTGTTAGAATGTAAGTGTGTGAGCATGCAAATGCCTGTAATTAATCAAGTGAGTGGCCATCCTATCAAGTCATGTGCCACATTCTCACATTACCAGAGAAATTAGATTCTGGCACGGTTAAGAAGCTTATGGTGCGCACTGACTAAATGGCATGGCATATGAGGGAGGAGGGGTGTCGTGCTTAAAATATTCGACATGTAACAAGAGTGCAAACGGCCAAGAGCCTTGTCAAACACATTTATATCCACAAAATATGAATGACAGATAAAAATTTGATCATGATTTATGATTTATTGAGTGGCGAGAATATTGGTTCCCATGGTTGAAACTCTACAGGAACCCTTTTCCTCAAACGCAGACGCTACCAAGTGTTTCCCCTCTTCCTCTTTCTCGTTCACACACACATTTACAGTTACACACTGGGTATTTGATAAACCTGGGAATGGAGCGGTGGAAATGTTTTCCAGACGAACTATGCAAATAAGACCTTGTCCCCAGGGAGACACTGTAAACGGCTTCAACCACCAACAGAATCAGAGGGGTGTTTGTGTGTGTGCCTATGTAAGGATATCAAACACAAACATGCCTCCAGCTAGCTGCAAACAAATTAAAAAATTAGAACCAAAATAAATAAACAAAGCGCTGGAAAAATTTGAGACAATGTCTGTACTGGCCCTCCACCCCTCCCAGCATCAAACTTCTCCCTGTTGGTTCTGGGAAAAGATTTTTCTCACATACAGATCCTGGCTTTGGCCATGAAAGCAAAGATGGCTGCCAGACAGGGATAGTGATCAAAATTCTTCAGTAGGATGTCACAAGTTCAACTTCAACCTCTATCCAATAATTCCTTGGCTGGAAACCAGGGGAAAAACTAAGGCTGGGAATTAGTGAGAACACGAAGGTTTCCTATTCTGGATATTTGCCTGCTTGTCATGAATCTATTTATTGACATCTGTTTTAGTGGAATTTCAGAACAAATGGATGGTAAATTAAACATGAGAGTCAAAGAGGCTTTAAAAACTGAACAGAGTACAGTCGTGTCCTGATTCAGGGGAACTGCTGGCAATCACAGCGGACCGCACTTCCAAGAAATTCACTTGCTTGAAAACAGCAAGGATTGACTGGGCGCCTATTAGACCACAAACCAAAGAGGTGTCAGGACAGATGCAAATGAACCAGCTTTTATACAGAGGGAGGATTGTGAGGTTAAGGTGCTTCTTGTGCTGCTGCACCTCTGTTTCACATCAAAATGGGCTGGGACTTGTCGGTGGAAAAGGAATATGATCAGTGACGGAGATATTTTCACAGGAAACAAGATGATATGAGTTCAGTGGGAGTGAACTAGCCCCCGGTTTTGATCTTAAATATGATGCAGCAGAGCCTGCAAGCTAACACAGCAGTGAGCTGTAATGAATATGTATGATAGATGTGACATAATGGGAGATTTTAAATATGTATAAAAGTTTTCAGAGGAATCGTGTTGCTAGGAAACTGCTTGGATCTGAGTTTATTTGACATGTCGGGGAACCAGCTTCCTGTCAGCAGCTGTTATTAGCAGACACTGTAACAGGAAATAAACTTGGTCTATCTGGGATGCTTATCTTGTCAAGTCTGAAACGATCTTCAAGGATGTTGAACACACAGAGCAGCAGTTTTGCTTAACAACATGTCACTTTGCATTCTTAAGAACAAAATGATGACTCGTTGCAAGTCTCCGGGACAGTGATGATTACAGGTAAGAAAAAAATCCTTGCAACTCAGGGGAAGTCCTACCACCTGTGTTTACTGTAGTCCTTAGCCCTGCTTCTTCCCCATGCAGGATATCCTGCCTTAGGAGAGGGGTGGGGTGATATTGTAGGGGGACTTGTACAGACCAGTAGATACAGTGTGGAAAGCCACATAAGAAATGACAAACTATTACCCAGAGACCCTGTCTAACACAGCACTGCCCTCACATGCCTGTTGGTACTAACCCTGTTTAAAGGGTCATACCACCAGAGGAAAAATGTGTGACTGCTGAGGCTGTTGAGTCAATATTAGTCAGTGTGATGGAGGAAAGTGTGAACACGCAGCTGCGTTCTCTCATGAGAAAAATAAGATCACGTCTGTGTGAGTGAACAGCATTTCATAAATGTTGCAGTGTGCCGCTTTCTGTAATGCCACAGTTTAATCACACAGGGTGCCGCTTCATGCAACATACAAAGCACCTTGAGCACAAAATTATCACCTTGACATCTGTGTTACATGCTGGGGCGAAGGAAAATATCAGGGCTGGTATCCTGATTGAGTATGTAGGATTTGCTGGAGATGGATGTCTCCTCCAGTGAGAGTTAAAAGGGGATTGAGAGAAGTAAGTAAAAAATGAAGAAGAAATTGAAAAGAAAAGAAGAAGGGAAAATAGTGCTGGAGAGGAAAAAGAGACGTGACGGAACAGGTCTAGATCAAAGAACTGAAGTGGAAATCATTTCAGGATGGAATAAGGAAGCAAATACAAGTTGAGAATGTAAAAAAAGACAGTTAACTCCTCTCTCTCTCTGCCTCTTTGTCTGTCTGTTGTGTGTCTGCCAGTTGTTGAGACTGGGTAACAGTATTTGAGGAAGCTGGGGAGCGATGCAGTGTAGGGAGCCAGGGATATCCCCATCCTGCAGCCTGACACACTGACCCCTCCTGCTTTTTCAACTCCCTCCATTACTAAGTGCTCCACCTTGGACTGTACCACCTTGTCCAGGCCAGGGGAGGTATTGTTTGCAGCTCATCAAAGCAAAAGTCCAGAGGATGTTTGGGAAAGTGTTTGAGAGGTATTTCATTGTGGCCTCTTTCAAACATTTTTCTGTCTCTAAACCAGGAGGGGGTGCTAAGGACGGGTTTGTCCTGGAGGCTATATTATTTCAGTTTCCTCCGATTGTGTTGCCCTCCCTCAGGACGCCTAAACTTAAGAGCAATGTAAAAACACATGTGAAGACAAAGTTAGAATAACAAACGTCCTCTTGAGAAAAAAAGGGGAGTTGAAGCAAAAACACAGGAACAGGCACATGGTGTATGTGTGTTTACGCTTGTGTGCATTTATGTATTTAAATCACTCCACGGATGCTGTACGATTTTGTTCAGCACAGCACAGCGTGTGCTTTTTGTTATCTAGCAACAGGCTTAGTGAGAGACTCTCTGTGAGACTGTTGGATTTGTCCTGGTGGTGCCAGCTGCATACAGGGCAGGTGAGGTGCCTGGGGAATACTAATGGCTCCATGAAAGCCCTGAGTACCGATTCAGACATGGTGAAGTGAATACTGATGAACAATTTTGCTGAATCACGGCTCGACAGACACATGGCCCTAAAGGAACAGTTGCTTTTAAAAAAACTAGAATGGCATATTCTCCTCATTCTCCTGCAAAAATTGTTTTTGAAGCAAACAGACACATTTAGTGCATCAAAAGTTCCAGGGGGGGAAGTTAAACATATAAGCCAAAGGCGGCAGGATTGTGTAATGCAGTCTGTGTGCGTTTTGTGTGCAAGCATCCCCCTTTCACATATCCACAGAAACACTTACAGGCTTAACAGCTAAGTTACGGACCCCTTAATAGTGGCCCTAGCAACACAGCTTCCTGTTAAGACTCTGCTTCCTGAGCACAACAGAAACAACAACCAAAAAAAACTCCACACAGGGGCAACAAACCAAAACGCAGCAGTTCTTTTCCAAGCAGGAGATGAGCTTGGTGAGACACAGTCCACATGCACTGGAGCTGTGTGTTATAGACCTATGTCAGCTTATGTGTCCCATTTTACAAGCAGGAACACTGCCACAAAATCTAACCCAATTCTGTCTTCCATGCTTAATGAAACAAATCAGTCATGCTTAATCCCGCCCTCATCTCTGGCCCTGGTCTATTGCCTGAAGGACATACCTGGCCTAAAGCACATCACCTGTTATCCCAATGCCTGTGCCATCTCTCTGCTCGTCCCATGCCTTGATGTAAGTGTGAACTCCTTCATTTATAATAGATTCTTATGGATATCCATCTCTTAAGAGGCACTTCTTTCAGACAGTTGCAAATGTAATCCCTGTATGAAGTTTATCGTAACAGATGTAAATTTATTCGGATTTAAATTAGCCATAAGCGTTTTCTGCAACAGTATGAGTCTGAATGCATAAATGCACATGCATATCTCATTTATGCACGTTTTGTGTATAAAGTATGTGCACCCTACCTGGTAGAGTGGCCTAGAAACACACCTGTATGTGTGTAGTAGATGCAAGGGTGCAGGAAGGTTCCTGGCATGCACACGAAGGCGTCGGAGGGCAGTGGAGGTGAGAGTCCACAGAAGACCCTGACGAGTACAGATCACCTCATCTAGACCCAATAACACTGCCTCCATTACTGCAACGACTACAATGCCTCTGAGACGGGAGGCACACTTCACAGGTCAGTGCAGAGCAGCAGTGTAAGTTGATATCAGTGGGATATCAAACCTTTATTTTGCACAAGTGAGCCATCACAGGTAAAATCCACAGAGGCTCAGATAATGAGGAGGAATTAACTTTTATTGTCCTCTCGATACTACTTAGCTTCAGCAGGTAATAACTGGGTCATCTCTTGAGGTAAGCCACAGAGACACAGGAAGGCCCTGTGGCTGTCTCCTCTCCTGTGTGTCTGTCCTCTCAGTCTCTCTGGGATTCAGCAGTCTGACGCTTCCTCAAGGTCAAACTCTGTTAGTCCTTTTGTCCCAGTCCCACACAGCCAGCGGTCCCTGCTGGATCCATCTCTCCTCTTCCTCCCCTTTTCCTCTTGTTTCTTCTCACTGAGGCAGTGCACCCTGTCCGTTGGTCTGAGCGTCACAAACACAAACATTCCCTCTAAGGAAATGCAGCCAGTCTCGGAGTTTGCCGACTGCTAGTTGTTTTTAAAGGGATATGCACTCTCATGCTGCAGAGAGAGGTACAGACGAGTCGACAGCACACTCTCTCTCACTGTCTCACTTTTCAAAGAGTGAGGGATGTGATCAGAGGCTTGCACACCTTCTGACACACCTGGTCAGTATGGACACAGCATGCTTGAAGAAGACACACACACACACACACACCGTACCGCACATTCATACAGTTCACAACCAAACCTAACTACAGTCCCTGAACTGAAAGTCATAAGTATGCTACATTCTTACAGCACTGGGATTTTAGCCAGAATGTTTTTATAAAAGGAGACATTTTTCCTTTGAGCCAGTTTTCCCAGGCTGGAGAATCCTGACCTGACCTTAATCTTCCAAAAAATTCAAGAATATCTGACCCGCCTGCCGCTCTCTAGAAACTTGACACACTACTGCAAAATGGCAAGGAATGTGCAGAGCATGTAAACATACTTGATTACGTCGAAAAGAATTGTTTTTCTGAGATAGAAATCCACAATGAAGCTAAATCTTCCATTTGCTTACACACATCCATTTGCAACAATGGCCACATGGAGGCAATACAACCCCCACAAACAACCTGCGCCAAGCCTGCAGCCTGTGTGTGTTTATCCTTGCCAGTCTGTGATAAAGTCTCGACAGCACTGTTCAAACAATACAGCCTGAATGATCAATGTTCTCTGTGTTGTGTGTGAAATGAATGTTTAAATGGTTCTGAAATACACATATTTTTCCAGTTCAAGCAGACTTTTCCTGATCCTTTGGGTTATTGCAGATTTTTTATAACAGTCTAAATAATAAAAAAACAGAAGCTCAAATGTGCGATGTTTTTTCCCGTTTTCCTCTGAGAGCCTTGATCGATAGAGAATTCAATAGCTCTGTGCTGAACAGTAATTCTCTGCCTTGCTACCAAACCCAATCTGACTGTGGGTGGATTAAATAGCCTTTCGTAGCCCACTCTGATTCATGGACGGGTTTATCGATGCATGGGCTCACTCCTGTACTGCTGAGGGGGTGTATGCATGTGTGTATGAGCCTGAGTGTGTGTGCATACAAATGATTGTATGATGCCCATACCATCTGTTTATTACTAAATGTGAACATTGATTGATATATGAATTGCATTTATACTTTTTCCACAATGATTAAATAGTACATGTGTTGTTGTTGATGCTGTGGAAACAGGAGCACTCTATATTTCTCTCTGTTTGACTCTCGCTGCATGTGCTGCTCCCTCTTTCGCTACATATTTTGTACAGCTGGATAATTAAATGGATTGGTTGCTAGCATGTAAAAAATCCTAATCTCCAATAATGCAATTAGCTTTTGTCTTTTAAAATGCACTTTATTTCATTAACCACATTCTCCAGTATCCCTCACTCCACAGCAGCAGTTTCCCATCCCTTGTTCTGCCTTGCGTTGCTCTCTCAGCAGTGTCTTGAGACACCCATGAGGAATGTGAAGCATTACTCCAGCGTGAATTTTCCAAAATGAATCAGGGTTTGAGAAGTTACACGTGACGGCTGGGGACGTTCTCCTCTTAGCCACTGTAATTTATGAGGGGTGTAAATATTTGTCGTGGTCGGGTGGGAGGCAGGAGGTTAGGTATGACAGAGCACTGTTCCCATGATTCCATGTGTGTTCGATGCCTTGCTGATTGCTGGGAAAGGTCATACAGGCCCTGTGATGTAAACAGTCAGCACCACAACGTCAGCTGGCCAGCTATTACCATAGTAACAAGACGGAGAGAAGAGGGCAGGAATTGGGATTTTACAATCAGCCTTGTGATGGTTAGGAGTTGAGAGTCAGACACTAAGAGAATCTGTTACTTCATTCTTTGCCTCAAACATTCATCCACTGATGATAAAAAAGACTAAAACCTGTATGCACTACTAGGGCCCGACCGATACGGGATTTTTGGGGCAGATGTCAAAATTACGGAGGAAGAAAATTCAGATATGCAATATATCGGCCGATATTTTGATATTGGCTGAATGTGGTTATTGAATACTTGAGACAAAGACGTGTAATGAAGACCTATCTTACACTTAGGACAGAGCAATATACTGTATCGTATCGTGATATTAGGCAAGATATCGTGACAGATTTTGGACATCAATATATCGTGATATGGCACAAGTATTGTCTTTTTCTGGTTGAAAAGGTTTCATTACAGTAAAGTGATGTGATTTTCTGAACTTACCAGACTGTTCTCATTGTTCAAGAGAGAGAGAGAAGTAACTTTTCTGTTCTTTTATTTACTTTTGCTCACTTACCCACACAACTGATGATTATTTATCAAAAATGTCATTGGGTTAATATTTTGTGAGAGTACAAATAGTCATCCTTATGATACTGTGTCAGTATTGAGGTTTTTGGTCAAATATATTGTGATATTTACTCATTTTATCACCTTAGCTCCCACCACTTAGAATGCACAACAAGTCGTCAATCACAACCTATGTGATCAATAATTATCGATATCAACCGATATGAAACTTCACTATCGTGATAGGAACTTTATTCCAAACATCAGTACACTTGACAGTAAACACTTCACTCATTAACTATTAAATAACAGACTGACCATTACTGGACAAATTATGTAATTGCACCATTTTAAATCACTATTCCATGCATTTAATATGGCCTTAAAAAACACTTTTAATATCGACCATATTAGTGAAAAATATATGCCGATACAGATATAGCTGAGATAAGGCAATATCAGGTGATAAAATCGGCAAACCCATATATCGGTCAGTCACAGCACATTACTCATTCGGTCACAAGGTCATCCCAGTCCTAACACAGGCAGAAAAAAAGGAAAATCTAGAGAAAGAGCTCGCACTTTCCATCTCCTACTTTCAAAATTCTCTTCCATCCTTTTACTTTCTCCCATCTCCATCTCTCTCACTCTCTCCCTGTTTCATATCCCCCTCATATCTCTCTACGTATCTCTCAATCTTCCTCCTGCTCTCTGATCTCCACTCAGGCGTGTTATACTAGAGTGCAGGCAAGTCGGAGAACGATGGAGAGAAAAAGAGCGAGAGAGAGAGATCAGTGAAGGGAAATGGGTCACAGACACCATAAATTCACAACTGTTCTCAGCTGAGGCACTATGGCAAACAAACTCGCAAAAACAGTTGTATACAAGAGTGTAAAACATCCATATGACGCACAGAAAAAGGCCTACCTCTCCTTGTATTGTAATTTGTCGTGACGACAAGCCTGGCTTTTGTAGGCTTCATTTTCAGCCTTTCAAGCCACCCACCCACACCACTGTCACTGTGACAGAGATGATAAGTGACATACGTGTAAAGACCCAGCCTGAAATTCAATTCTGATCAGTCTAGTTGAATGTGATTATATTAGAGGTGCAAGCAGGAAAATCGATAACATAATGTGATGTGGGTCCAAAGAGGGATAAGAGCAGGGAGCTTCTTTATGTCCATGTGTGTGTGAGAATGTATGTGCATGTCATGAGCTTAGGACTCTCTGTTCATAAATGTGCTTGGAATAATTAAAATGAAATGTTAGCGTACAGCGTAGCATATTGCAATGAAAGAATCCCATGATGACACAGAACCTTTGAAGTATCAGGACTTGTTCGTCTCTTAAGGATAGAAGTTGACCTAGTTCATGTGTTATATGCTGTAATATGCTATAAACACACATGCACAAAGGGTTGTTCACTCAGGAAGACATGCACACTGCACACACACACACACACACACACACAAACTCTCAAGCTAATCATTCTCTCCATTTTGCCTAGCAGATAAATATTAATGAGGATTACTATGTTACTGCAGTACACCCACGGGAAAACAAGAGACTGCACCTCTCTCACACTCTCTCTTTCCAACCCTTTCCCGCTCTGTCTCTTCTGCAAACACACACACACACACACACACACACACACACACCGTGCACAAAAAAGCGTGTATGTGTGTGTGCATGTGTCAGCTTGTGTACACAC
>JAPZDX010000022.1:12772671-12785897 GCA_029783625.1 Naso annulatus
TAAAAATCAGGTTAAAAGCTACAACATTCATAAACGCCTCACTGCAGTTCACATGAGCTGTCCTTAAATTAAACTAATATCTATTAATACAACAAGAAAAAACATTGTCAGAACAAGAGAAGGAGGCTGACAAAGAGAAAAAAGGAGAAAGAGAGAAAATCATTACGTAGCTATGAGACATGCTAATGAGGGAGGTGCAAACAAAGCGTCTGGATTGTCTGGGTCTTTTTTTTTTTTTTCCTGTGTGTTTGTGTGATTTTTGTAGCAGTAATAATAAGACGGAATGGTTGTAGATTTGTAGAATCCTGGCATTGTTACGCATTAATTTACTGTGATAACCCAGCCAGTCTCTGCCCACGGCTGTCTGACTCATCCCTGTGGTCCTGCTTCTGACTGTGTTTGTGTGTGTGTGTGTGTGTGTGAGTGGGTGGGTGTGTTTATGGAAATGCCCTCAAACCGGACTCTATCCCCATCCCAGGCAGCGAGGGAAGGGGGTGAACGTTTATGTCTCAAGACTGTACAAATTACAAAGGGGTTGAGTTACAGCCCAGCTGCACAGGACGCAGATAAAAACTTCTGCTGCTAAACAATCCCACCCTGACAGCATTTTTCAATTCATTTCTCACTGTATGCTTTTGCATATGCTTCTAAGTGTTCACTTTTGTTGTATTTCTCTATCTCATGAGAGCGAGATGAGCAGGAAGCGGGGCCTCCCACTGTTCATCAGGCCATAACCAATCATAATGACTTCTCCACAGGGGAGCATCCACTTCAATTATCATCCCCTCCACAGTGTCTGTGCAAGAAGGCCTGGGAAACAATTTTACAAGCTTGGAAAGGTAACAGATAGCCTGTGAGATTTGTCAGGAAAATGGAGACATTTGTGTGACCCATTGTGAAAAATTGGGACATACTTTTTGTCTCGGAGGGATTTGGTGGAACACGGGGAACAGGTTGTCCAGGTCAAACCGCGTCGCCAGGCACAACATCTGCTCAACCTGCTGTGAGGTGACTGTGTGTGCATATAGTGTGTATCTGCTTGTGTGTCCTTTAACATGATTAAAATTTCAGCCAGTGGCAAAAAAGAAATGCAGACAGACCTCCCTCTTTAAAAATACCCTGTTTATCGCCTTGACAAGGTGTGTCTACATTACCTTAAAGGAAATAACTGAATCTATGTCTGAGTGCAGTCTATATTTAAACTCATACTCTTCCATTATACAGTCGTCTATACCTTAATGGAATTAGAATATATCATTCCAATGGGACAATCAGTGGTCTATTATAAGGCCGGCAGCAGACTTGAATGGGGCGCTAGCAGTGCAATTTGCCTCAGTGAATAGCATACGAGGCTTCTGAATTATTCACCCAAATCTATTGGAAAGCCTCGGCACATGCTGGGCCAGCTGACATCAGGATCTGGACCATGCGTATAATAGAAATTGAAGCCTGAATGATAATAGCTGATTAGTTTATGGATGTGCTCATAAAACTGTATGATAATTGTGTTTTCTCTATTTATTTGGGTGATTCTTCGGTCTCAGAGTGTAGACTAATGGGGCACAAAAATGAGATGCATCTGATTGCAAAATCTGCAGTATTATTCAAATTTAATTCATACTAAGGAGGTAATGGAAGTTTTCCCAGAACTTAATGATAAAGAATTTGTTTCCCTTTTCTAAATTCTTTCAAACTCTCCAGCTCCTTCGTCAATGAATGCATGAAAAGATCAAGTTAAAAATGAATTGATCCTGCTAACAAGTACTAACCTGACTATGCCTGATGGTTTGTTTCTTATGACCATCTGGGAAGGCTCCACTGGAAATGTTTTGGAAAAGCGCAGGCGCTTTGAAAAAATGCTTGGCAGGTGATTGGATAAACCATCTGTCTATCACCATCTGACTTCAGCCAATCAGATCAGCAAACCATGTGGCCGGCACAGCCAGTTGGTAAATCAAACTCTTACCAAAGTCAGAAGAATAGCAAAAAAATCCTTTTTTGCTCTACTTTCAATAAGAAAATATTCTCCAGCTGTGGTAGAACTGATAGCAGCATCTATGCTAACCACATCCATAGGCGACATTGTTGTTTTTTTTCATGAGCGTCACATACATAAACCACTCCCATAGCTCATGCCAGTACTTCCTCAACGGACGCTGATTGGTCTGGTGACCAGCAGTGGCCTCGTGCATGTCTAACCCCTCAAATACCCGAGGTTCCAACCCGGACCCAGCCGGGTCTTGGATCAAAACATAAAAAATTACTGCGGGTCCGGTTAGGGGTTGGTACCGTTTGCCATGGGTTTGGGTCTCTGTCTTTGAAATGGCGGGTCCATTTACCTGTGTTTAATTTTGTGAAGTTATCCTGTTTTTTATGGTGTGTACTAAGTGCTACAGTAAGCAACTGCAAGCAAAGTGCAGTGCATATGTGGCCACAGGGTGGTATCATTGATTTAACGTTAGTTACGTTATTGCTTCTGGGTCAGAGTTCAGAGAGAGTAATAGCAAGTTAGCAATGCTAACATCAATAGCCGTGAGTCTTTGACAGGGCAGACAACCTAAGTTATATTTTGTTATGTCAGATGCATCAGACTGCCCAGCTGATTCTTGATGAGTTGTGTTTGTCCTCCGTCACGGAACAGAAAGTGGACTTATAAGATGAAACACTGTCACTGAGTGGATTAGCCGTTAGCCTACACGCTAATGTTATTTCTGCCAGCAATACAGAAGAGGAATAACACTACTAGAAAATCTGATGGATGTATCTTTTGACAAGGAGGATGGATTATACACGTCATGCGGGTACAGAAGAAGGGTAACATTACATTAGGTAAGACACAAAGTTGTAATTTAACTTGCAACTTAACTTGTTCATAGCCCATGCA
Organism: Naso annulatus; assembly: GCA_029783625.1. NCBI lineage: Eukaryota > Metazoa > Chordata > Actinopteri > Acanthuriformes > Acanthuridae > Naso > Naso annulatus. Next base: position 12,775,556 of record JAPZDX010000022.1, read on the forward strand.
GGCTGCCTACGTGTAGCAGTTGTTGAGGCTAACTTGTTAATAGCAATCAGCTGTGACATCCGTGCAGGTTGGGCCTGACATGTCAAATAATAACCGGGTCCTGGTAGGATCCAGGTCCGGCATTTCTCCAGTGGGACAATCATCAGGCTTGGATCTCGGTCTAAACTTTCTAATAGTAGGCGGGACCTGTGGGTTTGGGTACGACTTTTTGACCTGTGAAGACCTCTAGTAACCAGTCTCCTGGCCAGGATCAGATAGTTTGGAGCATGGCAAGATGGATTTTAGTGATATCGTCATCTTGTGAGTCCAGCTGCCTCGCAAGGTTAAACAAGGGTCTTTGTAGCTAAAGCTTGACACAGCTTAGTCTTCCATTCCTTCATTACAATAAAACAGTAACAGTGTATTGAGTTGAAACCACATAACTGTATCGCAGATACTGTGTATTTATTTCTGATGGCTCCCAGTAACTGCACTTTACTTCAGTTTCAGTTTAAGTAAAAAAAACAACAACAACATTTATTTAAACTTTCAGTTTTGGTTTTTAATATTTAGTCTTCAGAAGGAATGAATTGGCTTGGGACTGAATGCCACAGACTGTTATAGAAAAATCTTAACAGACAGACTTACGCAATAATAGTTGTCTTTGGTTTCCTCTTATTGATTGGCTGGTAATAAAAAATATGATATATACCAGGCATAGCCTTGAAAAATCAGAAAACAGCACAAACAACATAAGCACCACGTCCTGGGTAGATTCTTACATAAAAAGCTTTGAATTGACTTGTTGTTGGTGCTTTACAACTTGCCTTGAATGTCTTGACCCTTGTGTCTGTCTGCCTCTGTACTGTCTGCTATCAAACAAAGGCAAAGCAAATAATCGTTCAAGGAACAAAACAAGCACAGCAAGGCTGCAGAGAAAAGCGTCAGAGAAAGTTTTTCCTTGGTATTAAGACAACTTGACACCGCGACTCCAGCATCGCTGCGATCAATACCACTGTCAGATTAATGTAGACGGGCTGACAACTGCTGGTAGAGAGAGGCAGACAAAGCAAGAGAGAGAGACCGACACAGCAAAAGGGTGAGGCAGAGAGGAAGAAGGAGGAGGTCAGTTCGCTATAATTAAACAATTTTGTCACTGGGCAGAGGACACACCCATTATATAACAGAATGGTCACACATAGCACACCCAGTCAATGGCCTCCATCTGGAACAACCCATGTACTGTCAAAAGAGAATAGTATGCTGGAGAATAGGACATGCACATGCACAAAGACACAATGCTGTGAATACAAGCCCTCGGTATCAGTACGTCACAGTGTTTGTGTTCCTTGCAGACCAAATGCTCTCAGAGACCGCAGGGCTCTTTGTGGCAGACCAACTCACCCAAAGATATGAACTAGTGCTTTATTGCTGTTGGAAAGAGAGGAGACAGTGCTGAAAAGAGCAGAGCGGGGCTGCACAGCTGTGATGGAAACAACCCTTTCCAGCTGAGGTCTTCCTCTGTCAGAGGAGACGAGGGAGATGGAGGAAAAAACGAGGAAGGAGAGAGAGAGAGAAGTAATGCCTCCAGGCCAGCATCATGGTGAGGGATAAGGATGTTGGTAGAGAGGTGGGGGGTTTAGGATGGAGATGTTTTGTGTTGTGCGCGAGGAGGAGAATCAATTAAACTACACAAGGATTGGATGCATTTTTAATCACAGCGCCTCATTTCCTGATGTGACTGTCAGCCTTCGTGAGAGACAGTGAGACAGCCCCTGAATGAGGAGCTGCCATCCCTCCCTCTCCCTCTCTCTCTCTTTCTCTCTGTCTGTCCTCCCCTCGCAGCTCAGTAGACCAGCAACACAATACACAGCAGCTTTGGCAGAAGCTGATATGATGCCAGGAACGGACATTTTACAGCCGCCAGAACAAAAATCCATCACCAGATACAGATAAAGCCTCTATTTTGTTGACGTCAGTGGATCACGTCACTCTGATTATGGCGGTGCTGCCATGTTCCTTATGTGAATGAGACCTATGCGACATAAATGCCATGGAGATCAAGCTAGGAAGAAACTGAAATGATTGCTGCTTTTCTTGTAATAAGAACAGAGAATGCTTTTCTCCTAAGACGTTTCTGTTTTGGGAAAGGGTTCTGTCAGCTATTTTAAACTTGATCTTCTCTTTGTGACGGTGGCAGTGCAGTATTTCTTCAAAATACGGCTGATTTGAACAGTGTTGTTGGGTTCTCTTATTAGGTTTCTGAATTTTGAGCTAGTAGGCATGACTTTATGAGCATGTCATGTGCAATCACGCGCTTTAAATGAAGGATAGTGTCTTGAATGAAGAAGAAATAAAAGTGTTGACCTAAAAAATGTACAAGTCTACAAATGACTCTGCTTCGACTCCAGCTCGCTGCGAGCAATCAAGGCAACAAAATAGTGACCTCCTTTTCTTGTAGTAAAAGAGGCTGTCAGGGAAGTTCGCTGCCTTGGATTCTCTCGGCTTTCCTGAATCATTCATATGCCCTGTGTTAATGAAAATAGCTGAGTAGAGAAGCCATTTGAGCAGCAAAGTCAGGCCTCTGAGGGTCTCTGCTGTAAGGATGGAGGACTGTCGTTCTAATGACACTCGAATTTTCCTCTAACGACCCAAATCGCTGCACTTCACACGTGCACATACATACGCCGACGCAGTTTCAACTGCTGAACTCACACACTGAAGTTCAATAAATACATTATGTTGCCGCCCATCTCCTGTTTTCAACACTCGGAGGTGTTTTCATTTCTTTAAGTTGCCTGAATCATTGCACTCGTCTGCTGCTGGTAAGCCTTATTAAATTCAAGCAGCCTTTATTTGATGGTGCCCTGAAACACGCTTCGTTTTAGCTCATGCCTGTCCGTCTTAACATTCGTATGTGTGTGCGTGTGCTTTTGGATGAATGTGTGCATTGCCATATGCACGCTTAGTAAGCCGTCAGCCTAAAATGGGTGCAGGCAATTTGAATATTTCTCATTTAGGTATGCAAAGTGGCCAGATCACCCTCTGTTTTCCAGCATCTTCCAGCAATTAGAGAAATAAATAAATATGCAGACTAATTAGGTGCTGTGAGGAAATAGGGAGGAAGGAAGCATTTTCCTTACTTCCGTTTTTCTTTTTCACCCCACATGCAGTGCATTAATAATCCAAATCCTGTTCTGGCCACAAACACTAATCTTTATTGCTTCAGTCAGAAAGAATCCATGGATATATGAAAATGACCAAATCTCCGAAACAGGTTGATGGATTTGAGCATCAAATATCTTCAAATTGAGATCGATGCCCCGCAGCAGTGGAACTAGTTCGGATAAGTGTTGATTGGAAGCACAGTATATGTCAGGGAAGGACAGATTACTGTTCCTTCCAACAGATGCCTGTGCCTGTAAACAATGTTAAAGGAAAACAGCAGCTTAACAGCCAAACTCATTACAGCAGCCGGCAGATCAAAGCGATGAGGGATTCTGTCGCCGTACTTACAATCTCTGTGTGTCTGCAGAGATAGACTGCATGTGCCTGCATGTTATTCTATCTATATGTGTGCAAGTGCAACACGACTGCAGCAGTTTTTCATTCCCATAGCCTGAATGCTTTGTAAACTGCAGGGGCCTGAGTAATCTGCCTCTACCCAAGCATCACGGCCAATAGAAACCTGACTATCACATCCATCAGACTTTCCTTCCCGTTCTCATTCCTCTTTCATCCCTCATTTCCTCATTCTCAATCCCTACTTCCCTCACTTGGAAATTTCATTCATTCCTAATCACAAGATTTATGGCTATCGGCAGATAACTATGAAGGCAGCAGACCGCAGAAAACATAAATAAGCCAAGTACCCAAATTTAATACTGAAGCTGGTTGGATGAAAGCTCCTCACACGCAGAGTTAAAATTTCCAAAGCCTTAACTTTGGGAACTAACCCTGTGTTGAGTCATGTGCAGGCCATGCAGTCCATGTTTGATTCCTGGTCAGCCAGTTTATTCCCAAAATCTCAGTGTGCAGAGATTTGATGTTTAATCAGCATGTTTTTTTGTGCCAATTAATGAGATAGCATCTGGAAAGAGACGTGAACATATGTTGGCCTCTGGTCTATCACTGCAATTATCAAGTAGAGGGGTCAACAACATGAAACACAGACAGATGAGCGAGGAAAGGTGACGGAGGACTAAGATAAACTTGGTTAAACGCGCTTTATGACAGAGAGGAAAATCACCACGATTGAAAACAAATGAATAATAGTAAGAGATGGCAAACTTACAAAAACATCCATGAGCATGTGCTCCAGCGTCACCTCTAAGTCCTCGAGTCGTGCTGCGAGAGTCATAGTTCAGCTGATCCAAAAAACACCATGAAAGGAATCCACTTCCAATCAAGACCCAAAGAGTTTTTCTCTTTGGAGCACTGAAAGATGACTAGAAGGAAGCAGTTAAGTCACGTCAATTATACAGCATCCCGATTCTCCACACGATCACGCCACTACAGCAAGAGTCCAGCTGAATATGTCCACATTCTCCTTTAGTTCTCGGTCCAAAACTGCTTCCCAAACAACCAGATGTTGTCCAAATCTGATTAACAAACACATCTATCTCCACCAAACTTGGCTCCCAAATCTGTCTGGCTTTGGATTAGCACTCCAAACGTCTCCAAAAAGACTGCTGCTGAGTGATCTGTGACAGACTAGAGCCTTGTCGTTCCCTCTTCAGATCTGCGTTATGATCCATAGTTGAGATAAAGAAACTGACAACTCCCTGGCAGAAGGTGGATTAGGCGGTGCTCAGGATGCACAGAGGAGGAAGAGCGGAGGAAGAGGAGGAGGAGGCATAAGGCTTGATGGGAAGCTAATAGTCACAGTAGCGACTGGTCTGGGATGAAGTCATACATCTGTTTCATTTTTTTTTTGTATCTTTCTCTCTTCTTCATTCTCTATGTTATTTAAATGGGATATCTCCTCCCTTCTTTTTCCCCTTTCTCTCTCTCTGCCTCTTTTTCTCTTTGCCCTTTCAGGTCTGTGTCCACAGTGGACGTCTTTGTGTGGAGGGAGAGCCCGGGGCAGCTGATGCCCAGTTCTGGGTGCTCTTGGATGGGGTCATCCTCTCTCACACTGGGCCTCTCATCAATGGGCCTTTGTAGGGGCCTCATTAAGGGCTGGCCCTGGATGCTGAAGCTCCAATAGACTCATAGGGGGGAAAACAACTACAACAACAATATGGCCTGTATCTTTGACTGGAAGCTTATGTAACATTGATGGGGAGGGGTCTGAGGGGGTCGAAAAGGACAGAGCATATGGGGTAGAGGGCTGATAGGGAAGGAGAGGGGTGAGAGAGAAAACAGGGGTGCATAGCAGAGGGAGGAAGGAAGGACAGTAACAAAGCAGTGGGATGAAGAATGTTGGGTGGTAGCTCCATGGAGAGGAGTTGTTTTTGTTTTTCTGGCAAGCACTGGTGGAAAGTAGCCCCCATTCTCTCTCAGTTATCCAGACTGAGAGACTTAAAGAAAGAAACAGAGAGACTGAGTCACTCAGTAGGGGGTAAAGAGGAAATTGAGCTAAATGGTCTGTACCAACAAACAGGATATGACAGTCACGAGCTGTAAGAAGGGAGGCACAAACTATACACACAAGAAAAAGTGTTACTGGGATATTAAACAACATTTTGATTTTATTTTGAATACTTAATATAATATTGCTAAAAATAGGCAAAGTTAAATAAATAAATGAATAATGCTACATGACAAGTAGGCATACAAGCCTTCAAACAGACCTTATGATTGGAAATTGTTATCATTTAATTATGTGTCCAGCAATTTGGTGATCAACCCTGAAAATTCTCATTCGCAACCCTATATTTGACTGGCAGTGCAGTGAGAGAAGAAGCTAATGATGGATGCACATTTCTCTGTGAAGGGACACCACCAACTGTACACCTGAGGGTCAGTCTACCCATCATGTAGAGTGCTGCGGCCTGTTTAAAGCAGGGCTGGGCATCGCTGGTGTGAAGCCGATATGATACGTATCTCAATACACCGTCAACGATCCGATGCATTAAAGATACATATGCAGCAACTACTGATGCAATACGATACGATTTACACTCCAATCACGCTGCAGTGTGATTCAACACAATGTGATTCAACACAGTGCGTCTCGATACTATACAACGTAACTGGGCAATGCTAAGGAATGATGCAATGCAATTCAATGAGTTTGATTATTTATAATCAATGGTTTATCCAATAAAAGCTAAAATGAGAAGAAAAGAAAAACATTTTTTAAATAAACTATTAATTTATTATAAATGTCTTAAATAAATTACTTTAAATTGCTGAAATGTTAAAATGTGTGTTATTATTGATGTGTTCTTGTCTGTTTTTAGTTGTCCACTAAATTTTTTCAATATGACCATTGCAGTACACCCTCCTCACCGATAGTGTCGCCGTAGAGTGGAAATTGTGAAGTTTAAACCCTGAGCCATTGCCCTGAGCATGGTCAGCGCCATCTTTGTTTTGAGAGGAATTTCAGGTGGACCAAATCACCCTCTTTTTTTTGAAAACCTGTGTTACGGAGGTACTGATAAAAGATGTTATTAAGTTGCAATGTGGGATATGTAGGTGTTGAGATGGTTTTTGACCATTCTTTTGACAGTCTGTGTTATGAGTCCCAAAACTTTATGGAGGTAATATTTCAGTTGATGGATTAACCATTTCAAAGTGCAAATGTATTTATGGATAACAACCTTTCAGACTTCCAGTAGCAGTAAGTGTGACATGTGGTGTTAGTAAGTTTTTTTTTTTTGGATGAAGGGATTTACTGGTTTAAAGTTTTTCTTTTTATCTCACTGCACTACCAGAGTATACCAAGCAGTCTTTCTTTCTCATACTGAAATTAGATTTTTAGGTTTTTTTTGGGAAAAAAAAATCTAGCGGTGTCACCCAGTTTTCTCCAGTTTACTGGCATCAGGGTCCTGTGGAAATCTAATAGTAAGCATGCAAAACAGTGATTGATAAGTCAAATGATTTATTTAGTCTGCATAAAAATACAGGGCTCTCCGTGTATTTTGATGTACCTCTGAAAAGCTGACAGTCACATCTCCTTTTACTCCAAATAAGACCACCTCACTGTTTCGGTCCTGTGTCTCCACCTGCTCCTTCTCTCTTCTCCCTCTTTGCCTCATTTCTCTTTCTCCGCCTCACTGTGTTTTAGAGATACCCCTCTCAATCTTATCTCTCAGTCCTGTCCTCCCCCTGCCCTGTTTCTAAGCCATACAGACCCAGAGTACCACTGACCTTTACCCTCTGACCTCTCATGGGTGTGAGGATCGGCCACCCATCGGTCCTCACATCAACTCTGTGGTCAGGAGCACTGATGTGTGACTGAGTTTATTGCGCAGCCGCTATTCTGCAAACACACATACACACACAAATACATATGCATGCACACAGGCACTATAATACACTTCAGTCTGCACAGATTCATCAGTTCTTTGTTGCCCTCTGGAGACTTCTCTGTCTTCCTGAGGTCGCTCCTAATGCTGCCTGCTGTGAATATGTAACACCCCACCATTAATAACTCGGAAATATCCCTCTAATTCTCATCTGCATGCCGCTCATGCATTATAAATGCCCCTCAGCATGGTGGAGATAGACAGTACACGGCCACTAAGACTTGTGAAGCAGGTGGCACTTGGCGACTTAATTCAGGGAAGAGAGTGGAGAGCGGCAGGTAGCCTATCTAGACCAGAGTTTGTCATTAGAGAGGAGCTTAGCCCCCAACAGAGAGGCAACACAGGACAGGGTGTCCCAGTGTGACAACATAGCACTGCTAGGGTTAAAGCCCCAATTTCTATGTTTAATCCAGCGTGTGTGGCGGCGAGCGAAGGTAGTGAAATGAATCTCTGGTGCGATGTTTACGACAGTTATCTCAGAGAAAGCTGAACATCACCTTCCCTCTTTGCATAACACACAGACGCAAATAACACATTATGTTCCATCCAGAATATACTTACTACATTATGCACTTATACACAAACATGTTACTGTGTAATATCACAAAGAGAGAGTGTAAACAGCCAAGCCACGGTTTCCGCACAGATTTATTTAACCTACATATAAAAATTTTATTTGCACAAGGCTCCCCCTATTCACACTGCTTCAATAACATTAGCATGTACATGTAAATAAACAACAAAAGGACGATTCAACAAACAATGCTTTAAAAGTGATTTACATAACATTGCTAAAATTACAGATTGTCGACATCTACTACTGTTAGCTACACTGTTAACGTCACTACATCTTACAGTACCTTGAGATGAAAGACGCTGCTGCAGTCGCAGGAGTTTTTCCATCTTTCTTCACCGCCAACTTTCTCATGGAAGTTGACCGTCTCAGTAATCCAGTGACAAGCGTGAACACCAGAGTGGCGACTATGGCAGCAGCACAGACTGTGCATCACAAAACTGACCTTAACAAGCTTCTCTGACTCTGATTCATCGTGAGCTCTGTGGACGGTTTTGGTGTTTAATTTTGAGCAACACTACAGAGCATGTGTGTCTGTGTGGATCTGACTGATGGCACTGTCCACCTGGAGCAGAAAATAGGGATATGTACTAATCAAACTCTGGGCAATCTTCCAAGTGGTTTGAAGTTTGTGCGTACACACTCGCAGACTCAATATAGTGTCTGTCCCAGACATGTTGATAAAGCCTCTTAAGCACCTGTTTGTAGCTAACTGCTAAAGGTCTAAAGGGTTTACTGGCAGTCTTATAAACAGGACATAAAGGTGTTTAAAGTCTGTAGAGAAAGCAACACACTGCAACGCATCTGCTCTCACGTCCTGCCAAATACCTTAAAATGGTTTTATTGACTCACTGTGTGCATATCTTAGTATTTGTCTGTTGCATGTGCTATGCCAACCACTCTGCCTTATACAATTATTATCTTTTAGTGTAGGTCTGTTTTTGTCTTTCAGTATTTTTATCTCTTTGATGACAGTTTTTCTGTCTGTTCCTGCTTTGTTGTCTCCATTCGTGTGTCCTTTTCTCAGGCTCTACTGATGAGAAGGGCAGCAGGTGCAGATGAAAGAGATTCTGCTAAGTCATGCCCTGCAGAACTGTTAATAATCAGAATTTTGCTGTGTCACTCTGCACCCAAATCTGTCATTCCATATTATGGTGAATGCTTGGATGCAGGCGTATTTGTGTGTGCATGGAAATGTGTGTGTGATTTCTAGAAAGGTCTGCGAGGGGAGAGGCAGGTGCACGCTACTATCTTATGTCATTCTTGCTGCAGTGAAAGTCACCTTGGATTTTATTCAGACCCATTCATACTCTGGGGAACCTGAGTAGAAAACGAACATAATACCTGATATGCATGGGAATCAAAAAGCATTCATAAAACAAGTGCACACACCTTTCACCTTTTCTAACTTGGTCAGAGGGTTTGCGTCTGTCTTCCCTGTCCTAAATAAGCCTCCCACCACAGGGTGAGTGTGTGTCTCAGAGGCAGTGAGCAGCGTAATGCGACAGAGGCATATTTTAGAGGCTGGTTGTATGAAGGCGCTGGATTGAGTCACGCTTCTGCATTTTCTGCCCCAGTAAACTCAGCCCACTTTACCCAGTGCTGAGGAGGCTTCCCAGCCTCCACCATGCACAGAAATAGACGCAAACAGACGCACCAACATCATTAAGTGGGCAGGAAAACAATGTTTCCTTAACACCGATTTAACAATTAGCACTCTGGTAAGCAGCCATGCCTGTCTGCCTGCATGTCTGCGCGACTTTTATGAATTACTCTAGCGTGCAAGCAGCACACTCACATCAACTTAGGATCAAGACATGCACGTGAGTCCCCGTCCCCAAAGTCCACACATGTTTAGGAATCTGATTTGTAGCAGCATGAGCGTTAAATGTTTGATGATATGGCTACATATTTAATCTTTACAGGCCGGATCATGAGGGGAAATGGGTTATACATGATCGTAGTCCCAGGGGAACATACTGGGATACTGGGAAAGTGGGGGATCGTAAAACACTTTAATGGGTGTGTGTACGTGTGTGTGTTTGTCTGTTTGAACATAGAACTGTAATCGATCACCGTCCTTTATTTATTGTAGAAATGAATGTTTTTTTGAGTCAGAGTTTTAAGGGGGTATCATCAACAAAAAGGTATTACTTAAATTTCTGATTAATCTACTGATTTTTTTTTTTTTTTAATGAAAATAACGGATCATTTCATTTAAATGCCCATTACATTGTCTTGACATTGCTTTTCTTGTTTATGCAGCAATCCAAACTCAAGAGATTTTCTATTTACATTGCAGAATTAAATAGAA
>JAPZDX010000022.1:12801933-12813598 GCA_029783625.1 Naso annulatus
TTACTCTGAAAGTAGAACTAAAATAATATTGCTTTAGCTTAGCTCTCAGCCTGTTTGTGGGAAAGATGATGTTTTCAGGCAGAGGGATACAAATATTGTTCTAGGATGAAAAAAGGTTGAAAATGTGCTTTTTTTTCACCAGGTTGGATGTGATTTTGTCTGGCAAGGCACAATGACTTACAGCCCCATATATTACCATCACACATTACTGCTGACATGTTAACCTGTCAATGGATCCCACACACACACACACACACACACACACACACACATACACACAAGCACACACACACACACACACACACACTGAACACACACCTCATCCCTCCCCCCAGCCATTCCCAGCAGTCACTATTAAACCCGCACATTGCCATACATAAAGGAGAGAATGGGTGGATGGGATCTGGGGGTGATAACCATTACAATCACAGGACAATACTGCACAGTGCAGTGCACACGGCAATATACTGCACACTGCCATTAAGGCCGCCCCCATCCCCTATGTCCCCCCATCCCCCATCTCACATTTCCCTCTCCTCACTCTTGTCCCTCTCACCCCAGCTGGACCCCAAAATGAATCCCCTGTGACTTTTTCCACCACACAGAGGTGAACTGATGTGTGCTGATTTGTGGCTTCAGTGCCTTTTGGTTTTTGTTTGCTTTATCTTACTAATTTCTGTATTGCTACAATACTTTCTGGTTTGCACAGCCAAATGCAAATCTTCAAATCTCTGGGGTTGGAAAAGCGACACTGAAATTTGGCATTGAAAACAAAAAGGAAACACTGTCATTAGAACACTATTTAAAAAAAGGATTTGGCACTGAAGAATAAAATACTGACATGAAACGTTTGCATTTAATTTTATAATTTTAATAGTACGATGTGTTTTTTAAAATTACAATCTTTTGCTCTCTTCTACATGTTTATCTTTTTTCAATGACTGCACATATTTTTATTATGTTAGTTGTTTTTCTTTTTTTCAGTGTCTTTGGAATTCAGTTTCAACCGACATTTTGGTGTGGAGAGGAGGGGACAAGTTGTAGCTCCCAGACACTAAGTATATTAAGTCTGTTTCTGTCTGTCGATGTTTCTGGTTTATCAGCTTGTCTAACAGAGGTCTGCTTCGCTACTGTCAGTTATCATAGCAAACAGTATGTTACAGGTAAACTCATGTAATGCAGCGATGTGCAGCCATGAGAAACTTATTGCGGTCGGTGTGATAGTGATTGCATTTCTGCAGTTACAATTCATTGTTTTAATCCACTCAAGATATTCTTCATGAAAGGTCAAATATGAGGAAATTGTCAATATGTTACAATGCCCTTAAAGACAATTTCCTATAATTTAACAATATTGTGCAGTGGAAACAAGTTAAAATTTGATCGTATGAACATTTTTGGCAAAAATTTCTTGTGCTTCTCAGTAATACTATCAGCCTATATAAAACAGATTTCTAATCATATGGCATCTTAAATCTTGTTACACATTCAACAAGACTTATTAAATAACATTTTATGATGTGTAATGTAATGTTATTTATTTGGTGTGTAAAGATTTGAGAAATGAAGCTCCTGTACCGTAACTGTAAAGATAGATGTGCATCAAAATTCAGTAGCAGCAGCTTTCTTAACAGCAGTAAACCTGTAACATCACACTTCAAGTAAGGCAATGACTTTCAGAAGTACACCTGACAATTCCTAAATGACAATGATGTTAAGTAAGTTTCTGCTGCTGTTTTTCACATCAAACCTTACGTTAGGTATGATAGCTAACATTGGCAAACATCTGGAATAAGCTAACCTTAGCTATGAAAAACGGCATTACCCAGCGTTAGCTACTAACAGTAGCTGAGGTTAGCGCTTGTTCTGGCAAAGATTGTCTCTCAGAGGGGTGACCTTTAATGGGCAGGTGACTGTCCATCACTTTTTAATTTAGCCAGTCAGAAGTTTTTCATTTTTCTGTCAATCAAAAACCAATTTCACTGATATGCCACCTTAATCAGCTGACAATCATATTTTAATTCAGCAAATAACTTCAGAGTATCATAGGCTGGGAAGCTGCACAAACAACTGGCAACAAGGCTGAAAGTTACTGTAGAACTGTTAAATGTCACTTTATTAAGTTTAATATGAGGTTTCTTTCTGCACTTCATGTTTTGTTTTCAGTGCCAAAAATCTGTGTCACTGTCCTAGCTCTATTTAAACCGGAAAAAGTCTGAGTGAACATACAAGAAGCACATCACGAACAAATGTGAAAATGGTGTGTAATTGTTTCTGACTGTTGGTGTTTCTACTGAAAGCGGCAATTACAATGCGAAAAGCAGACATCCACTGGGCTGCTGTGGTAATTAGCCGCTGCTAAACACACTGTAACTTCACAGGGAAACAAAAGAATTAATTGCAATGATTATCAATTAAACTACATCACAGCAAAGAGAGGAGCATTGGAGGTTCCTTTCTTTCTTTTGCAATCGCTCCAACTCCATGAGTCAACCCGATGTCTTTTTGTCTTTTCATCTGTTGTCCCATCTGCCACTGTGGCCATTCCAATACGCTGCTATTTATTTAGCCAGACACCATTTGTTTAATCAGTTTATTTAGTTTGCTTTTTGATATTCAGTCATGAAATTTTATCCGGGGAATATCTTCTTGTGTGTGTTTTAAAACAAGACTGTATCAGACCTTACCTGATCCAGAAACCCAGGTGACCACATGGCAGAGAAAAACAGAGAGGAAAAGGCACAAAAAAGAAAAATTCATTGTGTGAACTGTTGTCTGCTTGGGAACAGAGGGAACCATAAGTCAATGTGCGACCCTGTCACAGCATTACAGCTAAATCGATGCCACCACAGAGGGAACTGATGCCGACTCTCACACACTGCACACTTTTCTGCGCTGACCAGCAGCATCGACTCAGGAGGGAGTCGAAGAGACAAGATGTGTGCCTGTTAACAATCACTGTCAATACTGTGGGTGGTCTGATAGAAAATAAGCTAGACTACAATCTGCTGTTGTGGGTTTTTCACACATTTTGCTCCCAAACATCCATGATTCATGTGCAGCAAAGAAAAAATTATAAGAATTTTTCATTCTGTAACAGCACAGAATCTCTTTAACTGCTGTATTTTATTTAAACATCCAGATTAAAAAGGTAAAAGAACAAAAGAAATTAATATTGACGGATCTCTGCTAAGTATCTGTGGGATTAAAGTAGTAAGTGAAGAGAGCGCTAATTACTGTCTAAATCAATTAGCCACATTATCATCATTAAATATTTAAAATCCTCGTTCCTGGTGGAGAATTTAGGTAAGCTGCTGTGCAGTGGATGGGTTAATCCAGGAATTACTCCAGCAGTAATAGGCGATATCTTAAAAACACACACACACATACTGAACATCTGAAGACTGAGAGAGGTTTGTCCCTGCTCCAAGAGCGTTCAACAAGAGTTTAGTGCAATTTACTGCTGTTAGGTGCCAGATTCATGGCCAAGGCTAAGATTTAGTATGATATATAAGAGTGTGAAACTACTTTAGTCTATTTACTGAGCCAAGGGTCCCGGCCATGTTTGAGAGAGCAGGGCTGATTGTTGCCAGAGGGAGTTTGTCTGACATCCAATCTAAAGTTCATTAAACTGCAATCCCAAGAAACATGCTGCACATGCACATTGGTGTACCCACACACACTCACACAGAAAATGTCCTCCTCCACCAATATGCACAGATATACATTTGCTATGTATGGCTGTCCTCACTGGCCCGCAGTCCTGGAGGTAGTTGAAGGGAGAGAGGGAAAGCCCCTCTTCTCTCACACCTCACCACAGCTCAGAGGGAGGAACATCTTATCTCGCTACTGCAGAGAGACAGAGAATTAGAGAGGGAGAGAGATGGATGGTAGAGAGTAATGTGAGCGGGGTTCTGCAGGAGAAGGACATGAGGGATTGAGAGAGCGAGTGGGCAACACAGAACAGCGGCGACAGAGAGAGAAAGAGAGCGAATATTTAATCAATCTCATTTCCATAACTTTCATCTGCCAAAGAAACAGCCTCTGTGGTCTCACTGATTAGAAATGTGTTGTTCTGGCCAGGTTTAAAAAAACAAAAAACAAAAAAACCCCCCCAAAACATAACCATCAGACCGACAACACTGATGTTTCTTCCATAAGACACATTTCAAAGCTCCAAGAAGGCAGAACGCAACACTAAAAGGGAAACGTTTTCTACAAACCACATACTGTGTATGTGCACTGATGCGTCGATATCAGTTCTATTAAGCATTCACCCTTATTTAAATTCACATTTATATGAGAAAAGTAGAGAAGTGATTTGTTTTTATTCATCGTGGGCTGCGATTATAAGCGTGCTCGATGCTATGAAGTCACTCCAGAATGGTCTCTTGGCAACTGTTGTCAGGGGCAACCAGCATTCTCTGCAGACAGCACACTGAGCCTTGCAGAGAGAGACACACACACATATAGAGTGACAGAGTGGTTGAGAGAAAATCACGGTGAAATTACGGGTTTGCTGTGTCTTAATGGCGCTAACAGCAACACAATTTTCACATCCCTAATTCAGACTAACAATCTAGCATGATGTGTCATTACTTCAATAATGGCTCGTTTAAGCGTGCTCCACACAGAGCTCAGGCCAGCACAATGATTTTGTTTTCAGGCACAAACACCCACAGAAATCTAACCTATTTCTGTATATCTGACACATACTGTGTACTCACCCTCATGCCCAAAGCACGGCCAGACGTTCACTATTGCCTGGGCTAGTCCTGATGCATCGCCCACTCACATTCACACACTGCCCTCTACTGCTAAACCTCAAACAGAACATGCAGGTAGTTCCACAGTTAAAATGCCATATGACCTCCTTTGGACAAAGTGTATGAGAATTGGACATAACAAATGCAAAAACTTGATCTTTGCTTTTATTAATCTTGGGTCATCATGAATAATGCAAAAATTCATGCAGGGAATATGTAATAACAGAACAGATAATGAAAACATTGACTTCAATCTGCTATCTCCACCATGATAAGATCTGGAATCCCGTCACTAACTGAAATATTAATACAGAAAAACACATTTCTTATTTATCGCATTCTTCTCTTTGTTGTCTTGTATCTCTGATCTGACTGTAATTGAATTCTTGTCCAAGAGTCAGGAGCACTAACACGCATCTATTAACATGTCAGTCAGATACTGTTTCCTCTTGGAGTGAAATTACTCCTCTGTGTCAGGATGTGATAAAGAAGGTAACAAAATTTAAGGCTGACAAATGAATAGGAGTGATGGTAAATGGCATTAACCGGTTTTCAATTAAATCAAGACAGCAGTGTAGGAAAAGGAATGCAAATGATCTTTGGTCCAAATACTGCTTCATCACAATACAATGATAGCGAAAATATTTTCGCTTTTGTATATATATGCATATTAGTCATGCATAAGATAAACATATTACCTTTGTTATTATTAATTTCTCTAATATTAAAGGAATTACCGACATGCTTATATGGCTGTTGGAGGAATTTGCAGATTTGCTTTTCAGTTCAGAGTTGCATTTATTAACATTTGGGTGCAGCAGCTAAACTGAAGAGCAGTAGATAAGAATCTGAAGAGCACTGTTGCGCATCAGAGATGGAGATGAGGAGGAGATTAAATCATACAGATCATAAAGGATCAGCAACGGACACAAGTATTAGAGTGTACTTGGCTCTTATTCAGTCCATAAATTTCTTTCTTTGTTTTTATTGGAGAAAAAAAACCCCAACCAACCAAACAAACAACAGCAAAAAACTGTAATAGCAAATTTCACCTACAGCAGTAATATATAAGGCTGAAGAAGCAGACTTAATTTTTTGACCCTGGACTGGCCTGACAGAGGGATGATGGAGGCAGAAAGGTAAAATGCTCTTTCCTCCTTCATCAGCTACAGCTGAGATGAACTATGCACAAGACTCTCGACTCCTGAGGGTTCAAGAGAGACTGCTCAGTGGTCTGCACTGGATTAAGGCTGCAGCTTCTCTTGGAAATGGTGCCTTAGTAAACATGTCTGTAAAATATGCAAAACGGAACATTTAAATGTTAATATAAATGCTGTGATTCATATGGGCTGGTAAAGCTTTGGCATTTACAGTGATGTAGATGACAGATATTTATGAGCATTTTTGAAACAAGATCTGGTAAAAATGAGTTCACATGGTTAGATGAGATGTGACTGTGAAGCAATACTTATGTGGACAGCTGGCTTATGTGTCTGTGGCTTAATATATAATGCATTACAGTAGGGATTAGTATGGCTATAGGTCTTGCAATGTTTCGGATCAGCAGCTCTGATGTCAGTCACCATCAGTCATATCAGCCTGTCAGCCTATTAGCAACACCCAGTTGCATTACAGTAGCTGGGACAAAAAACAGATCCCCTTTAATAGTAACATTCATGACCTACCCTGTGTGTGCAAATGTGAACAGACTCATGGGGAGATGCCATTTACAGTAACATGCTGCAGAGAAACATCCACTGTTGGCCTTCCTGCTCCCTGACCTGCTCGAACCTGCAGGGGATGCATGTTTTCACTGAGCAACTGTGCTCAGACTGCCTGAAGAAATGCCACTCAAAGGACAAGGCAACACACACACACACACACACACACACACGCACTTGACCTCAAGTGATCTAAAGCCTAGCAAAAATCATGAAGCATCATTAAAAGCCCAAGTAGGCATCATTTGCTCTTTCCTTATGGAAAACATTAGACGTTACTGGGATCTGATTCTATAGTCTTCAGCTCCCTCTAGAGGTAAGGATGAGAAGCTACAACAGCCGATTTACTGCACCTGTTCAACGCATCTTCCTCTTTCTGCAGCTGTGATCTGCTCTTTAATCATCTTCCTCCAACAGTGGCAATAACTCTCCAACCTACCTAAACACACTTCTATATTTAAAACAGCAAGAAACCGCTCTTCCTCCTCATATGTTACCTAGCACTTGTACACACTCATGCACACCTAACTCACCTTCATGCGCACACACACACACACACACACACACACACACATATATATGTATATGACCACTAATCCCTGAAATTATTTTTTAAGCAAGAGCACCATGTCTTCTGTAGTGAAAAGTTTTTCTAATCTGGTAATTTTCTATTTGTCTTTATCATTCTAAACTGAATATATTTAGATTTCAATTGGTCCGGCAACAGATATCTGAAGACGTACCCAGAACCGCTGAACCTCAAGAAACGCTGAACATTTTTCTCTTGTTTGAGACGTTAATAGACCAAATAATTTCTAGATTAACCTCGATAAACATCGGCAGATGAACTGATTGTCATAACAATTTTTAGTTAGTTGGTTTGCTCTTGTTTTTTGATGCACCCATTCACGTTAGGTGTTTTGTGTTTGCCTCTTTGTTTTAATGTTCCACTTTTATCAATGGCGGAAATGATAAGAAAACTTGAACTTTAAAAATGTTCTGTTTAAAATAGATAGTTACAAAAGTTGGGTTAAGGTTAATATTGCATCAGTGGAAGACAATTTCCTCCTTTAAGCTACAGATTTTAATGAATAAAACAACTTGAACAACAATTTCATTGCAGGGTGTTGGAGGTAAACCTATATTAATTAATTTATCAAACTTTGTAGTGACCGTTTAAAAAAACATTTAAAATCTTTCTAAAATAATTTGAAGTAGGGCAACTTTGTCTGTGTGAGTGAGAAACCAAAAGAGATGCTGCAAAGTCAGTCTTTGAGCTGAACTGAATGCAGTGCTGATTCAGACATCTGTTAGTGACTCATACATCTTTACAGACACTTTAACAAAAAGCAATTCATGAGAGTAAAGATTTCAGTGTGAAATTTACAATGACATCATTTGATTATGTTGAAACAGAGGAGATACTACTATTAAGAAGAGCTGGTATTGCAAATATTTCTCAATATTCAGCTGCATTTCAGACCACATTCCTTAAAAATCATGTTGCTTTCTGTTGAAAACAAAATGCTCGAGTTGCTCCCTCCGTCTGGTTTTACTGCTTGTACACATGCTTTTTTTGTATTTTTAAAGCAGAACAGAAAAAGTAGGTCACTAACCTCTACTACCATTTGCTACAAGTTAGTAAGAAAACTTAGACCATAAACCAGAATACCAAAATATATGGTTTAAAACATGCAGTTTCATTTCTCTGCTTTTAAACTATTGTTTTGCCCGTCAAATGCTTTTAAACTATTGTTTTGCCCATCAAATGCTGTAAATTTATTCTTTACTCTGGTTCTTCCTCTTTCTCTTTTCTGTTTCGAAGACTTAATTTCTTGTTTTTTGTGGTTTCCACTGGGTGTTTGGCACAGTGGCTCATTCGAAAAAAAGCACATCATTTCATCTCATACATTAAAAAAATGCACATGTTCAAATGTGTGTGTACTTCATATTAGGGCTTGATCGATATGGGATATTTGGGGCAGAGACTGAGATCGATGTAAGGGATAAAGAAAATTCCAATACTTGATATTTGGGCCAATATTATAAATATATAATATTCCAAATTCCAAACATCAGTGCACTGAACAGTAGTGCTTCACTAGCTGTTAAATAACAGACAGCCCTCTGCTGGACAAACTATATACATACACCATTCAAATCATGAGTCTAAGCATTTTTTTAGCCTTAAAAAGCAGTTTTAATATTGGCACATATTGGAGAACATAAATACATAAATACCGATACTTATACATGTACTATAGGCCAATATCGGCTGATAATATTTAACTGATACATCAGCTGGGTGCTACTTTAAATGTGTGTTCTTTGTGTGTGTGTGTGTGTGTGTGTTTTTTTGTCTGCTCTTGCCAATTAAAAATGTAACAATCAGATGTTAGTTGTCAGATGTTCTCAGCTAATCCTAATGGACAGTTGAACCTTGTGCAAGAGAGTGTGAGTGAAAGGGTGGGTGAGAGATTAAAATAAAGTCCCTCTCTCTTATTCTCCTAAAAAAAAAAATCACATCTTTGAGTTTATTTTTGCCTGAATATGTGCAAAGTGATTCACTGCAGTCATGCTGGCTCCTTATGTCTGTCTATCGTGTAAGTGGCGCTAACAAGACAGCTCTTCATTATGACAAGGACCAGTTTTCTGTTACTCACTCCATATGCGAGTCAATCAGCTCCACTGGGACCTGTGTCAACCAGAGTGTGAAACGTCACACACATCCACACTGCAGCGCACACACAAAATGACACTCACCCATATACACGTGCGCACTCCACAGCAACAGACATATACACAAAGGGTAGAGAAAGTGAACTTGGAAGCAAATAGAGATTAGTCTTTCTGCTCAGACATCTGCTCGGTCCCAGAGACAGATGGTGAGCCAATCAGACCGCCTGGTGCCTCTGCCACTCTCCCCCTCCCGTGCCACCCGTCCACCCCTCCCCTAAACCTGCATCCTGGCACACATGACAGGTGGCACCTTGCAAATGTGACACCGCTGTTGCCCTGGAAAATAATTTATGGATTAATTACATTAAGGATGCAGCAGAAGACGAAAAAATATGAATCCGATTGAACCCTCTTTAAACCTCTTTTACATTACCTAAAGTCAGAACAAATTTACATAGATCAAAGACATGAGATACAAAACACAGCAACCAGAGAGCTGCAAGCAGAGTGGACTAAATGACCTCTCCTCTGATGTGCACCAAGACCACATCCTGAGGCTTGCCTCAGATTCAGCTATGATTGATTAAACTGAAATACGCCAAGCTTATTCCCTTCTATGCTGCAACAAAGAGCAGAAAGACCCTATTTATCTACCTTAAAAGGTTATTTTCCACGGCAGCTTGACCTTCTAAAGGGGACAGCTGTCAAGATATGCGGGTAAACGTGGGCTTTGCTGCGGGCAATATCCTGCAAGTCAACTGAAATAAGATGGGGATTTCTAAAAGCCAGTGCAGAAAATCATCTAGACATTTGTTTGTTCTGAAAGCATTGATTGACTGCACCATATAGCAGGTCATGTGTGAGTATGCCGTTAGTATGTGGATGTAGGAGTGTGTGTGGGTGAGAGGGACAGAAGGATGCAGCTTTTCTCACAGGCTGCTGCTCAATCAATGAAATGACTCTGATCTGCAGTGAATGCAAATACACAGCTCAGCCCAAATTATGCACAAACTCATACACTGCATCAACCCAGGAATCTCATAGTCAGCCGACTGCCTTTCTTTTGAGCAACTTCAGTGCATGTCAGCGTACTGGCAGAGGTAGCCAGTACCGAACTTGAGAGTCCTGATAAACATC
This sequence comes from Naso annulatus, assembly GCA_029783625.1. Classification (NCBI taxonomy): domain Eukaryota; kingdom Metazoa; phylum Chordata; class Actinopteri; order Acanthuriformes; family Acanthuridae; genus Naso; species Naso annulatus. The sequence goes on from JAPZDX010000022.1 coordinate 12,812,237, forward strand.
AAGATGAAAGCAGAGATTTACTGCGTGGGGACGCTCTGACAGACTTTGCTGAGCATCTGCCAGGGTACGCACACTAGGCCACGTCCGGCTCGTTAATGGCTGTTTCATTAACTCCTTCCTCACATCACCTAAGCTCACAAGCTAAGCTCATTTGATAACCTGTCTTACCACCAGCAGACCATTAGATGCACAAGGAATGTTGTTATACTCCACTGAGAGCCTGCCACACACATTAACATGCAGGGGAGGTTGCACCGTGGACACACACCCCGCGAACACTTCACGCATGCACACCTGAGACCTTCCTCCAGCTACACACACGCACAAAATGACCACAGCTAAGAGAGCAGATACTCTGCTGAAGTCAATTAGAATTGCGGTGCCTTCACCTCTGCAGCTCATCAATAGTCTTTAAACAGGCAGCAGTGTAAACAGCTCAGGAGATTTAATGGTATGCTGTGGTCTCACATGCTCTCTCTCTCTCTCTCTCTCACACACACACACACACACACACACACACACACCAACCTTTATACATTTATGCATGTGCTGAGAGGTGAAAACCATTCTCTCATTTGCATTTACTTATTTTGGTTACTCTCCTTCTCTCCCCTTTATATGTTTTCTCTTCTTTCCACTCAGAACAGAAGTGAAATTAGGACTCGTGTAAATGAAAAACAAACAAATAAAATCATGTTTAACATCAGTAATGAAATATCTGGCAGAGGCCGCAACCAAATCCAGCCTGAGGCAGTAATTCTTGATGTCATCCCTTTGATCTCAGACAGGTCGATCAATACTGTGATCATGGACAGCTCTCACATCTGGACACCAGAAAACAAAAGCTATGATCAATATCAAACGTGAGCTTTGTCCATGACTTTGTGTACTCAGCAAACTGTTTAATGTTCAACCTTGAAGCAGCTAATTATATAATGACATCCAGATAACAACATAAACCAGCAGTAATCAACGTTTTTATAGCAACATTAAAACAAATGACTGCAGTAATATAAAAGGCTATTTAAAGTAAGAAACACATAATGTTAAACGATTATCATCAATTCTGCAGTCCACATAACGTTTTTCTCCCCATATTAAGCTTATTGTTGAATATCAGCATATCCAGTTATAGTTGTTAGGTAACAGTTGACTTATGAATGTTGTTTCCAGCAGCAACAAACAACAATTTAGGACAGACAAGCTCTAATAAACTCACTGTCTGCTTCCTGCCTCACACCAAATGGGAAACACATTAGCCGTTAGCAAATGTTAGCTGACGAAAGTAAGCTAGCACGCTAAAGATAGAAATATTTTTTATCTGGAGTTGAAGGAGACCTTAAATGTCAGACCTACTTTTTC
>JAPZDX010000022.1:12835307-12852287 GCA_029783625.1 Naso annulatus
GATGAGGTGGTGAGTATCATGACACTGTCCACAAGCCTCAAGCTGCTGCAAAGTGGGGGGTTTTTTGTATGTTTGTAGGTGATTAGAATAATTTTTGTTAACAGACACAAATAGTTTTATTTGTCTCACGGTGCAAATCTCATGCTAACACTTGCATGTAATTTCTTTGGGCACGAATGTTTATATTTTCATATTTTTAACAATAACTCATTAGTTCTCAGCCTTTGCTGTAATCCTTTCCCATGTCCTTCTAAGCGCAAGTTGTTTGTTTGGCTTGCTTTGTTTTCGTCTTTGCAAGCTCTGCTGGGACAGCAAATTAATTTCATGCTGAGGTCACATGGGTTGTTGCTGGATAGCAAGTGTTCAAAACAGACACACACCTGTGTTCGCTAACACTCAGTAGGTGAGTTCAACCAGTCAGACCAATTTGCCCAGAATTTAATGTGCCCAAAACTTGTGAGCCTGTCAGGCTCATTGCACTGAAAATGAAAACAAAATTTAATGCTTAATTTAAAGATGTTGCTTCTGTGCTCCTGCTGCGACACTGTGGAGTCACTGTTTGTCGGAAAATATAATCATGTTGATAATCTACCAGCATGAACGCCCACAGCTTGAGGGAAATTCATTTATTCATTCATTCATTTAAGAATGTGTCATTGTTTAAAGACCATGAGTCTGCTGTTTCCAAATGCACCCATCTCTAGGATTTAACGTCTGCACTTACAAGGAAAATAACCCTGAAGACACCTCTTATTTCATCTCCCATGGATACAGTCACAGAGTCATCTATGGCCATCGCCATGGCAGTGAGTACAAGCACTGCACCACCTCACACACACCCTGTCTAACTGCTTACATAGCTTGGCAGCATCCTGCTCCAATGTTCCAAATGCACATGAACGCTGAAAGCTTTGGTTACTTTTTCAGTGCTTTTTCAATGAATTCTTTTCTCTCATGTCTCTGATTGGCTGCTTTCAGTTGATGGGTGGGATTGGAATAATTCATCATAACTGTACTGCTGAGTTCCAGGCCAATGAGGTGCGCAGAGTCAAGGTAAGATGAACCAAGCCAACAAAGACATGGCCTTTTAGTATAAGAAAAAAGTCATTGTGTCACAGTCATCATAAGTACACATTTAAACTTGTGTTTTTGTCTTTGGTAGAAATTTGAGCAGGGCTTCATTACAGACCCAGTGGTAATGAGTCCCCGACACACAGTGGGAGACGTGTTTGAGGCAAAGATACGCCATGGTTTCTCTGGGATCCCTGTTACAGAGACTGGCAAGATGGGCAGCAAGCTGGTTGGCATCGTCACCTCCAGAGACATAGACTTTCTCTCTGAGAAGGACCATGACAGACCGCTGGAGGAGGTGTGTGTAGAACTGACTGTTTATGAGTGCATAAGTATGAGAACATCATATATGCAGCAATTACATTGTGTCAAATGGGTGTGTGGTTCTCTTTGATTAAGGCAATGACAAAAAGGGAAGATTTAGTTGTTGCACCTGCTGGAGTCACACTTAAAGAGGCCAATGACATCCTGCAACGTAGCAAAAAAGGTAAACATACGTAGTAGGTCATGTTACTGTGAGGAAAAAGTAATCACACACACATTCATTTTACGCCTTGACTCTTGTAGGTAAGCTCCCCATAGTGAATGACAGTGATGAGCTGGTTGCCATCATTGCTAGGACCGACTTGAAGAAGAATAGAGATTATCCTCTGGCCTCCAAGGACTCCCGCAAACAGTTGCTGTGTGGAGCTGCAATCGGTACAAGGGAGGATGACAAATACAGACTGGACCTCCTCGTGCAGGCTGGAGTGGATGTGGTCGTCCTGGTATGTTTTCTCTACTGGCTTCTGGTTTGTTTAAAATTTATTTATGATGTCATTGCACCTAACAATCAAACCAATTACCAACCTTAAGAGATATAAATGTAATGGCTTTGGGGTTTCTTAATTATGCTTTTAATGAGGAATGTTCTAATAGACACATTTATTGTTTTGAATTAAACTCGTGTTGCATTTTATATTGTTAGTGCTTTATCTTGCATTGAAATTAATCTTTTTTTTTTTTTTTTTAAAAACAGGATTCCTCCCAAGGAAACTCTGTGTATCAAATCAACATGATAAACTACATCAAGCAGAAATATCCTGAACTACAGGTGGTTGGAGGAAATGGTAAGTTTTTTATTTTTCTCACAGCTTTTTTCTGCATTCATGCTGTGAAAACTTCCTCCAGCCTGTTTCTGTTTGTGCATCTCCCACACTGGGCTCTTTTCTGTGTGTCTGTCTCTCTCTAGTGGTGACAGCTGCTCAAGCTAAAAACCTCATAGACGCCGGCGTGGATGCCCTGAGGGTGGGCATGGGCTGTGGCTCCATTTGTATCACACAGGAAGGTCAGATAAAGAGAGTGCAATAATGGATTACAGTTGGTTTAAGCTAAAACCTTGTATTTCTAAAATGGCAGCAGAACAGCCTCTTTAGTGATTGGTGATTAGCTGAGAGGAGTAGAGACAGAAAACTAGTTTGCATGTGATAAACCTAAAGCAGGAAATATAATATATTTATCTCAGTCGTATTAGAGGCACTTTGTTGCCAACACACCATATTATGTTCATTTCCTCAGTGATGGCATGTGGACGGCCCCAAGGTACATCTGTGTACAAGGTTGCAGAGTATGCCCGCCGTTTTGGAGTGCCAGTAATTGCTGATGGAGGCATTCAGACTGTTGGACATGTGGTGAAAGCTTTGGCTCTGGGAGCATCTACAGGTACAACAATGAAATATTTTCCTCTTTTGGAATACTATGATTGACATTTGGTAGAGTAGAGTTTTTGTTTTGTTTCATACTTTTTGTGCTTGCCTGTTGTCTTTTGCTGTCAGCATCACTCCATTTCATGCTTTTGTTCTCACATTTCTACCCTTAGTGATGATGGGGTCACTGCTCGCAGCAACTACTGAAGCTCCAGGAGAATATTTCTTTTCAGATGGTGTGCGTCTGAAAAAGTACAGAGGGATGGGCTCCTTGGATGCGATGGAGAAAAATAACAGTCAGAAACGCTACTTTAGGTGGAGTGAACTCTTATTCTGGAAAAATGTCAGTATGTCATAGTGGCAGATTTATCTCTTACTGTGTGTGAATTTGTTTGTGTGTCCAGCGAGGGAGATAAGGTGAAGGTGGCACAAGGTGTCTCAGGATCAGTACAAGACAAAGGCTCTATCCATAAGTTTGTTCCTTATCTCATTGCGGGGATCCAACATGGCTGTCAGGACATTGGAGCCAAGAGTTTATCCATTTTACGGTAAATGTGCATTTTTATGAGCCTACAGTTATTTTTTATTGTGCAGGGACCTTTAGCTTGAATGAACTGTGTTACTTTGTTCCAGTTCGATGATGTACTCTGGAGAGCTGAAGTTTGAGAAGAGAACCATGTCTGCTCAGATGGAAGGAGGAGTCCATGGCCTCCACTCGTAAGTCTGATCCCTGACCCTCAGCTCCTCTGCAATTTCTTACTCCATGTGTCTCTTCTCTGGATTCCCCTTTCAACAATCTAAATACATATATGTGATAATTAATATGTGATATTTACTTTACAAGAGAAAAGGTTCTAACAGTGTGTTCCTCAGCTTCACTTGTATTCTTTCACCTTGTCAGAAACCCTTTACTGTCAAACAGAACATAATTTGTCGTTAGCAGCATCAAAATGGTCTTCTCTCTTCCTCTTTTCTTACCCATGCTATCACATTAGATATTCTTTTGTGCCATGTAAGTACATTTATGTGGTTATCACAGCTCAATCTTCTTCTCTCATTCTGTCATCTTCATCCAAGATTGCTTTTCTGATGAAATGCCAAAAACAGAATACAATTATACTCTTCATTTTCCATTTCCTTGCGCAGTTATGAAAAGCGGCTTTACTGAGACGGGAGGAAGAGGAAACACACGTTCAGGACCGAGCGTCCCGTCCCCAGCAGCTATGAGCAGATGCTCTGGGCACATGTGATCAATCTACAAACACGGAGCTGTCACTGCTGAACAATATCCACGCCCCCTTGTACACCTCTGTCATTCCTGACGTCTTCAAAGACAAACGAAACAACAGATTGAACATGAGTCCAAAGTTGTATAGTCACATCCATCACATGAACTCTCTATCTGTTTTTCTCCCACTATGGCTAAGTTGTAGTAGGGGTAATGTAATTAACTGTTCTACTGATCCCATTCAACAAGAAAACGGATGTCATTACCTACTTTAGGAAAAGCTAATCCTTTCTGATCTAATGACAGGCCCATCTCCTTGTTGGCCTCTGCTGTACTCTGATACAGAGGGGGAGACAACAACAAACAACATTTTTACAGGAAATTAGGCAATTATGTAGCCTAATTTATTTACAGAATAGAGAACATATAGCAATATAAAGACAGCATCATGTTTTCAGCCAAATATTTGAAATGTTTGACATTTCATTTCTTAAGAAGATGAAAACAATGTAAAAATAAAAAAGCTCTCTGTTGATAATTAAAGCAGACTCCAGAAGTGTGAAATAACCTTGAACATTATACGTTCACATTTTTTAACTTGCAACCTTTTGCATTAAGCTTGCTGAGCCAATAAGAAGCATACAGAAGCCTATACTACAAAAAAAGTAGGTTCTCATTTTCTTCTTAGTGCACCAGCTGATCATTGTATATGTAAATTCAATGTAATTTCGCTGAAAGGTGAAAATTTAGCTTTTGAATGATGGATGGTCTGCACAGATCACCTTGAATGTTCTTGCTCCCAGCCGGTTAGCTCTTTAAATGTGCTTGTTGTTGAAAGGACCAAAATTTAGCATCAGCCTTAATTCACTTTCACACATTTGTAGCAAGGACTGCCTTAAAGGAGCAACTATGTACAATCTCACTGTAGATTTCACTGGTCATCTTATGTGACATAAAAAAATATGTTTGAGAAGACAGGAGACGATCAACATTTTACATTTCTGTTAGACATGATCCCCATATTTATATTCACAATTCAATTGAGTCACACTGGCTTGACATGTTGTGATTATCAATAATTTAATTTTACAAAAACACCATATTAAATACATGACTATTGAATGTACATAATAGAATAAGTTATTTGTCTTTTTTTGGCTCAGTATTTAAAAATGGTGAGTCAATGAAATAGAGCTACTGAGTCAGTGGAGTAGGGTAGTGACAAACCAGTTGCCCACATTAGATTTCTTCCTAAATAGAATTGTAGAAAAAAAGTTTTCAATATTATTGTTTGTTTTTGTGGGAGGTACTCAGTGTCTCTGGTATTACTTTTGTCGCACTATGATAAACTCTTTTGCAATAATTTGCAAACACCTAAATGGGCTATTGTGCTGGTCTGCAAAATTTTTTGACTGTGGCTTACAGAAAATACATTTGTCTTCTATCACCCACCATATGGCTTCAGAATTATATAACTGTAAATAGTGTTGAATAAAAATCATTTTGGCATTTTGATATTGTTTTAACATTTTGTCATATTTCCAGAAAGCGAAAAGGGTTACACTTTATTTGTATAGTGCGCCTACAGAAAGTTTATAGAGTATTGGTCATATTTGTTTGTTGAATATTTTGTATACATTGTTGAATATTACTTGAAAAATTTCAGAACGTTTTCTGAATTTTATTCTGAATGTATTCAGAGTGTCAACAAAGATTAATGAATTGGTTAAGTAATTAGGGCTATGGTTAGGGTTACATTGTTGCATGTCAACTGTCAACAGATACTCTATAAACTATCTGTAGACAGACCATTCTCAATAAAATGTTTCTAAAAAGTGGCACTGATCATCTTGATTTCAGGGTAAATGATTTTTCTTATTACAGGTAAGTGGTTTTCTTTTTCTTATTACCACTAGAGGGCAAAATACCCAGAATTTAACCTCTTCATTATTTATCCTTTCTCCACACTGTAATTTTGAGATTCTTCTGATGAATTGTGTTTTAATATTTCTTTATTTTGTTCACCACTGTAGATTAAATTGTGTCCATACAATCACAGCTAAAAAGAGGTCCAGTTTCTTCTCTTTTTTTCATGTTGAAACAATTACAGTGCACCATACGTGTATGAAACTGTTTGAGACCTTATTGTTTGTCTCTCTATGAAAAAGGACTTATACAAAGACTTAACATTTATACAAACATTCTAACTCTTACTTACAGTAAGCTATTTTTGATAGAATTTGCACCTCTTAACAATAGATATTTGATCCTTGACATTCACTGATGTCTTACTGGAACGATCATTTTATTTAGAATACACACAATATTTAAATAAACATTACTGCAAGAAAAAAACCTTTGTGAAGTTGCTGAAAATAGTGTGATGAAATAATCCTTTAAAATTTTAAATATACAGTATATAACATCAACAGTACAGTGTTTATAGAAAATAAGTTCAATCTACATATTTGATCAATAGCATCCATTCTCCTTTCACTAGTCGTTCAAATTATTTGCATCTTTATAATTTGTATGATGTACAATTTGACTCCTACATCTAACCTAATGAGTGTCTGCTATTTCTGTACAATATCATGTTCATTCTAATTGCTACAGAACTTTTATAGCTTTCTACAATTCGATGGTGTCACTGCAAACACTGAGAGCATCAATCTGTTTGCACACATTGACAAACTCTGCCTGCACAGCCAAATCCCATTACAGCTGTTTGCTTTCACTTAGGTGTTTAGTCCCTGCCAGCCGGACAGATCCATGACTATCCTGGGAGGCTAAGCTCAAGGTCCGGTAACGCCTATGGTATGACAGGTGGGGAATCGCTCGTGGTAGGCTACTCTGGGTAAAGTTTTGACCTCTGTTGGCCCAGGAATGTGAGCGCAGCTTTCCTGTCTCCTTGGGATTGCTGCACAGGACCTGGGTTTAACCAGAGACGCTCCCCTTCCAGTCCCATTGCTCCGGTGACAATGGTGACTTGCTTTGAGTTGTCAAAGAGACATGTGGCTGGGGAGGTCTTGAACTGGACAGGCCATCCACTTGATCCACATCTCCACAGGAAGAAGTTCGGTACAGGGCATTTTCCACAGAGCTAGGCCCTTGCTTTGACAAACCTTGGCTAGGGGAGTTCAGAGAATGGCTGGAAGAAGCATGGTATAGTCTTGGCAAACCAAAAATACTGTGAGTGAATAGGGATTCACTGAACAGAGCCTGGTCAATGCTGCGGGACAAGTTTATGGGAGATGGGGGCTGCAGGTCCACAGTTGAGTCAGTCTCCAGTCGCATGCTATCCAATGATGAGAGCTGAGATTCAACTGCATTTTTAGGCTTGTGTGGTGGGCTTGGGGGTGTAGGCAGAGGTAGAACAGTGTTCTGGTTTTGGCTGGACTTGGAGACACAGTCTAGCCCTTTTCTTGGAGTATCAATTATTGAGAAAAGAGGGAGAGCCTCTGACTGTCCCTTACCAATGACATCATGGACCACCAGTTTGTCCTGCTTCCCCTGGGACCAGGAATCCCGAGAGGAGAGGACTGGAGAACTTGCATCTTCCTGAGAGGGCAGGGTAAGCCCTCTGGAAGGGGAGCTGCAGGAGAGGCGAGACCAAGATCCTGGCCTAGGATGAGTTACGGTCTTGATGGAGGAGTTGTTGTAACAGAATAGAGGGTGTGTACCAATGAGGGACAAACCTAAACACACACCAACCTCACAGAGCCTGCAGCCTACCTGGTAGCCCCACCAGGGCCAAGGCTGGAACCCATAGCCATCAACCCCACCCACACCAAGAGCATGCAGGATCCCATACAGTTGAAAGCCTCCACACCCTAGCAAACACAATGAAGCCCCTACTCCAGCTCCTGCTGCCCTACCCCAGTCCTCCACTTTTGCAAAGGGGCAACTCTCTGGTCGCATCACTTCAGGAGATCCTCCACTCTCTCCATTGTCATTCAGCCTGTAGATGTGTTTGGTGTTCAGTTGTATTAAGCAGTAAAAGATGAGGTAGGAACATGAGAGAAGGATGGTGAGACACACAAAAACGCCCTGTGGAAAGAGAAGGATCACAGTGGGGAGGCTGTGGAAGAGCTGGAGCAGGCCAACACACCCTAGAGAGACTCCATAATACAACAGGGACATGCACAGTAACAGACAAGGCTTAGGCAAGACAGAGAATGAGGTGGAATCAGCAAGTGGCAGTGAAAGACGCATGCGTGAGCGCAAGGACAGAAGCAGGATGACCAGGGAAAAAGCTGAGATCAAACAGGGGTAGGGAAGCTCAGTTAGCAGCAGAGAGCCCAGAGGGGGAAGACGATCTTGGTGATTGTAAGCATCATAGAGCAAACGGAAAGCTTGAATCCCTGCAAATGCTAGAAGGAACAAATGCAACAGGGTGAGGTAGGGGATTCCTGGGGGACACCGCAGAGGGAGGCCTAACAGGCAGACCACGGAGATTAGGCCAAATACAGTGAAGACAGAACCCAGGCCGTAGATGTGTGCTTCCCATGCAAAGCCCCATGTGGCGAGGGCAGAGTTCCAGTCTGAATACAGCGGGACGAAAAGTGCAGAGCTGAGAGCCAGAGAGGGGGGCAGAGGCTCATTGGGAGTAAAATCATCTGGGTAAGTGGGAGTCCAGGGCTGGTCTGATGTTTTGCAGGTTGTGGCAGATGTGTCCATGTTACCATCAACAGACAGTGTGTCACTGGTTTTTGAGACATGCAAGTCATCATCTTTGGAGTCTGTAAAGGAAGTGTAATAAAATGAAACATGAGCCTACCAAGTTATCAGTTGTGTCAACAGAAACCAAAGAAAAAAATGCTTTAAAAACACTTAAATACAGGCGTTTATTTTAGGTAGCTAGTTTTTAGCTGGCAAATAGAGAGGGCATTTGAACACATTGGTGAATATGCTAAGCATTACCAGCTGACAAGGCATGCTAGCCTTGCCTTTATGAGCATATTAGCATGCCGATGTTAGCATTTAGCTCTATGCACGACTGTGCCACCAAATGCAGTGACATACAATTGCACTTTAAAACTAGTTTGGCTCCATATTCTTGACATCGTATATTTGATCTTATTAATTGGAAAGTTTAATAATTATTACATCAATTTACAGATGAAACCAACATAATAATCTAACCAATGAACTCAGGTAAAATTACATCCAAGGTCTTAATTGTCCAAAAAGAGAACTGGTGAGAATCTGTCATGGATGAAGTTAATCCATAATAAAACAGAGCATGCTTGTAGCCGGGAATGTCTAACTGGGTCAGAGAGAGAGTGAGTGGGAGAATGAGCAGATAGTATGTGTGTATGTATCCATGTAGGAGAGGGAGAGATGTGTGTTGATTAGCCAGTATTGACCTCATTGCTGCATGCTCTCATTTTGGGTAGCTATTATTAAGCATGGTCAAAAGGTGCTGTACTACCAGTAATGTTGCTTCCCTACGACAAAGAATCAGCAATGGTATTAAACTTTCATATCTGACTTTGATTGTATAACCAATAAATAATGTAAGTCGCTCATTCTCCACTGAAACAAGGTTCAGAGGGAGCTGAATGGAGACAGCAGGATGAATTGGATGTGTCCTATTTTTGGTCCTCCATTAAGTAGTAAAGTGGTTGTATCAATGAAAAAACAGCAACAAGCATTATGACACATTTAAAACAAGGGATTTTTGCTGTTTGGCTTACAAATCCTGAAAATCTTGATGTGTTGGTCACCTTGTGACACATGCGTCTGACTAGATTTTGGTAACATCTGATACAGTCACTGAACAAACAGCGTGTTAGGTATTAAACACATTGGCAGCTTGAGGAAAAGTTTCTCACACAGATCTGCCAAAGCCTCTCTCCCTCTCTGCTTGTTGACACAATACATTGTTTGCTTTGACAAGTAAGTGCCATGATGTGTGTGTAGGTGTGTGTGTGCTTGTGTGTATAGCAAATAGTGGCATGTGCGGGTGTGCACCACATTAGCCAGTAACCTTTGGATGTGGGTAACCGACTGACTGCAATGGGAAATTAAATGCTCCTACTTTAATAAGACAATAGAAGAATGAATGGGAGAATCTGAGCAAGACAGGGGAGAGAGGGTTTGAAAGAGTAAGGGAGAGATTTTTGAGGAGAGTGAAAGCTTGGGGTAGTGAGGTGATGCACAGCATTATGTGAATGTAAAACAACTTTGTTTGCCAGCAGAATACATATCACAAACACTGCAGTCACACATAGGCGTGGAGTCTTGTAGATTTAAATTTAGGTTATAAATGGGGGCCAGACCATTCCCAAAAGGCCATAAGTGGCATGGTAACTACGATAGGTGTCAGGTTTAGAAATTGCAAGCAAGGAAGGACTCTTACCTTTAGCTTCCTCTATGCTGACAGCTCCTCTGTTTAAAATATTACTTGTAATATCAATCACTTCACCTTCAGTCTCTTTCACTTGGAAACCACCCTCTTGTATATTTCCCTGTGTATTAAGAGAAGGGTCCATGGTCCATTCCCAACTGCTAGTGGTTACCGTTGGAGTAGGGTGCTCAGGGCTGGGCCCAAGTCCAGCAGACAGCAGTGAAGAAGAGTCCTGATCAGATGGAAGTGAGTCAGACAAAGAAGAAGGTGATGAACTATTAGTCTCATTCTGTGAGGCTGTGAAAGTTGGCTGAATCTCTCCACTCTGTGTAGAATGCAATAAAGATCCAGTCCTGGTCTCAGCTGGCTGATACATTATTGTTTGCTGTTCCTGGGTGGATTGAGGTTGTGCATTCTCCCTCGAGGTAGCGTCTTCTTTAGTTCCATCCGTGGGTCTTGATATGATAAGTCCCTTCTTATTAGCATACATTAAAGATGTCTCTGTGCTCTCCTGTAAATCAGTGTATTCACCGATCACACCTTGGCGGTCTAATTCCTCAGATGACGATAAAGACAAACTCAGTGGTAGACCCAGGAAGTCATCATTCTCAGTTCCAAACACTGGACTTCCTGCTGCTACACCAGATCCACGAGGTCTCTGTGAGGACCGTGTGAGATGCTGCACTGTTGTTTCAGTGTCTGACTGTTGTGTTTGCCCGACATCCTCTTGGGTAAAAGCTACAACATGAAGTGAGAGAGGTGAGGAGAAGGGGAGAAAAAGAAAAATATTCCACAGAGAGAGCATGGCGAGGGTCTACAACAAACCACCGCAAAGTCACATGCTGTAGGTTTTGAGGAGGATTGTCCAATCACATGTTTGACTGATCTCTCAGCTCAGGTCACTGGGGATCTCATGCTTAACACACCTGGAGAAAAAGGAAAGGTAAATCACATTAAAGACACAATCAATGCAGCTCCTCATCAAATATTGTGTGTTGCTAGGATCTGCAGTAAATAGGCTGAATCTCTGCATGAAGTCGAGTGCAATGCAGTTTGATTAAAAAATGCTCCTATGAGGTATACAGAAAACACTATCTTGAAAGCCATCAAGCCTTTTAAAGTCCTATGACATACACACTGTACAAATGTTGAAGTGCAAACATTCATTCATAATAACAGCACAAGAAGAGACATTAAGTATGCAGCTGCTTTTCCTGACAGTCTCATTTCGGCTCTCTTACCTCATAAATCGCCCACTCTGCTGCAATCTCTTCAAACATATATGCTGCTCTGTATCGCTGCATGCCTGCAGTCTCTCTCTGCGTAGCACTCTGTGTCCTTTCATACTCACTGTGCTGTGCCCCTCTTCTTTCCATCAGACAGTCGACACATGGGACAGACCCCACCTCCTCGAGACAACCCCCACTGCCCCACACTCTGCCGCTTGCACTGATCTGACAGTAAGTTTGACTGTTTGCATAATCCCACTCTCCTGAATCTGAGGCATCATCCGCATCACACTCAGCATCATCTCGTTTTATTGTTGCAAGTGAACCGTTCGGTTGTTTTCGCTTCCCTCATACACTCACACACATTCCTCTGGTGTGTGTGATGCACAGTATGTGATGTCTGGTGTGGGTATAGGAGAGAAGACAAGAAAGGAAAGTGGAAAATTACATGAAAGAAAATAAATGAAAGGAAAAAATAAAAAAAGGGAAAAGGCATAAATGTGTCAAAAGGGCCAGAACCGGCTCATCAGCCATCATGCAGGCAGTACCCTGCACTGAACCAACCAGTGCCACAGATCAATACATGCTATTGAGGGTAATTTACAACTGATGCTGTGTACTCCCTCTTAAAGCAGCCACGTCATGACTTTGAAACATGTAACAAACGGTAAATGAAGCAAAAGATTCTCTTTGAATAGCACACATATGCATAATAGATGGTAGTGGCTATCTGCATGTATGTACATACAGTACAAAGTACCAGAACTAAGGGGATGGACTTTCAGACAAAGAATTGCAAACCTTAAGTCCACAATCACCACCTGAGACCTTGTTGCTATGTCAGTTATTTTGGCAAGAACCTTTGTCATGAACAATCTCAGTGTGATTGCTCAAGTCTTTCTTTCTTTCTTTCTTCAGTGTTTTTAGACCTGTTCACGTGTGCTCTTTTCATCCAATGGGGGAAATCCAGTAGCCTCACGGCCTAATTCAATTCCCAAAGATGGTTCTAAAATAGACCATGATCCACATACCTTTGGATGCATTTAGGAGTTTAAAGCCCAGCCAAAATTTTCTTACACTGTCTCAGTGTGGCTGATGTCAGGGTATAAAAAAGTTCAAACTCCACAGTCCGTTGCTGAATTAGCATGGCACAGGACTCTTCAAGCCAGGATTGTTGCTGTGTGGGCTTGCAGCCAAGTGCACATTGATTCTTCTTGTGTCCAAAGAATTTGAATAAATACGCATCAGTCTGCATCCCAAACAAATCTGCCAAACATATACTTAGCACAAAACACAACGACAAGAGGGGCAGTCGTGCATGCCAAGAATAATGTTGGCTGTGACAACAAAATACCACAGTCAATAACAAAGAGAGCAGTTTACTAGCTGTCCCCTAAATTTCTTCCTGCCTGTGAACAAACCTTGGCTCGCAGGATAAACATTGTTTTGCTCATTAGAGATTCTAATTTATATACTTTAAACAAAGACTGAAAGAGTGTGAAGGCTATTTCAGATCACTTATGCAGTCAGTCAGTGTTGAAGAGGAACTTCCCGAGGGGTCTGGTTAACCCACTATCTGATGAGGGCACAGGAAACCATCAACCCAGCCGTAACTAAAGGGACTGCAAAGGAACAATGACAGGCCAAACATATGAGCTCAGTGAGGGACATGGCCAAATTATTGCCGCCTCACACGTGCTATCCTTATTCACTGGGCAACTGGTTTCTGTTTAGACAAGTCATCCTCCAACAAGACAAAGTCAGCAGGGAATGGGGTCCAGCTGGGAATGTGGACAGTCAGGACAAAATACAGAAACAAAGCTGCACAAGCAAAGAGGATTAAAAACAAGCCAGGGTCCTGGTCAGGATAAAGGTATGGACAAGACAGAATTAGAAACTGTGTATTGAGGCCTTGATAGGCTACTGGTCCGTTTCTTCGCTTGTGTTGTTTCCTTTTAAGAGTTCGGAGGTTTACACAGACAAAATTACAGCCACAGTCACAAATATACTTGCATGTTTCGTGGAGAGGAACTCATGTGAAACACAAGGACTAGGAATTCAAAATGTGTCCTTTTTGCGCTGAGGTGACAGTGCTTACTGAGCTGATAGCTGATTGGTGTCAACACTAAAAGAAAACAGTTTATAAGGATCATCTTGGAATGGGTGTCGAGGGCGCTGCTTGTGTGGTGACCTGAGGCACGTGGGAGTAAACTTGTTGTTTCATGTTGTTTTTATGAGTGGTGTGTGTAACTCTTAAACGTTCCCGTTTTGAAATCTTAAATGAGCTATTTATGTGAGTGAATGGACCGTTTTGAGTGTAGTGTTTGCAGACCTACAGCCTCATAAATTGTCCTTTGAGGGATGAATGAAGTATTTTTGAACTGAGTTAAAATGTGGGAAAGGGATAGAATATGCTGTCAAAAAGGCGCAGCAGAGGTTGTGCTTCCTTTACTAAGTCAGCTGTTTTCACATACTTGTGTACGCATGAGTCCTGCATAAGTTTTATCCTCAATTGCTCAGCTTCTTTTGTTTGTAGTTGTCTGTGTATTGAAAGCAACAACAACAACAACAACAACAAAAATCCAAAATTCAAAAGGACTAATTCCTTTGTGTACACATACTTGGCTGGTCAAGCTGATCCTGATATGACTGTAATTAGGGTCTGTCTCAACACAGTTGCTCTTTGTCAGGTAGCACTTGCAAAAGCTGCAGTGCATTTTGGGTAGTACAGTGATGTAAACAAGTCAGCTCTGAGCATTTAACTGAGCCTAATTACAACCCTCCACAATATAAAACTCTAGAGCTTAACATTAGTGAAACATAACACCAGCAGAACATAAAACGAATACAGTTTTATTTATTTACTAGAATCTTCCTAACTCGTTTTTGGACATGTGATGATTTCTTTATTGTGATAATGTAATATGCATGACTCTTTTCAGTTCATGTTCGAAACAAACAAACAAACAAGTGTTTCAGGGCAGATGACAAGTTTGTATTGACTTTATTTAAAACAATATAACGTTAGTTATCAAGCTCCTGAGGGGCAAACGCCAAAGAAATATCAGGTAGAAAACAATGTCCAATTCACTTTACTTGAGCAACTGTAACAAGACAACAACACAAACTTTTCAGATACCTACATTTGTTGTAGCTTACTGCACAATGACACATTCTCTCATGAAATTAAGTCAACAATTAAGTGATGATAGATGAATACATAGGCCTACTGAAATACACAGACATAATATTAGATAGGCAACAGTAAATAGCCTATCTATAAACTTTTTTTTGACAACAAAATTATTGAGAAATCAAGCACAAGAATAGTCTACAAAAATATAGGCCTGTTATGAAGACACAATAAATTCTGCATAATATGTCAATAATAGTAATATTTTTCTATGGGGACATTTATTTTTGTGGTCACCCCGTAAGCTATATTAATTCAGTCATAAGTGTAGGCCTAGTATTTTGAAGCTGTAAGTAGCCTCTATAGCCTCTAGACAAAATGTGCTGCATTGTGGGAGGAAACCTTAAACCAATGGTTCAACAGTCTACTGTATTTACGGGATTAGAGGCATTACATGAGATTACATACTGGTTAAACCGGTCAGACTGGTATTCTTTCAGCAGAGTTTTATTTCCGAAAGAGGGCAGCAGTGCGCCGGAGATGCGACTGTCATCAACAGAGACTCACACGGATGAAAAAGGCGAAGAGGAAGAAACGTCCAGTAAACATCTGATTGACTGGTTTAGCTCGTTAAACGTCAACGTTACAACACCGGCCGGCAAGAATGTGCGCTGGAGGAGTTTTGCCAGCTCTATTGAGTCGTTAATGTAGAGCATCACTGGCACCCAGCTGAAAGCAGGTCAGTAACGTCAATTCAGCCAACAGACGGAATGAAGTTTCTGAAGGGATTTTAACTTTTAGACGTTGACGTAAAGTTAAGTTAGCTAAGCATGACGTTAACGTTATTCAACTTCTGACACCTCAGTTTGACCCTTCCTAACAAAGAAACAGTAACGTTAAATGATTCGGATGACCTGTAGCGTTAGCCGACGTTAACTGTGAACGATACGTAACGCACAGTACGTTTAACGAACGTTAACGTCAAGTGTCTAACGATTTTTAACGGTAGCTCACAGGAGAATCTGCTAACGTTATCTAACTTAACGCAGTGCTAGCTTACGTCAACGTTAACGTTAGTTAGCTTCCAGTTAATTTGAGAAAGATAAGGCATATCCATTGTATTGTAGCTAATTGTTGTGATGCTGTCTTTTTTAGCAAAGAGTTAGAAACGTATTCTTCTGTTTTCACGTCTGTTTTTTTAAAAAGTTTTCTTCCTACTCGACCCATGTTTCATTTTTCTGCAGTTACTCACGATCCACTGGAAAAGCCTGAAAGCAGCTGACGTTACGATGTTGGGCAGGGCAGCCCTGAGCAGATGCATTACTGCACACCGTATCTGTAAGAATGTCACTTTCTACATCAATGAATCGGCCTCTTCAGTGTCAGGAAGTCAGACCCAAGCCTCGGAGGAGCACAGACCGCTGATGCTGATGCTGCCGTGGTATGGTTCGCGTCCCCAAGCCTTGGATAAATATTGTGAAATATATTTCCGCACCGGCTTTGACGTGCTTGTAGTAGAGAGTGAGGTAAGGACAACATACAAAATCTGCGACACGGAGATTTACAAAATAACAAGCTAAAGTTTATACTGAATGTAGTCAATGTTTTGTAGACCAGACTCAGTTTATTTTTTTTCATTTTGGAAGAAATATTTTAAAGCTTAGCAGTTTTTCCTCTTTTACTAAAACAATGAAAGTACATGTCATTAATTATTTGAGTAGCATAGAATATAGTAGAATAGAAATGTGTATTGTCCATGAATGTGGAGGTTTGTCAGTTAATTTATTTTGCTCAGATAGGATCTCTCTGTCATAACTTTTCATATTCATGTGTGACACATGACACAAAAACAGACTGATGACCTGAAATGGAAATAGTTCAAAGATTAATTTAAAGAACAAGCCTGAGGGAAAGGCCTAGAACTCCTAATTGCAGCTGTTGCCTGTAATTGAGGTAAAATGTGAATGCAGTGATAAGCATCAAGGAGTGCATGTACTGTGATTTTGCTAGGTAAGCGTACTGTGTATCTGACCAATACAACCTGAAAGGACTAAACAAACTCATTATCAGTGCGTCCTTGGTTGGCACTGATTTTTACCCTGATAATGCTACACTGTGAACGACAAATCCATGGCGAAATAAAAGATATGATAAACAAAAGAAATCTCTGTCTAAAAGATGTACATAGCCCCAATCATGAAATAAAAGTTTAAATTCAAACTTGTTAATGTGTAGAGTTTTATGTCAGGAGAGCATCAAAATCTCAAATGATTTTGTATTAG
>JAPZDX010000022.1:12955638-12966843 GCA_029783625.1 Naso annulatus
CATGTTCTCTTTAGGTTGCAATTCGTGTAATGGACATATTGTTTAGTTCTGTGAGGTTTCTGTATAGAGAACAACAATCCTGTTGGCTGTCTTGGTTATACATGTGAGCTTGGCTTTTTTTTTTTTAAACAGAAACGGAAAGAAGCATGCAAGAGTACAGTAGACTTGGCAGGATGATGCTGATCATGTTTTGTATTTTGACATTTGTATTGTCTTTTGGCAATAAAATAATACAACAACAGATAATTCAGTCTCCATAGCTTCAGATGAAATTAATGTGTAGTATAGAAAAATAAGATATTTATGAAAACAACAATCTGTCAAATCTCACTAGTGAATATATCAACGAATTTTTGCATCCTGAACTGCCTATAGTATATTTATTTACAACTGTACACAGCTTAGCTTTGGTGAACTTATATTGCATTTTGTCCACAAAATAGTATCAAAATAACATTTTGTGACCAGTGAGAGATGCTTAGCCAGCCTTTATGGTGTTTACCCTAAACTTTAGAGCACTTTAGAGCCAAGTCACAAAAGAAGAGAAAACTCAAAACATCAATTACATGATCATTCTGATATTCAGCACCTTCTTCTCTTTTTTTCTCTTCCTTCATTTCTTAACATATACGAAACAGGCCTTCACTAAATCTGCTTAGACTACAACACAGAAATGAGGTGCAAAACTTTGTTTTTACTGTACCCACTCAAGGTTCAGTAAACTCCTCTCAGGTCATTAAAAATGGAGAGCTCCTCTGTTCTTCCGCTAGTATGTATAAAATATTAAGATTAGAAGGATGTTTCACTGGCCTTACGCCATCAGTGTTTTCTGTATTTATTATGGAATCTGTGCTTAGACTGTTTTGACATAAATCTCATAATATAATCAGAAATTTAATTAATAAAATATACTGTATGCTTTAATAAGTCAGCACTTCAATATATTTACATTTTTTTATTGATTTGATCTAATCAGCAATTAATCAAAATGCTTTTTTTTTTCTTTCAGGGTGATTAATGCCTGCAACAAACTGAAAAACTGTTGCAATTAACATCCGGTCGCTGAGTGATTTATAAGATATAGCTAGAGTTTAAATAAGAGTACTGTGTAGTCAAAGACATTTTACAGATTTTATGCAGTTAGGCATGCTTTATGAGCAATTTTCACAAAGTGCATTAGTTTCGTTGCAGTAGATTCACAGATATTGCCTATATTATTCTGCTGTATTGTAAACTATGTTTATTAAATGTAAAACAGATCAGGACTGACAGTGCAGTCATACGACACAAATTCACATAAAAAAACAGAATTACGTGCAGAAACGTGAACAAACAGGCCTGTGTGAAATACCGTGAACAAATGTACACAGACATTTTGTTTTGTTGGCCGGAAGAGAGGAACACTATTTTGTCTGGTGCTCGCCTCTTTATGAAAGCTAAACAAAGTTAACTTTCCTTCATTTACACCCAAAAAATCACTGATTGGGGCCACATCGAATAACATGCTAACACTGTAAACAGCGAAGCTAGGCACATTGGTGTAACTTCAGAGGCACAGCGGTGTGGGCAGGGATAACACTGTGCATGGAGCGGCATGACCACATTGAGAGGTCCAGCTTAGCTTGAAGTCACATGAAGAATAGACTTAAAATCACAGTGTGCAGAGCCAACTGAAAAAGCCCTTAGATTACTTTTAAATGCATGTACCTCGTTATGTGACGCTGTGTCATCGTTTAACGTGACTACGTGACACTGTAACGCCATTTATAGATCAGAAAGCACAGAAAAACATAATAGCTCTCCCTTAAACGTTGCAGTTCAATGCTGCACAGAGACACTGTCCTGTCTCCAGAGTGTAACAGAACAGAAAACATTAAAATGAGATAAAGAATATTTTTAATTGCCTTTATCGAAATCCTTCCCTGAGTTTTACCACATCACATAATATTTGGTTTGTATTGTGATAATGTCCTTGCTGTAGGGTTAAAATGAAATAAGGTCTCCTTAAAGTGATATTGAAGAGTAAACAGGGCATACATATTTTGGTCCCATCTTTTGTAATGCATCTTTATTCATCTCTCTGGAAAATACAATATGTTTTCTTTTTTTCTGAGTGTGTGCATAACAGGCGTCCGATGTGTTTGCACTTGTGTCTCATTTCAACACTTTGCCCCACTGCTTGTGTACATGAGCTTGTATATCTTGAGTGAAGTGAGCTTAGCACAGCTGTCCTAGTCATGCATCATTCCTCTGGTCACATCCTCCCTTCTTTATCCATCTGCTCAAGGCCTGTGTAATGTATGTGTGTGTGTGTGCCTGTGTGTGTGTGTGTGTGCATGCATATGTAAAAGCTTGCAATTGTAATCCTCACTCGCTACGTAAGACCAGGTTTTCTCTGTCACATCAGCAATACCCAGAGGAAAAGGCTGAAGCTGCATGGGTGTGTATGTGTGTGTGTGTGAGAGAGAGAGAGAGAGACGTGTATGCACATGTTTCACTGATTCTTGTACCAAAGTGTGAAAACCGAGGGAATGTATTTTTTAAAGGGGGGGACAGTATGTACAGCCAGACAGTGACTTAAAAGCTGAGCAAACTGATTGGAGGGACACATTTTGCTTAATGCACTCTGAGATTTTACATAGTGCATCTTAATACAACTCCAAACTTTGCCAGACAGCTTGAAAATGTTTGCAGTAGGGTCACAATCAGATAGAAAGAGTCCAATTAAAATGGCCAAAGCAAATGGAGAATGTTTTGGCTGCTCTGCAATATTAAAAACCATTGAATAGGTACTGAAGAAAGGGGAAGTGGAGGTTAAATGCCTCTTTCGTTTTTGTATACTTTCATTAGCAGGTTTTATCATGAAGTTTGAAACACAATTAAAATGACATTAACTGTGTGGAAAATTACAATAATAAAGGAACTAATAACTGTGACTGTGTGTAAATGAAGAAACTCTCATAGCACTGTACTTTATATACGCAAACATCATTGTCTATTAAAGGTGTGAAAGAAACAAAATAATAGATGCTTCATTCCTTTAGGCCCATATTTATTTTATTTTATCACCACATGCTGCCAATGGCACCAGTGGCTAAAAATGTGCTAAATGTATCAACGTGTGTTGAAGTTTACCTGAAATTAATTAGATTACATTTCAGAAAGGTATCAGATGACACTAACAGCTACAGTCTTTACCCATCTTATACTTTTTGTTTTTGATCTACTGTTGATATTTGTGTCACAGTAATTCTAAAATTCATTCAGATTTCTACTTTTTCTTGAAAAATTAGGTCAGTGTAAGAACAATGGAGACATGTCAGACAGTTTTATATATTTTCTTCTTCTTTGTTGTTTTCTTTCTCAGTGTTGTCAGTCACTGTCATATGTCTGTTCAGTTCATTATTGTGCCACAGCAGCCCTAAATTATGGGCTAATTTGGCTCAGGTTGTGAAGTTAAGACAAGGCTTGTAACAGCATTCAATACTGAGCGAAATCAAACAGAAGGAGCCATTTCACTCATCCTATTTTTACATAAACGTCAAGAAAAATGTTGACATAAAACAACACAACCTTAATTATAACTGCTGTGCAGCAGTCAGCCGGCCCTGGCATTTTCAGGCTGCTGGTTCGAGAAGATTTCAATGCCCTCGACGAATTTGAGAAATTCCAGTCAGTTTAATTTTTGCTTGTTTTCATATAATTCTAATTTCACTTAATTAAATGATTTTTACCAGATATTCTGACTGCAGAGATTTAAATATGTCTGACTTCAACGTATTTCCCCTGGTAAAAAAAACATGTGATTCATGCTTCTTTACTTCACATGGAAAAATGCCCGAGTAGGATGATCACCCATTGTCACGTATCTTTATGAATGAGGTGCCAACTGATAAACCATAGACTGCTTAACAATTTGACTTAGGCAAACAGCAGGCACATGTAAAGCCAGATTTCAAAATAGTATTGAAAATTATCAAGAAAAATTTTTGATAATTTGTGTAATTCCATAGAAATGTCTGTACTGTACATTGACAAAGACTGCCAGTTGAGGAAGTTAAGAACCGGACCTATGTGAAAAGTGTTACAATAGTGTTTAAAAAATTGAAAAATTATAACACTGACAAAGAGGGACCAGACGCAGTAAGAGTTGCTTGACCTCAATTAAAACCTTCAATAGATATTTAGTCCTATTTTTATTCATTTTAATTTTCAAGACGTCTGCAGACTTTTTTGGTGAGCAGTTTTCAAGGTTTTAGTTTAACAGTCTGTAAAGTCTCGTTACATGCACTCTGCAATATGTATCACCAAAGGAGTTGGTCTTCCTGTGCAGCATGTGCTGCTAGCTCATACCTTTGTCTGATCTTGTTCTATTCTACTCAGTGTCATGGTCACCTAAAGGACCACTGAAGTCCTGGCCTTGGTCTCTTTCTTGTTGTTTATCTGGAAATTGTTGCTCCAAAGTTTTTTTTGGGGGGGGGAGTATTCACATAATGCAATAAAAGCTTTACTTGATCAAAGCTTTGGAATCTCTTCAAATGTTTTTTTGGAGGTCAGAGTCGGTTGGACATTGTCAGTGAGGGAGCAAACATTTAAAAAAAAAAAAAGTTTGGAAAAACATATTGTTTTAAAAGTAGATAGCTCCAAGAAATTATGTGAAACAAGGCTGAAATATTATCCTGATCTGTCAAGATTCTGCAGGGGAATTATGTTTAGCTCCTTTCCCAATAATCCGTGTTCCCACCTTGAAGATTAGTGAAGGAGGCAGGCCACAAAGAGGTGCTGTCAAACCATCGTATAGCAACAAATTACAGAGTTACAGAGTGGTTGCATGAATTTACCTTTAACTTTAGCAATCTAGTTCACAACTTATGGAAAATTAGGCCAAGTCAGGTTTTCTATGTATATTCGGCTACATATAGTGTCTCAGAGGATGTTACAGGCTTTAATCAGCAGATTCTACTCTCTAAGAAAGAACATACGCACTCATTCAAGGAGAGGAAGCACAAATCCCTCCTGGGGTTCAACTGGCACTGAGGATAACGAGATACAACTACCTTAGAAAAATTCAAGGATTTATAGTTATGCCTATGTCCATTAAAATCCCTATAGCATTTAAAATGAGATGTTTGACGACTTCTCAAGTTCTAGTTTGTAAGGCAAGATAAAGAATATCACACCAACAGAAAAAAAAAAGGCAGTGTGTGAATCATATTCCGTAACAGTTATTCTGTGGCATAGACAGTTTTCCTTCTGCTTGAAGTATCTCTTATCCGTCTCCCAGCACATCCTTCCTTTCCTTCCTCTCTTCCCCTGCATGCTCTCTGAGGCAATATCTTGACGTCACTACATCACACACAGACACACAAGCACACACATCAGGACCTTTGCAATTTGATATGCCTATTTGCACACACACACACACACACAGGCATTTTGACACACATACACATGCTGGCTCTCACTCTCTAACACACACAAACAATTTCACTTGTTCTACTGTTCCCTGTGGCCCGTGATGGAACTGACACACTGTCTCATTTGATCAGTGTGAAGCTATTGTCTGACATCTTTAGTGGAGATGTGGGCTTCAGGGTAGGAGGTTGAGGGATGCAATATATGAGCAGAAGTAGATGAAAGTGGAGGAAAGGGGGTGATATTAGAGACGGTACTGACCAAAAGTGACCTCAAAGTCACTTGGAGATTTCTCAATGAAGGAGGGAAGCTTAGAGTATGACTGAAGGGAGGAAGACTGAGTAACAAGGCCCAATATAAACTCAAGTATTTTTTCCCTAAAGGCATTTGATGGTCACATGTGCAGCTGTGATATAAACACGCAGTCACACACACTCGCCTCACTAAGCTTGATTTGATAGTTTTCTCTCCACTGGCCTGCAGCTGGGAGGTCACAAAAGATGAGACATGGCTCCAAGCTGTTCCAAAATCCAGTCACACATGCACTCCTCCAAAGGCCTGTAATTGTGCACGTGTCTATAGTACATGTTTGTGTTCACATGTGTGTGTGCAGCGCAGTGAGCAGTGAGTGAGTACGTGTGAGATGGAGCACTTGTGTGGGACACTATGCCCAATGTTCTGGAAAGGATGTCAAGAACACTTGGCTGTGATGTGTTACTATGCTGACCAGAGCCCAGCTGTGGTGGGGGATTTAACTGGTTGTCATCATGTTAATTAGTGTTGTCATGATAATTTGAGTCTCCATGGCTGCAGCCACAGATTGCATAACAGGCCCGCAGTCTTTAGGACACATCTGGAACCCCTGATTGCCTTACAATTAGAATAAATAGAAGTAACACTGTCATCCGACTTGAATCGCCAAATATAAATAATATCTATGGCCCTTGGCGGTGAAATTAGCATATCACCATAACACATCATCATATCACATGTGTGCATGTCTGTTGATTTGTGTGGGTACTATTGGTGTCTATTTGAATCAAACACCACAGGCTTCTAACTGGTTGAGCAGGGGCTCAGTTTGTGAGAGAACAGGAGATGGTCGTAATGTGTTCAGAATTTCTCCTGCAGGAACTTTATGGCTTCAGGTTAAAAATTAGGCTACATTTTTATTGCTTGTGTATATTCTGAAGAAAACATTTATTCAAAATGTGACTAAAATATTCATTTGTTCACATTTCTTTTTTTTTTCTTTTAATAAAAATCAAAGGGTCTCTTTAGTTATTCAGTATTGCAACTAGTTTGGGGTTTAACTTTGCCAAAATGTCTCAACTTTTCTTCGGTCTTATAAAAAAAATTGAAATAGTAATCATACTAATTTCACTTGTTAGCATCTCCTGGAAAATCTCTCTGGCATGGAAAGCTGTTTAAGTGATAGGACCCCCCCCCCCTTTTTAAAGTCAACAAAACTCTGTCTAAAGAAACGTAATATTTTGTCCAAATAGTCAAGCATGTCTTTGTGCAGCAGTGGCAGGTAGTAGACAAGTCATCTAGAGGTCCATGCACCCATAAAAGATCCACCATTCCAGCTACCGGAGTCCTCATTTTAAGCCGCTCCTTTCAGGATGCTTTGGCACACAGAGGTATCTGGCATGCCATATATCTGAAAGAACTGGAAGGATCAGGGAAGAAATGCTGTCGTCGTTTGTGATGTCATCAGAAAAGCAGCTGGTTGTGTGCACATCCATGGTTGGCTCCAGCTTGCTGTCATCACTTGTTAGCGACAAGTCAAGTCAGCAGAAGTGATCAAACTGTTGCTGTCAACTAACCTTAGGGTCAGCGCAGGACGGCTGTTGCTCAAAGCGACCTGAGCATGCACAACTCTGGCATTCAAACCCGGAAGAGAATAGAGCAGCTGCAATGAGGCAGGGACACCACTGGCATGGGCCTGCCTCCTGATGCAGGTCAGTGGACAATCTTTGTCACTGTTAAAGGAAAAAAGAATAGCAGGATGCAGAAATGCAACCTTTTGTAGAGTGCGGGATACATTTGTCTGAAAATTACTGACTGGCCAACCAAATATAAACAAATTTTCAGTGGGCAAATTCGCGTACACCATTGGAGGAGAGTATTTCCCACTGAGTCAAGTAGAGGGGGATGAGAACTTTAGGACATCATGTCGCAAATTCTGGACAGAAGAGAAGAGCAGGGAGATGTCTCGAATTCCTCCACCAAGGGGTCGATAGTCCCTCCACCCGTGTAATGAGGTCTGTTAGCCAAATGAGCAGTCCTTCGAGTGTAAGTGCATGTGTGCGTGTATGTGTGTGTGTGTATTGGTGTGCGTGTGAGAGAGTATGAGAGACACAGAGAAAAGAGCTCACACAAGCGCATTTAAGTGCATGCTAATTTTCTGTGAGTGTGTGTGCCCGTCATGATAGTGTCTTTCATAACCTGCAGCCTGTCAGGTGTTATGACAGTCACTCATGGAAAGCACCAGCCTTACATATGCTACACCCATACACAATAAATGTTTACCTTGTCAAAAGTAACTAAGCATGTGCAGCTTTGCTCTTTAATGGATGGAGACATCAGTACAAACAGCACTTTGCTGTCATGCTGGATATGTGCTCTCATGTAGAGCTATCAGCTGTAATCAGGTAGATGCTGTCAGACATGCTTCAAACCAATATGGCCATTTATTTTTGCAAGAATTTGCATATTATTAAGCACATTTCTGTAGCTCTTATATTTGTCTTGCAAAGCCTGTAGACCTGTAGAAGGTTGGTAGGAGGCAATACCAGTTTCCTGCTGCAGGTTGGAGCCTGTGTTTGTGGAGCCTCACCCAACAGTACTGCCATGTCTGTTCTGACCCGCTGGGGAAGACCCGTAAAAAAGACAAATGGTGAGTGTAACAAAACAAGCAGAACTGATGTAATCATGGTAATACTACATTATGTAAATGCAGCGCATACTGAAGATGATTTTAATTAATAAGGCAACTGAAAAATAAGGATGAATATGACAAACATGAAAGAAAAATAAAATGGATAAATCTAATAGTATGCTTCTTATTTCTACTGACAAAAAGAAAATACATGTGCAATCTGGAGCAGCTGAGCTGTGATACAAAAACACACAGTGGAAAAAACAAAATCTCCTGAATATGAATTGCAAAGGATGACTTGTAATAAGGTTTTTTGTTATTATTAAAAATATTTTTTTTTTCCTGTGGTTCTTTTGCTACAAAAAGTCTAAATAAATTTGGTATGTTACTGAGATTCAGTCATTGATCTTAGAGGGTACTTTCACATATTTCAGAAGCAGCAGTCTTAATGGGAAGTTCCGCAGACATGGAAACCTTTTAGAAATCATTATAGAGTATACGGAATATGTCAAATACTTGCATTTTGCCTATTCCTCATGTTAGACTGCAAAGGCTGACATTTCATTACTTGGTCTTGGTAATGTTAACACTTCAAGATTATTAGCTGAGCCAAGGTTTTGGATCGCTGTTGCATTTTTTATATTAAGGAGTTGTTGTAAAAAGTCTGAACATTTTTTCATCTCTTGTTCAACACGAATATGGACCTAATGTCACTTGGCTCTGTGCTCAACTCTCAGTGCTCTGGCTGTTTCAAGTTTCTAATTGTACAAATGGTGATGGAAGATGCTCACTGATTAATGCCAGTAACATACTGTACTTGATTTACTCCCCCACTACCACTCAATTTGTGTGTACTGAACAGTTTATTACCCCTCACACATGATGCAGAACCACTACAGACTGTTTTGGAAAGTGACAGCAAAAATGGCAACTGTGCCACATTTTTCAAGATTCATTTTGCCTTTTAAACTGAAGTGACACATTTCTCATCACTAGATATTTTAACATTTTGAAAATCCACAGGAATACCTTCGTCGGTATCATCCAGGTCAAATAGCTGTCAGATTAAAAATGTTGCTGGATATTTTGATAGTCTGTGAATATTATAATTGGTTTACCAGGGTGATGGCACCGCGGTGTACTATGCCTCATTCAAAGAGTTATTTTTGAATTCTTTGCCATCCTGACTGACATTAATTAGGGGGAGACGTCATCCTCTATTAAAATGTCACCGTGCAACAGCACTAACACTGTGTTTGTAAGAATGTGTGTGTTGGAGATGTAGGAAAACTGGTGGGAGGATACATTAGCAGAATCGACATGTATTGTGTGCTAGTGTGCATATGCATAGGTGTGAATGTCTCCTGCCTTGTATTGGTGTCTGACTGTCCTCTTTGTTTGGTCCATGTGCAGCTGTGTGTGTGTTTGTGAGCATTCTGTTTAGGTAAGCAGTTTGTTGGAGACAGCAGCAGGGATGCTCACACCTACACTGAGTCCTAATGAGGATTTTACTAAACCCACAGAGTCTATAACTATACCAGCCCCTGTGGAAAGCCTGACACTGCAACTACTGCCTGTGTGTGTGTCTATAAGTGTGTGTGTGTGTGTGTGTGAGTTGCAAGCAAGAGTTATTGACACTTAAGGGGAAACGGACTGGAGACAGAAAACGAAAAAAGAGGATGGTGTGTGAGATAGGAGGGGATTAGAAGGGATGGAGAGGGAGAAGAAGCGGGACTGGTAGATGCTAGACGGAGAAGGGTTTATTAATATCCATTTGGAAGATGGGGGGGGGGACTGCGAAGGGTCTGCTAATGCTTCTCTTGGCATCAGCACAGTTTGGCACCCTGTCTGAAAAAGACTTAAAAGGTGCTCTGAGTAACCCTGAAACACCAAGCAAACAGCAAAGTATAGGGAGAGAAACAGACTTTTACTTTAAATGTTTTAATCATTATTTCTCCTTTCTTTCCTGTGCCTTACTGGTGTTTAGACACTGGTGTCTGATGTTGCGGTTCTGATTTTTTTGATGCTCAAACACTGTGAAAACAGCAAGTGGCGAGTTTGATTTCTACCTTGGTAGAAACCACGAGAAACCACGCTATGTTTGATCATAGTTTGACACAAATCTATCGCCGGCCAACCAAAGTCATCCTGATGCTACAAAGCTGGAGAGAAGAGGGAAGATTTGGGAGGTGATGGCGAACTGAGCAACTGAGCTAAAGAAAGTTTTATAAATTAGTAGTCACGTGCCTAACAGAATCACAGCCAAACATTACCATTTGTGACAAAAAGGGTAACGTTAGCTCACGTTTGCTAATAAGCTGATGTTTTTTTAGTGGATAGGGTAACACGAGAAAGTTACCTGCCACATTAACTGCAGCAATAACATTATGTCTGTTCATTTTTTCCCCAAGCAGAGGATAAGCTTTAAAAAAAAAAAAAGTTTTTTAAAAATTGAGGATGCAGCTAAAAACTGCAAAACACTAGAGATGTAAAATCATTGTGTTATTCAGTGGCCTTGGTGCCCTTAAAAAATTGACAGCGCCAAAGGCCAAGTGGCTTTGCCCCTAAAATGGCAAAATTCCAGGCCTGGTTGTGGTCTAGAAAGAATGGTACAGTTGGGATGCTTAAAATAGTTCAATTTTACCTCTGATTGAAGGCTCCAATTGTGCATACACTAACCAGTAATGGCACCAAGTAAGCCAGAGGCTCGGTGAAGTTAAAGACTGTAATTTGTATGCAGCGAGAGGAGCATCTGGTCAGCCAATTACCATCTAATGGTTGCTCTTCATCCAGTGTTAACAATCTTCTTATCTGCACCCTGTCTGAGCACCACATACACACACACACACACACACACACACACATACATTTAATCTTTACCCATGCCCTGCAGCTAGAGGAAGTGG
>JAPZDX010000022.1:12968805-12978861 GCA_029783625.1 Naso annulatus
GCTAGCTAACGAGTATGACATTTGCATTTACAGTGCGCTAACAATAAAGTCAACAGCTCAAATCATGTTACTAACGTGAGACCAACCTTATCGTTACTCAACATTATTAAGAGTGGAAGAGTTGTGGATGCACACTTGGCTTGCTGGCAAGTGCACAGAGCAGGCCCATGAGTCTGTTGGGCCCTAGGCAAGATTTTGAAAATTAAAGACATACGCTGCCTCAGAGTCGCATGTTGACTGTGGACGAGACACTGAAACACTGGGTGGAGATTTTCACTACTGGATGAAAATATATTAATGATGTTGGTGAGCAAAAAAGTAGAATAAAATATTTAGCTTGTAAGCTGCTGTGTCTAAGTTGGAGGAACTGACAAGAACCTGTTATGGGGAGAGGCGACATGTGTTACAAATTTAACGTGGGATGAAAGAAAATATTGCTGAATCAATAACCAAGTGGTCAGTGCGTGCTTGAGGAAAATTATCTTCTAATCCTATGAGGATAGTTCCTCACTGTCCAACATTCAGCAGCTGCTCTGTGTGGGTTTGTATTTTATACTATATAAGGAACTCAAAAATGTTTAATGTTAATAAGGAATAAGTATTAAGAATTTGCAATCCTTAAAGGGTTTTTCTTATGCCATCTAAAATGTCAAATCTTGACTTTGCTGGCTTGCATCTTTGATGAATGAAATGAGGATGTCTGTGCACTTAGTTGCTAATAGAAAGAACAATGAACCAAATTTTTCTTGATTTTCAGTCAAAAAATATTCATGATAGATTATGGGCACAATAGTGCGGCTCTACCACAGCGGTAGGGGTGGGAAGAAAAAAAGGCTCAAACATTTTTAGCTGAATGGTCCAACAAGTTTTCCTTCATCTCTCTTTGCCAGGGAAAGTTATTTATGCAAAACAAGCAGACGTTAAACTCTTTGTTTTCTTTTGATTGCTGTTCACCAAAGTTCAACAGAAATAAAGCATCATTCAGGGACTGCACCTTTTTTTTTTTTTCCAACCCAGCACTGTTGAAAAGATGGTTATTGACTAAAGACGACTGACAGTTATGTTGCATTAGCACCACTACATGTAGGTTAGCTTTAGCATTTTTCTTGTTTGCAAAATTGCAACCTATTTGCTGCATCGACTCACTGAGGCACTTATCCTACACTTATGAGTCTGTTCTCCAGGAACCACTCATTACCTTGAAAACAATCCTTGATTCTGATTAACAATTAATTAATTATTAGGTCGTTTCTAATTCATTGCTTTGTTACAATTCACATTATCCTGTAGCGTATTGTTCCAAAGTTACTGTATTTGTGGCACAGCAGTCTCTCTTTGAAAGTCATTTTACTTGCTGGTTACAGTTGAGGAGGGGAGGCAGCGGGAGACAGCGCCAGTCCCTCTCTTCACAGGGGGGTCTTCTGTGTTTGAGTCTAAAAGCCAAACGGAACCTCAGCATGGGTGCTAATGGGCCTCAGTGGCAGGTGTGTGTGGGTGTGAATGTGTGTATGCATGAGAAAGAGAGAGAGGGAGAAGAGGGGAACAGATTGTGTGTGTGTGCTATAACCTTTGAAAGGCTCCGAATTGTTCATGGTCTAGTGACCATAATGTCATGGCACATTTACTTAAGCTAGTCATTTCTATACCATCCTTTTTTCAACAATGCTTGTTGAGGTAAACAAAAGCATGCGCACTATAAGCATTTGTATGGGTGTGTGACCTATGCAGCTCACTCATCTCAAAATGACCCGTGGGGTATTCACATTGGAGGTTTGTGTAATGGGGTTTTAAATGTGCTGGGGAGAAAAGTGGCTCCCATCAAATTAGCCCTCCATTCATTCCCACTTAGAGATGCAATAGCCACGCTTCGTCTCCTTAGCAAGGATTGCCTCTCACTGCACAATTACAGGCTCTGCACTGCTCCGTGCATAACAGCCAACAATGACCATCTACACGGTACAAAGATTGAAACATGCGGCGAAATGTCATATAATTATTCAACATATAATGCATATTTTATACAGAGGACGTAATTTAAGTATGGAACTTTGTGTAATTTTGTCTTTTAGTATTGGAAAATGAGAGGACACCACTAAATATTAGGTGAGTTCTCGTCTTTTCAAATGAGCGTTTATTGTGTTTTTTAAAAAAGTGTTTACTTCACTTAAGAAAAACTCCTCAAGCACCAAAAGAGATTAACCTTACTGTCTACTGATAAACTGAGTTAAAAGTTAAATAGAGTTAAACGGTTAAAACACAATTAAAATTATTATTTAATTTAAGACTTCATGGTTTAGCTTCAAAAGTGGTCTAATAATGCACTGACAGTTATAACGTACAGACAGTCTATACCTTTACTTAAACCTGTAATGAATGCAACCTCCTAAGGGAGACTGAAACCAATAACTAGTTAAATATGGATCAGCAGAAACTTTAAGTGAAAGTCTCTGTGGACTTAACTGAATGAACAGGCTTTGTAGCGTTACTGAAAGGGCTTAAACAGAATATGTGCAGCACTATGAAGTATGTATGCAGAGGGAGCAATACAGATCAGTTTCATTAATAATAAACATAATAGCTCATTTCATACACTGTGATTTTTTAACAGTTAATGTTTCATCGCAGTGACTATAATGTCACAAAATACTGCAGTAAACAATAGCTTTTATAACTGTATAACGGCTGTTTCACAAAAACACACAATACCACTGAATCGAGCTCTGTCCTTTTCTCAGAACAGAGGGAACAGTTCACTTTCTGTATCGACTAGAGCTGCACTGAATGAACTGTAACAGCCTAGTTATTAAAATCAATAGCAATAACTACAATTCCTCAATTTCATATTGGCTCTTGACTCAATCAATGGATATCAAATTACCCTGCCTCTAGAGCGCGTAATCCCCATCACAGAGAGCCGGTTTAGGGCCCTGAATATAGATCAATGTAGAACATGCAGAGTACCTCTCATAATAAAGGAGCTCATGGCGAAATTACACAACAAATGCAGCTACACTCTGAAGAAACATGCCAGACAAATCTGCAAAATACAGTCACACAATCAATAGTCATTTCTTTGCAAAGTGGTTCATTTACACTGCTGTGACAAGTGCAATAAGGTTTGAGTGACAGATTTAGTGTGTGGGTGGCAATACAGTTTCTTGGTGAATTGCAAAATAAAGAATTTGACTGTATTGATCAGTTTTTGTCTTCATTTTCTGGTTTATTTGACTTCACTTGATTAGATTTTTCAGTTAATACTTTCTCTACAAACAAAAATGTTTTTTTTCTTTCCAGTT
Source organism: Naso annulatus (assembly GCA_029783625.1). Classification (NCBI taxonomy): domain Eukaryota; kingdom Metazoa; phylum Chordata; class Actinopteri; order Acanthuriformes; family Acanthuridae; genus Naso; species Naso annulatus. The sequence goes on from JAPZDX010000022.1 coordinate 12,972,102, forward strand.
TTGTTCAAGTTTGTTTAAATTTGTGTCGAGCACTTCTCCTCTGCCAAGATGATCCATCCCTCTGACGGGCTTGTGGCATATCACGACACTGGTTAAACAGTAGGGTTATTGCACAGGTGTGTCTTGAGCTGCTCACAATTTAAGACCACAAGAAATCTGCAGTTTTATGTTGAAAACTGGACATTTATTGATCACTGAATAATGAATTTTACCTGACTCATTTACAGACATGCATGCAGTTTTTCATTTGGAGATGGGCAGCATTTGCCTCAAGTCTTTTTAATGGTTGTCAAAGCTCCCGGAAAATTGGAACACGCTGAACATGCTTGATGGATGAAATGTAACTGTTTAAATATCCTGCCCACATTAGGCTCTAATCTTCAGTGGCAGTTTATCTCCAAAAATTGTAAAAAAAAATTGTGAGAAAGACCAACCTTGTGTGTCATGTTACTTTACACTAGTTGGCTACTTAACTCTACTCTCTAAGCCACACAGGACTGATGCAAATATAGAATATTAATGCAGGGTTTCATTGAGTTCTGGTCATTCAACTAAATCACCATTGTCATTGATCATTTTTGTGTTGCTGTTGAACTGTATTGCACTATACTTAGTGTTTCTTTCATTTCAGACTTCTGACCCAAATATTGTCGGTCAGACAGCTCATTATAAAAATGCTCACTATAAAAAAATCAGTGCATTGCAGTCCATAGCTAGGAATTATTGCACAGCTTTGGCTTTATCAGCTCATAAAATGGCAACTGAGTGCAAGAAAAATGTGCATTTTTTTTGAGCCAAAAGAAGCCATCCCACAAACTTTTCAAACTGTCATTTCAATCAAGACAGGCAAGTTATAACAGATGACATGTGATAATTAAGTCTTGTCAGAGAGTCTTTGGCGCTGAGAATCAACGGGGAGTTCTTGTAATCGAGGACTGTCTAGCTTGAGCAGCAGTAGGATAAATCCCCTCAGGGAGGGAGTTGGTGATGGGGGGGGCACACAACTAGCATCAATGAACTACAGGTGGAGAGAAAAATTTATTTTAAAAGCACATGCAGGAATATAATAGGTTAACAACGTAGGTTTGTTGCTTGCTATTGGACAGATGTAAACAGCTGATGAGAATAGCTGTTGTCTCAATTAGCAGCCCGAGACCTTGACAGCAGGAAACTGAGAGAGCTGGAAAGTGAGCATGCACGAGAGGAGTGAATAGTAGATGAGTCTTGACTGAACTTTGGCTAGAACTCTATTCATCTGCTTTAACCTCTCAACCTCAAAGCATTAATTAACCCGTTGGATGAACGGCTTCAGGTTCTTGAATGCGTGTTTGTCTTTCCTGGCAAGTCCTTCTGCAAAACCTTGAAGGCGCCATTCATCCAGGCTTTCACATCAAAGTGAGTCCAGGGATTTGGAGAAATCTCTCTTTGGTCCTGTTACTCCCTCAGTGCAAGAAGCTGTGTTCACTCAAAGTCTTGTGCTGCAAAAAGAGAAAAGTCCGTAATGTTATGCAGCCCCAGCAACAGTCCATCGCCAAGACCTGAACCCAGTCTTAGGTGAGCAGACTGCCACAGCAAGACTGACCCTTTATTGTGGATCCATCACTGATAGCTGATGCAGCAAGGCCATCGGCTGCACCAGCAGAGCAGGGTTCTATCTGCTCCCTGGCGGCATCCTGCTACACAGTGTCCCCAGTCCAAATCCATTTTGGTCATTAGCTTAAAGTCCTTCAGGGCAACATAAAGCTTAGTCTCACATAGCTAGTCCTATCTCTGCAACACTATCAGCACTGGAGAAAGGTCTTGCTGCATATATTATCACTCTGCTATAAGGGAAAAAAAAACCACACTGGCTTTTTTGCAATTTTATAAACCCGTTACATCTTGGGAAAGCACTTAGACCAGATTCAGCTACGGCGCTGATGCACCATAGTAACAAGCAGAGCAGCAGGAGGAGAATGCTGACTGAAATAGTTCTTTGGGTTTTGCAAACCCACTGTTGCATCAGGAGTCCAGGAGGCTGGTCTCAAGTGATCTGCAGGAGAAAAAGCAGCAAGTGGAGGTCCTGGTCTGGCCGGTTACACATGCTGTGCAGTTGTGAGGCCAGTTGGATCCACTGCCAGTTCTGGGAAATGACACTGGAGATGGCTGATGCTAAAGAAATGATTGTTCAGTTTGTGGGCAACAGCTCTGGTTGACACTCCTGCAGTTAAAATGCCATTTGCACACACCTTGAAAACTTGCAATATCTGAGGATTTGCATTGTGTGATAAAATTTAACATTTTAGAGTGGCTCTATTGTGACCAGCCACAGGTGGACCCTGAACAATATTCATAATATTTAATCTGCATTTTATAAATCACATGATTGGTCATATGGACTGGCAAAGCAGAAATGCTAATTAACACAGATTTAAGTAAATCTGTAAAAACATTTTTTTAAAGACATAAGCCATGGAAAAGGTCCTAAACCTTCAATTTTACTTGGAAAAAACAAGAGCAAAAGCACACGTATGATATATTTCATTTTTCTTCTAAGAGTATGTTAAAGCAAAATAGTTTTTTTGTTTGTTTGTTTGTTTTTTCAGTTAATACTTTTGGTAGTTATTTTAAACCTGACCATTTTTTTGGTATTGTTTCTTTAGTATACATTAGCCAAGTTGCTAGCATGAGAGCTACATCAATATTTTAAAGCATCATGAGGATACTGACTAGATGAGCCTGTGTGAAGAAAAACACGTACTGTCGCATATTTGGGAACATTTTATGGACGAAATGAATTACACAGTGTGTTTTAAACCATGATTGGAGAAAACACCAGATTGCTGCAGGAAAGGATAGCTGTGGTCTTTAGTCTGCATTTGAGCTCTTTGATGACAATATACCTCTTCCACTGCAATATGGTTGTTATAATTGTTATAAAGGACCACAATATGTTTGGAAAACACAAACTCTACAACTCACTGTCTGCACAGCACCAGTGCCTCCATTCTAAGTCAGTGCAAGACAACAAAATCAGATCAACAACAATTCTGTGTCACTGAGAAATGCATTTTCCTTGCTGTTTCCTTGTTCTCTTTTTCATTCCTTTTCTTATCAAATTTTAAGCTCTTTTTTATTTCCTCAATTTTTTTCCTTTTTTTTAAAAAAACTTTAATCTAACACCTAACAATTCTAATAACACCTCATATCTTAAGTGCATATATTTGTGGGGTAAGACCCTAGTGGGTTTCAGTGTGTTTTGCACTTAATGGACTGAAAACCTTCTGTGACTGATAATCCCTTTGTTTAAAAGCCAGGAAAACAAAATATTTCCTGTTAATCTCCACAAAACTCTGAAATTCAACTTATAAAATCACTTAAATCTTCTAAATCCTTAGCAAAACCAAGTGCAAGTACAAAGGATTAGTTGAAAAGTTTTGATAAAAAAAGAAAAGGAAAAGTTATGTGTTTTGCATAACACATAACCATAACAAAAACACAACGGCATTTGAATCATTAATTCACTTGTAATGGATTCATTTATTTATTCTAAACCTGCTGTAAATGGGAAGCAAAGAAAATAGTCGGTTTTTAGAAACCTGATTGGTTGTTCTGTGTCCAGTCAGTCATTTTTAAAAATCTGATTACATACCTTCACTCAAGACAAAGAAGGTAGATTATTGATGTTATTGTGCCTTGTAATACACAAAGACATATGTTGTCATAAATCCAATAAGACAGAGAGGGGGACAGAGAGAAAGAGGGAGAGAGAGAGGTCTATTATGATGACTCAACATCTTCAGGATGTATGAAGTACAAAGATGTATGAAAGCTGACTGCTGCTGTATGCATAATGTCCCCCTTTATTGTTGTGATTCCACTAGTCTGTGCAATTCAAGGGTGAAGAGCATTAATTAGTTTTTGTATTGTTAAATCCTCTTGTTTCCTACGAAACTTAGTCCTGGAAGCTTGATACAAACAAGTCTACTTAGAATGGAGTCTTTTAGAGAATGGGCAATATTTAAATGTGTTAGGATTAAGAAAATTAGTTTCATTTTAATATTATTGCTGGCTGTAAATCATGTATTCAGCTTCTGGAATGAAAACTCAGCTGTATGTGTGCTTGTGCACACAAGCGCCTTTAGATGCCCTTAGCGTCAGAGTGCTTGTAGATAAATGGCCGATTGGTATTGACTTCAATTTAGAAAATGCTGCCCTACACGTTTCTCCCCATGAAACCTTGGGGCACCTGGGGGGAAATCCAGAACTGCTCTGCCAGAGGAAATGTATCACTGAGGGTCACAAGCTCCAGTTTAGGGGATTTACTGTACCCACACACACACTCACACCCCCCATACCTGCATACACACACACACACTGCAGAAAGGCCCTTCTCCACTTGTCATGAAAAACCCTGTGATCTGTGTTGAAAACACACTGCTCATGCTGTCATTGTGAAAATACGGCAGTGACAGAGAGACTTAGCGTGACGGCGGGTGACTGAAGGCTGGCCACGGGCAAATATGTCACAGCTAGTTTAGGCTTCACATCACTTCCCTATATGTGGTACAGTTTAGCTTGCATGAGTCAACTAAAGATGCTTGTTGTTCACAAGCACCGGCGTGCTTGGCAGTCGCCCAGAGGTAAATGGATAGGTTGAGATTTCGTCTTGGCAGAGTCCATAAGCCAAACCTGTACTTAGACCTTGTGATTCCAGAGGCAGCATGGAGTCGGCCGCGTGGTTGGCTACTCAGCAGGGATTGCACAAAATGGATGTTCATACAGACAATTTTGTTACCATCATATTCAATAACAGATAGCCACTTCCTCCTCAATCTGATGTCAGCTGGGGAATAGTGACTTACTCTCTCACACACACACACACACATACACACAGCACCACTTCACGAGACATCAAACATTGACAAAGTCCCTTTTTAGTGCTGCCTGTTGGCACAGTAACTCCGGGCTAACAAAGTCACACGCTGGCAGAATATTAATAAAAGCAAGCCAATCACAGAGCTGCATGGGGGAAAGTTATTTGCATATGAGAGGTGAGGGAGTCCGTCCAACACACTGCCTTCATACATCTCCAGAAAAGTGGGATGTGTATCTGTGTGCACGTTTGAGTATCCGTTTGTAACAAAAAGAGGCTGGCAGAAATTTGCTCTGGGACTCATTTGTGAAAGTGCTCTTTCTTCATTTTTTGGCCTTTAAATACAGTAGGAGAGGACTTCACTTTCTCCAAATCAGTACAAATATTTCCAGTAGAGTACATAGAGCTGTTAAATCTTTCATGGCAAATAAATGTATCTCCCTGGGTCTGCATGGTGAGCAACAGCTTTGGGTTCAGGATTGTGACCCAGGCTACAAGGCTTAATTTCGAAGTGTTTGAACATTTAAACTAACGAGGATCAACAGACTTTCAAAATCTGAATAAGCACTCTGCACAGTTCTGCCAGTAATGATTATCTGTAACTATAATCAAGATACAGTTTTTTAAGACAGAGTACAACGCATACACACCCACCGAACCCCCACCCACACACACACACGAGTATGTTGTGAAGGTCATCCATCTGTAAACAATGAGGACTTTGTCCAGAAATGCATTCTTTGCACATGGGAAGTAAGGATCGACACATTTTACTTCGAACTCACCAAATCAATCACAGCACTAATGGAATACACAAATATAATTAACTGGGTTTGAGCATCCAGACGTGAAAACAAAAATAGATAAATACCACAACCTGTTGAAGGCTAATTTCCTGAGGGCCTTTATTTATTTATTTTCAAGAGAAGCGCGCAGCGCTGATTAATAGTGTTTACTGTCATAATCGCTGTTATTAGCGTTCCTCACATCCCCAACATTACCTAATACTTTTTTTAAACAAAGGGATCCTATAATGGCAATAAAGCCTATATTGTTGATGGTATTTACTGGAAGCAGTGAAGCAATTAGGTATCGGGTATTTAGGCACAACAAACAGAATCACTAATGCATAGCAATTGTTTATGACGAGCATGTAATGACTGGTGTTCTGATTTTTAAAAAAAAAAATCATTTAAACTGATTTCTGCTCATGTCCATCTATGTCAGTGTTTTTCACCTAATGTGCAGCACCCTCCTATGTGTGAGCACCATGGGATTAAGATCTGACCCCATTCACTGGCTCTATGTGTCCCAACTACCAAATCCGTACTGCGTTCTCAGTTGTGAGAAATCAATAAATCCATTGAGCGGCATTGTTTCTAGTAGGAGCTGTTTGTCAGACAAGATGTGACTTCTGGATGATGGATTTATAAAACAAAATGGTCAGCTGTTAGCGTGTAGAAGGAAGATTAGCAAAACAACATGGAAACACAACATGGGCTCTAATTGACAGATGCACCCTTTCGCTTTGCCAGAACTCCAGTATGCCTGACTCGCATTCAACACTTTCGGCATAAAATCTCTGTCAGATGTCTGTATATAACATGTTTGTTGAGTCTTTTGCAAAATATGTGTTCATTTAAATAAATAAATGAGGCAAAAACGAGATATTAAATGGGACATTTGATTGTACTATTCTCTCTATAAAAGTTTAAGTGATGTTTGATTTTCAGAAGTTCCGCATCTGCAGCAGTAGAGTAAACACTGACAAAACACACTTTTGAAATCATTCCGTGAACACAATCTTACCGTAACCACCTTTAGCACATACTGTAATAGCTATCCGTTAGCTTAAAAAGATTTTACAACAAATCCACCTGTATGCTCTTTAACATGTCCTCATCT
>JAPZDX010000022.1:13023791-13037887 GCA_029783625.1 Naso annulatus
CCTGCAATCATATGCAAAAATTTTTATTTATTTATTTATTTTTAATAGTTAATGCCTAAAATGGTTAAATAACTACAAAGCTCTATATAGTGTATTCTGATTTGCGAGGGCAGCCAAACAGATCTCTATCTCTTTATCTCCTGCATAACCATCTCCGCAGTTGGAATGTTTGGGGTTTTTTTTAAACAAATATTATATAACATACTTACATTTAAACTTGTCCAGAAAGTGCACTTGCTTACTTTGAAAGGCAGTGATATAGACAACATGAAAGATCTGAAGCTAATGGTAATACGGTGCATGATGTTAGAGAACAGAAGTGGGCCAAAGTAAGACCTCAAACCACGCTGTGATAAATCCTATTTGATAGACTACAAAGGCAGAGATATTCATACACAGAAGAATACATAAACAGGCACACACATGCACACTCACGTGCAAATACACATTTATGGATAGAGTTTCTGGTTGAAAAAAAAAAGGAAGACTCAAACTCAAAGGACAAATAGAAGGCACAGCTAGCTTCAAAACCACATCCAATGTTTAAGGTACATTACAATTACAGTATATATCAATATATCAGAGCATGACATCAATAAATAAATGAAGTATATAAGATCTTTTATATTTTCATTACATTACTTATAGTCTCCCTTGTACAGTTTAAAGGAGCAAAGAATATTTTGCAATGGTGTGCTGTGCATTTTATTTGCAGTACTCAAGGCTCTGAGATGCTGTGATAAGGTTCTTGTGATGTTTGTGAAAATCTCTTTTGTAATGATTTTATAAGAGATCACACCTCTGTTAATCTGCACTTGACCTTAAAATGATATCTAAGCGATGAAGAACATGCTATGATAAGCAATCGCCCCTGTAAAGACGCCCAGAGGAGCAGTTCATTTGTTTCAGTGACAGAGAGCGTGCCAGCCTCTGTCCAAACAGTGACTTACACCGACACACATCTTGCGTGTCCTCTGCAACTCATCTGGGTCGCCGATCTGTTACGTCTCGCTCACAGTTGTTGCTCGCACAGGCAGTCTTTGCTGCGTCTGCTGCAGTGCTGTTTCTGCCAGCCCTGTCTTTCTATAGTTTTCGTTTGATAATTCCCATTGATATGAAAATGGTTCAAGTCATTTTATGATACATTTAATTCATATTGAGTTTAGCCAGAAATCTGTGAGCCTAAAAGTGTTAAAAAGAGAGAGAGAGCTTCCTTCACTTGACCTGTTTTATTTAAAAAAAAAAAAAGTTTTTGCAAGGTATAGTCTCATTTGTCTAGCACATTACACCGTCAGTGGACTGAAGGTCTTGGCAAGTGTTGCCATCCCAGGACCGTTTGTTTGCCAGATGGCAACATTTCTAGTTTTCCTATGGGTGGTATGTGTTTACAGAGTGGCCTATTACATAAACACCTTGCCTCTGCTCATAACTTGCCTAACTGTGGAAAGGTGCTAAAAGCAGTGCTTTACATATGCCCAATTTCATTCATTTGTGAAGTAACACTTTCAAACAGCTGACATCAGGAAGTTTTGGTTGGTCTGTCCTGTCTACAGAACCTTAGAATGGAAAGCTTCTCAGATCTACACATCCAGTGCAGAACCTTCAGGTCTGATCTTGGGTAAAACTACTGCCTTACAATCTCAATTCAGATTTGTGAGAAAACACAAATGTAAACAGAAGTGTTCAAATTTATGCAATTAGAAGTGTTTTGTTACTAGTGACAGTATATCGTACTACAATGTTATAGTCACTTGAAACCTAATGCATATTAAATGGCAAAAACACTTAAAACTTCCCATCCTGAGTGGTGTTGAACAAATGATGCCAAAGAAATAAAGATGCAGCCGTTTATTTCTCCTGGAGATAACATCTCCACAGATCTGATCTGCATGAAAATGATCAGGTCTAAGCAATGTTTGCTTATCTCCCTTTTATTCCCCTCACCCACTCCCTAAGAGAGATAACTAACTGGGCATTTCTCCAATCCATCAGTGGAATGAACTAAAGTGACAGTCTCACTGGGGCTGGAAAGACCCCCTTGCAAACAAACACAACATAACAAAATGGAACCAGAACTAACATTAGAAGAGGAAGTGGAGTAGAGAGGGGACGGTGGTAGAAAGTAACACAGAGGAGACTAATTTGGAATGCAGTCAAGTACTCCAGGGCCCGCAGCTATCTGTAGCCTGGCAGGCTACTCGCAACACAAACGCCAACAGACAAAATTTCACAGAGTGCAGCGAACTTCAGGTGAACTCAGTAGCTCGCACCAGGGACCAGGGCAGAGAGGAGGGACGAGAACATAGGTGGCTTTGGATCTATCTAGTCATACTCACATTAACTTTAGTCACACACTGTTAGCACTCAGTGGGAACCATGTCCACTGCCTGCCTCAGGAGAGACTCACTTAAGGTAAGACAAAAGATGACAAAAGAAGTGAAAAATATGGTACTGTATCAGCTAGCTGACAGTTATTTTTTAGAATATAAATAGTTAAACATTCTATTTTAAATATTATTGTTTACCATTTTTTAACAAAATGCAAAGCTTGCATCCAGTTGGGGGGGGGGCATTACTGGCATGCGATGCATACTTGAGTGTCTTCCCTATGCTGATGCCTTGGATACGAGACATGAAGCAGAGCTGGAATGTTAGCAGCCAGCAGTGTGAATGTGGCCATAATCTGAGTCAAGCCAGCAGCATGGTTGGCATCAGGAACCAGTGAGACTCCACAAGGTCCCCAGCTCTCAACCCGTATCAGATCAGTAAGGACGAGATTAGAGAATCTGGCCTGAAGGCGAAGACATACATACGCTTTCATACATATGTATGCATGCATGAGCACAGGCACACATTGTGAACACAAACTGCACTTACTTAAACCACCACAAGACAGATGGAGGGACATGCATAGTGCATATGCACTCACTGTACACTTGTATTTACGCTGTGTCCACAAGCCGCTGATGTAGGAGGCAATAGATCTCAAAAGCTTCAACAGACACAAGACACAGCAGCTGTGCTCTCTATCATCAGTGGAGCAAAATAAATGACATTCATATCTGTGGATTTCTGCTATTATAGTGCAAGATAATGAGACATATTGGTGATTGTCCTGATTTCCCCCACGTCCGGAGCACTCTCTGCCTCTTCATCACACATGAGCATACATAAAAAGACACTGAACCTTGTTTACTTTTAAAGAGAGTGCAGTCAGTGCCATAATAAAAGACTGAATGGTTTGATGAAAGTGGAGGCTGATAAAAGAGAGAGTAGAGAGGGAGGTCAATCAACATGAAGGGAGGCTTTCTACATAAACGTAAATGCCCTGCAGTGGAGTGCTGTCAATTAGTGCCTGCGGTCTCTGTGTGGGTGTTTCTGATGCTGTTTGTTTATCTACACGTCTGTTGAATCCTATGAGTAAAACATGAAGAAGTGGCATAGTAACAAAATAAGTAGGACTTTTGGAAAAACTGCAGAAGGAGAGGTAAAAGACTTGATTTGATAACATGTGCTGTGACAGACACAAACCATATTTGGAGCAGATTGCGCATTCCGAACGCACAACAAACAAAATATCATTGAAAAATACTGCTCAACACAGTGGAATATATGCAGTGTTTGCAGTGACAAAATAGACCTACTTATCGGGTGCTTATTTGCTGTGCTCCAGCAGAAATGCCAAAGTTGCTTTCTGCAGAGCTGTGCACATTTAAGGAGGTCTTCTCACCCTGATTCCTTCTTAGACACATATCCCGGTTACCAACTGCTTCTGTCAGCACCACACACACAAACACACAAGTCTCCAAGGGCGTTCTCACACATGCATGCGAAGGCACGTGCACAATTATGGCATATGTACGCACACACACACACCACCCACACACACCGGCAAATACCCCTTGGCACCTGAATTCAGGTTGCTATAACTGTATGGGCCATTTTTAGCTCTTTAATAATACTTGAATAGTTGTTACCTGAGATAACCCCAGGGAGAGGAAAAACAATTCCAGTCTCCCACAAGCCCTTGAGTTTAATCCTCTCTAGTATCCTAGGGAAATAATGCTTCCTCTAATAATTTCTTTGGTCTTTCAGTTCAACATTGATGTCCTTTTGTGTTGACTGAGGCCATTAGTTCTGACACGTGTATAATTGATTATCATATTAACAGCTAAAATCATTTAGCTCATTTTTGCTGAGGCTGTGGGGATAGACAAGGTGCATAATGGCTTTGAGCATTTGGCTCCATAGCTTGTCCCCTTTGTGTTAGTTGTAGATGTCGCCATGTGACCGCAAGACCCTGCAGTCTTTAGTCTTTGAGCACAGCAGTTTATTCCAAGGTTGTATGTTAGCACAGTCAGTCCCTGCTATTGAGGAGAGGGGCTTGAACTGTAATATATGGGGGAGACATGACAGTCACAGAGCCCTGCTCTCTTTATTCAAGTTCAAAGGTCACCAACTAACATTATTCATCGGGGCTAATGGTTCAGTGGGAGCCACAGGGAGAGAGAGAGAAGAGAGAAGGGAACCAGAGGAAGTGGTTTCTGTGCCACCGTTCGATAAATGAGCAGAACACAAATTACTTTAAGTGTGATGCCGTGAGCCAATTCAAAGGGCAGTGCTAGGCCAGCACTCTTTGACCTTATCTAAAAGGAACGATTAGTGAGTAGAGTTCAAAATGTGCCTTGAGAGAACACATACATGCAAAAATATGCAAGCACACACACACACATATTTGTTCAGATGAAATCAAATTACATTTGATCAATGTGTGATATTTCGTTTTTGGTACACAAAATAAAAAACAATCAAAGTTGATATCAAAGTCCAAAGAATGATTTAATTCCTCTTGAATAGCTATGTGAGTAAGATTACCACCACTGGTGCCACCATCAGGTCAAATTTAGTTAGTATAATTATTTAGTTTATGACCAAAGATATGTTCACCTTTCAATCAGTCTCTGCTGTACTTTGTTTTTAGTGTTAGCAAATATTTGCGTGCCAAATTAAGTAATGAACTTGTCAAATGTTGTACATGCTTAGGATTAGACTGTAAGCATTCCACAATCATTAATTTAGCTGGAATTGCAGTTACTTAAATAGCTAAGTAGCTACATGAAATTCCTACATGCATAACCCTTCCAACATGGCCGCAGACTCTTGTCATATCTGTAGAGCTGCTTATCAGGTTGCAGGTTGAACTCACCTTCACACAACGCAATGAATATTTAACTTTTAAAAATTCAACAACAGAGTGTGTGCTCAACTTATTTTGTACATAAAGTGTTTTGGGACAATGCAGTGAAAAAGAAATGTACATTAAAGGTAAAATCTAGTAGATCTTCATTGAAAAGATATATTTCCTCTTTCGGTATTCTTAGAGAAGAGACGTTGAATTTTACCATTTTGAAATTATTATTTACCGGTTTGAATGTATTTAAGAGTGTGTTAGTTTGCAGCATAACATAAGTTATGTTTTATTTATTTATTTTTCCAGCATGAAAGGAGGGTCAAAGAACAAGTAGGAAGGAAAGAAAAGGAGGAGAGGTGAGGAGGTCTTTGACGTCAAAAGGTAGTTGGTGGCACACGTAGTCTTATCTGTAGCCTGTATCCCATGGTTACCATATGCCGAACACAGCTGGGAACCTGGGCCGGAGAAAGCAGGGTGACGCACTAGACACACACAGGCACTGTGGGAAAACTGGCACCCAACGCAAATGCACGCAAACGTACCACTTCACGCACCAGTGCTATTCCACTGTACCTGAATACAGCACTCACACAGGGGGTGGTCTTTCTCATTCCATCCTGGGTTAGAGAGAACACAGAAGGCTAATATCTGCAGAATCTCCAACTGAGAGAGGTAACACACCTCTATCCCCATGAGATCCTCCTGACGGAGAGAGATAGATGGAAAGAGGGAGACAGAGGGAGGCAGAGAGACACAGACAGAAAAAAAAGGAAAAGACGGCCTGATACAGAGTCAAAGACAGACACAGACAGAAGGGGAAAAGCAAGAAGAGAAAGCAGCACATTATCTCCATGTAGAGTCCTGGGAGGAACAGCCTGTTTGTAGAGTGATACCTATCAGCTCCCTCGCTGTCTCGGAAGATATTACTTCTCTACGGTGTACTTTACCCAGATAAAGCATCCCTGCGTCTCCAAGTCTCAGACAGATAGTGGCAAGGTAAAAGGGAAAGAGGCAGAGAGAGTGTCAGACAGATTGACAGACAAAAGTTTGGGGGAATAGCTGATCACTTCCTTTTAAAAATGCATGTTACAGCATAATGGATAAGATTATGCCAAACACATCACTTGGCAAATCCTTGTATCAAAAGTTATATTACATGACAGACGGCGCAGGCATATGATGTCCCAGTAGATTTCAAACAGAAAAAAAAAGTGGCATCATCATTATCAAATCAAAAACGCGTCAAGTTTTTCACACTGAAAGTCATTTTTGATGTCAAAAGACTTCTGGGCATGAACTTGGAAGTTGGATGAGACTTTGTGATCTCTCAGACTACGCTGTTTGTGTCCCCCAGCCCAACCCCCACAGGGTGATGATTCACCCTGCTGTGTGCTTGACTGTCTGCCTGTCTGTCTCCCAGTTGTCGGTCTCCTGGGGCCCTGATTGAATAACTAATGATTAATATCAACACAGCCACTGCAACAGCCAATGATTTACCGCACCTATTGATCCGGACCTTGAGATGTCATGAAAAAAGAACGCAGATTGAACCACAGGCAAGGATTTCAGAGACTAAATTATCTGAACTTGGCAACCAAAATTCTGTGTGCATCAGTGACAATACTGTCCAAGACAGAACAATTCATTCTCCGTTCTGAGCATTAGATTCCTTTTATTTATTTAAACAGGTGTGTCATGAAAAAAAAAGCCTAAGTCCAGAATTTTCAGTCAGGGATTAACTGCTTTTCTCCAGGGTGTTTGCAGAACAGTTGCTAAGCAAAGATAGAGCACTTTACTCCAACTTCTCTCTGCCAGATTTTCTAATTAGAGAAATATGAAGCAGATTCTTTTTGGATACAAGTAAGCTTTTCTAAACAGCATGACTACACTGTGGGAACCAATCACTGTTCCTAAAAAAATCTTTCAAAGCTGAGACTGAGGGTTGAGTTGGGGTAAGATTAAAAATGTAATTTTCAAAGAAAATTAAAACAGGACTTTACAAGTCTGGTTCAAAGTAGGTATTTGAATACAAAGCAAGCTGCTACATTATTGAAAAATATGTCTGCAAACCAGTATCATGGATGCTATATTGTTTGTGAGTAAACTTAAAATTAATTATGACTTGAGGGTGACTGATAATTTCATTGCTTAAGATACATGGAGTCAAAACCCAGCACATATATATTTCTCAGAAAACAGTCCCCTCCTACATTTACACGCCCAAGGGCCGTTCACACCAAGCACTATAACTATAACTATAACCATAATGATAACTATGTGAGCATCCACACTGATGAATGATAATGTTCTGTAAACAGTGGCGCAGAGCACGCTTTAGAGACTCCATCAGTGGCAAAATGAGTTATTTTTAATGTGTAATTTGCAGCCTAATATTACCCTATAAGTGTTTATTAATTGTAGACACATTAGTCAAGACTAAGTCATTAGAGTAACATTAGACCGTCAAAAAATGTTTCTTGAATGCCATGAATTAGCTTAAACTTTGGTTTTATTCAACATGCACTCGCTGTCAGACTCATATCTGAACTGTTTTAATCCAAACTGTGTGGAAAGGCATGTACTGTGTTGCACACTTGAATAAAGATTTAGCGTGAATTATAATTCTTTCCTTCACATCTATACTGCAAAATACATAAACATTCTAATACAGCCATGTTCACTATTAACAGGAGCACTCACTTAAGGGTTGCCTATGCTCTTTCTTGTGGCATAAATGGGAAACAACGCGTCTTTTATGTACTATGATTTTGACTGGCTGTCAATGTTTCTATCGCTCATCAAATTGCTCTGAAAGTGATCCCAAAGATATTGTCTGACACTGTTGTCGTCGTTATAGTTGGAGTATGGACTCCGTCATCCGCTAAAGTTGGAACAATTTTTAAAGTTATCTTTTTGCAGCTATAGTTGCAGCTATCATTCTTACTGTGGACGGCCCTTTGGTCAAGCCGTCGTGGAGCATGCCAAGCCCGTTTTTGAAGAATTTCTTGTTTTGGACCTTTAGAGAGTGGTTTAAAGTAGCGATCATGTTACCATCACTGTAAAAAAATCCCAATCACTAGGCTCCATCTACATCTTGGGGAAGAGTGTGTAGTCTTAAGTGGCCAGATCAGGCGAACAAGGTCGATGTTGGACCAATCTGCAGAAGCCTACTGATGCACAAAGGCAGATGTTACCCAAAACAAAATATCATAAAAATGATCAATTTCAGACAGTCAGAGATGAATTACACGTGCACGTACTGAGAGTTGTATAATTTATCTCCCTCTATCTTAGACCATCAACTATCAACCCTAACAGCTGCTTAAACTGAGTTTTGCAGATGGATTTAAAAAGATCCCAGCCAATTGCTAAACTTTATTGTATTTAGTTATCACTGAATGACGCTTATAATGGTATGCTAATCTCAGTAATGTACAATGTAAGCAAAACGGTATTTTGACTTACTAATTATCCACTTATTGTCTTATTCTGTTACTGATCAAATGGAGCAATTGCAGTTTTCACTGGCTAATATATCAATCAACCTTGCAAATTTAATTCACTCTTTCTTGTCTTTTCTGTTTTTTATTTCTGTTACTTATCTTATCAAATATTTTCTGCACTGCTGTATGCAGAAAAAAAAAAAGAATTAATCAACAGCAATAACTCCAACATATACTCAGCTTTAATATTCACAGTCCTAGTAGCTTAGTTTCTCGCCTCCACAAATTCCTCAGGGCAGTATCTAACTGTAGCTACTACATATTTTCAATATTTACAATAAATGCAGATTTGTCTGTATGCTGTTTGGTGCTAAGCAGGTAAAATAACAGTGGAGCTATTTTGCTAAAAACAGCAGCCTGCTGCATACTGAAACAAAGCTGACGACAGTGGTAAGAGTGAACCAAAATATTGGTCTGAAATATGCTAAAACACTCGGTAGAGCTGAGTGAACGGCAGAGTCAGGTGATAAATCTCTTGTTCTTCACCATTTACATTACACATAGTCAGTTCATGAATATCACAGACAGTCCACCTCATATATTAAACTAATATGCATAATCACAGTATAACGATATGATACACAACTC
Source organism: Naso annulatus (assembly GCA_029783625.1). Taxonomy (NCBI): domain Eukaryota; kingdom Metazoa; phylum Chordata; class Actinopteri; order Acanthuriformes; family Acanthuridae; genus Naso; species Naso annulatus. Next base: position 13,033,074 of record JAPZDX010000022.1, read on the forward strand.
TAATGAAAAAAGCTGGAAAAGAAAAAAAAAACAGGCAATAGGAGCTTATTGGACCACAGTTGACTTTTGGCTGCATATTTTCTTCTAGAGTTTGCTTTCTGCACGCCTCATCTCCCACAATTCTACAATGAGATGTCAGTCAGGCAGTTAGCAGTCCAAAAGTTTATTGAACAGTTGATTTGATTTTGGCAGTTAATTTCATGAGCACTGTGCTCTACTGTGTGTGCTGCATATTGCTCTACCTCCCTCTTCCCTCAATTTCTAAGTTAAAATGTCTGGAAAGTTCAACAAAGTCTTATTTTATAAGTTGGTAGGAATCTTAATGGGCTAAATAGTCTGCAAATACATTTTAAACTGCAAGAAAATTCTATATACATCTATCCCCAGAAAGGCTACAGTGTAATGTAATAAAGTTGATGTATCTTCCCTTTTGGAAATTGATGAAAAGACAATATTGTGTCTTTGTTGCGTCTGACTAACCCCCCCCATTAAGCATGCATACTTAAAAATTAAATCATCTTGATGGTAAACTAAGTGTGAGGCTAGGAAGGTGTGTCAAGTTACAGGATGAAATACTGATACGGGAAGGATCATTTTAAAAGCTTTATCATCCCACACTCACTTCTTTCTGCCTCCACTGTAGTAATCCTACACGAGAGACTCTGAAGCATGTACGTACACACACACACACACACTCACACAGTTCTAAAAGTAAAGAGTCCGCTGAGAGGGGAGAAAAGTGCCTTAAAAGAGGGTAAATGACATTACAAAGACAACCCAATTAGATTATGAAAGATACTCTTAACTAAGACTGAAACTCAGTGATCTGTAATGGGAGTCTTGTGGCTTATAAAAGCCTTTCGTTGGAATAATCTCTCCCTCTCTCTTTCATTTTCCCTCTTTTTCTCAATCTCACTCTCTCTCTCTGTCTCTCCCTTTTACTTACTCACACACACACACACACACACACACACACACATATCACACACATGTGTAGGAACTAAGACGGTACTAGTTGCACTTAGATCTCTGCATGCAATCATCTGCCAACTGTGGGAGCATGTGAGAGCACCCTGATACTTTGTTTGAATTTCAATGCCAGCCAGCAAGAGATTTAACTTGATATGTACCAGGAAGACCACATTTATTCATTATACCGACTCAGTGTGAATCTACTCATGCCTTACATACTGTGCACCCTTACATGATCAGCCCAACTTGCAAGTTCTTAAAATGCAAGTTGTGTAACTGCATTAGAAGTTAAGAAAAGGGGAGGAAACTTTTGGATCTGTTTCCCTTACATGTTAATGTCGCAGCTCTTTAAATAATTTCTTTCATGTTTTTTTTTTTCCTTGCACAATTTGCAAGTAATTGATGAAGGTCAAAAAAATCCATGGTTGTTTGGATTTTTTTTCTTGGAACCCCCTCAATAAAGAGGAGTGTTTGCATTTTGCTGTCTACTATTTCAGTCATCCACATGTTTATGACATATTTGTAATTAAGCCACTTTGGCCACACCACACAACACACACACACACACACACACTGTTTCACACCTGCACAATCAGCCCTGACATGAGCCATGTTCTTTGGATCATTGGTGTCATGTATGCTGCAGATCTAACGATGCACTGTGTCATTCAGCCATTCAGTCTGTGTCTCAGTCCATGTGCTCATGAGACGGTGTGTGTTCTTGCATTCTCTTCACTCCATCTTTGAACATCCTTGTTTATGTCTACACTTCCTGTCTTTCAGTCCATCCAGCTGACCTGCAGATAAAAGCAAACTTCTTACACTTCATCTCCCTTTGATGCCTCTACAGTAGCTGTTATCACAGAGCACTCTGTGTGTGTGTGTGTGTGTGTGTGTGTGTATGTGTGGTATGTGTGGCATACATGTGCACGGTATCAGCATCACACACAGAATGTGCATGGCGACGGAAAGTGTTGATCCCTGTGTATTTTCTGCTTGCTCCTTAAGTTCCTTAATAAAGCATCAGAAGATTCACAATTAATCTGCAGCTTCCAGTCCCCGCTTTCCTGTACTCTTTCACCTTCACTCACTCTGCTGTTCACACACACACACACTCTCTCTCTCATGCCCCTCACATATGGTGACATCAGAATACTGGCTCTCTGTTGTACTATTTGATCAAGAGCAGCTGCAAGGCTGGAATGGGTGCAGTGTGTAGGTTTCTGCATGTGAGTGCGCATTTGTGCGGATAAGAGTGTGACTATTGATGTGGGAATATGCATGTATTAGAGCGGAAGAGACAGACCGACAGAGAGAGAGAGAGAGAGAGATTAGCAAGATTATCAAGACATCTTTATAGCCTCTGTGCTACTGTGGCGCCATCTCCTGGCAAGGAATCACAACAGCCTTGACTTAATTATACGGCAAGCAAAGTAGCTGGCTGAGACGATGCACATTTGCATTCAAAACACTCAAACAGGGCTTTCAAAAAAGGCGACATCAAATTGAAATGTATCTAATAGATAAAGAAAAGATTTAATATAGTGACAGACATCATAAAACATTTCAAATAATTGCTAAATTTGAGTTCAGCATTTAGCATAGTGGATAAGATGACATGGAATTTATAGTGAATGTACATCATACAGAAAATAAGTACTGTACAACCTGTAGAGTATAGCAGCTTGCAGCATCTTTCAATGTGCGTATACACACACACACACACACACACACACACACATACATACATTTTCACTCTTTCAAACATAATGTAGTTATAATATAAAGTCATCTCAATCATTTACACCACTAAAGAGATGTGTTGATTGTTTCAAGGGCCATTTAGTCATCTCAGTGAAGCAACCATTACAGACAACGCAGTTACAGAGACCATCACATCTTTTCCGTGACAAAGTTTGAAGTGACAGACGTTGTGACGCTAATATCCAGAGTGGATTGGAATTGGAAGTCTGCCAAGGTCTGAGTGTGGGGAGAGGATGATTCATTCAGGCTCAGGCTCAAACATGTACACACACACATACACACACACATACACAAAACCTTCTGCAGTTTTCTTTTTGCATACTGACAGTGCTCCAGAAAAATGTACAAAAACAGATGCATACAACCGCCTCCCCGCCCACCCACACACACTCACTCACTCACACACTTGATGATTTAACACATAGGTCGAAGGAAATATTACATTTTGTATGGGAAGAGTTTGCGTGTATACATGAATGTTACATTTTCAGCTTTTTTAAAAATTCTATAAAGGCTGAATAGACATACATTCCTTTCATCTACACAGAATACATGATCATATATACAGTCAGTGGCTGTGTGATAATATTACAATACTGACAATGGAATTTTTTTTGAGTGTTTCCATACAGCTGACATCATTTTAAGACAGAAACTTGACTAAAAGCTGAAATGTAGCTAGCACACTGTACATCACTTATTTGTCTACCATGACATTTATCTCTGTTGTCATAGATCTATAAGACCCAAATCACCTTTAGAGTGTCAGAAATACACTCATTAAAATACTATTTACAGTAAGGGCCACTTTATTAAAGCCCCTGGAGATGCTTGGTTAGAGTGCCCTTAACATTGCCTTTCCACCGGATAGTTTCTAAGTGGCCCATTGATGTACTCTACAGAGGGAGCTCCTGAACCACTGCACTTTGGTGTTCAACACATTCAAGTAATACCAGGAATAAAGAGTATTCACATGCGCACATAACACTTTGGTTGATTTGCTACCAAAAGAAAATCATGAACAATGAATCAATACAAATACTTGTTTGCCTTGTCGGCTCCCAACTCAATCAAAGAACATCCTTCTTTGTTACTTTAGCATTCAACTTGTATTGGGTCCCTTCGTATACTAGCAGCTGCTTCAACAACTTATATCCCATGTCAAAATATGAACAGTGTCAATTTTTACTCTTTATAATTTTCATTGGTGACACTCAGAATCTGATATCGGTTTGTGATGTATTCACAGTGTTTCACCCTTCCGTTCTTCTGTAAAAAGTGCATCCTCAGATCAGATTCTTATTGACCTGTGGGCTGTGTAGGTGTGAATAACATAGTAACCGGGTGATCCGAGTGCACCACTGGATTTACAGAACTTGTTCTGATTTGTTCTCTATTGAGTCTTTAGGCGATAACAGGGTTGGGGTAATATCTGAAGACCTTGTAGATCCACTGTGTGTAAAAGGGCACGTTGATGAAGATGCCAGGCTGGTTGGCTCGAGCACAGCCTCTGCCATGGACACTCACTCCCACAATAACCTTGATTTCACCATCCTGACACACAAGAGGACCGCCATAATCCCTCTGCAAAAGAAGGAATGCACAGCATATTTTTTTACGTTACTAGTTGAAAATTGGCTATTGCTTGCATTCAAGACAGGGTAAAATGAAAGCAAAATGCACTTGTACATTCTCACTGACAGCACGATCGTTATTTGTGAACATGGACAGCTCTTTTCTAAAGCTAGAAACCACAATACCAAGGCTTTGATCTTTGAAGAAATTCGGTGCAACAGCCTACAGCTGCTCCATTTATGATGGGCTGCATACTAAGCCTACGGATTCAAGAACATTTGTTTGAGATTTGGATAAAACTGAGCTTTGAAAGCGTTTGTTGAGCCAAGGCGCAAATAAACTCACACTGTGAAAAATTACTTTATCCAAAGGTCTAAAGTCATGTTCTTGTTTACCAATAAGGACTGAGCACACCATGAGTAGTGTTTCAGTGATTCGGCAAACATTTTGTGTTGAAAAGGTAAAACACCTCACAAAGAAAAGAATATGACTAAGTAACAGTT
>JAPZDX010000022.1:13047661-13059531 GCA_029783625.1 Naso annulatus
ACACCAGTGCTCCCTCTCTGTTTTATGTTCTTGAGTACCACAGTGGCTGCCTCAGGTGCTCGTCACTGATTATAGGTCAGCTAATAGCATTCAGTATCTACCGGTTTAAGTGTAAAGACACATGAAACACAGACGTGACACATGCACCTAGATCTCACACATCAATCACACTCTGCTTACACTAAGTATATGAGGTGTAATGAAAGCAATCTGCTAGTAGTGTGTGTAACCCTGGTGTTGTGTCTGTATGTGTAACAGGAGGTTAATGTGGAGCAGTAACTGAGCCCTGAGCAGTTTGACCACCACACATAAGAGCTGGCATAGAACAATAAACAGCAGACCAGTGGCGCAGGGGGAAAAATAAACATTCTGGCTATTAGAGAAGACATAACAGAGACCAAACCTAAGAGGGGAGCTCTGCGTGTGTTTGTGTGTGTGTTCGTATTTCATAGTGTCAACCAATGAGAGGGAGAGGAGTGGTAAATTTAAAGGTACAGGAAGTTGTAACTTTTGGTGCAGTCGGTCACACTTCACAGGCCAGCACAGAACAAAGACACACCCACTTTACATGCGTGACAAATGCTAATGCATTCAACCACACACAAACAAACATGCAAGCATGCTTACCACAAACTTTGATGTTGCAATACTCCCACGGTGTGTTTGGATCGGTGGTAAAACACCATGGTCTGTGGCGTCCGTCTGGGTTCCTACAATAGTTATCATCCAGGCCCTTGTCAGGATATCTGAGAAAAAATGCAGCGTAACAACTTTAACGTATAGAAAACGACTATAAAACAATGAAAAGCAGAGTACAAAAACAACTGTCACAATGTTGCACAACCCATAACACAACTCTCTAACTTCACATCATTCTTAAAGCCCAGCGTTGCCAGCAAAGAGAATCTTCCCATTTTCTCTGGGAGCAGAAGAGGAGAAACAATTCACTATCACGCACAGCAGAAGCATTAATAACTGGAATGGTGCAAGGACTCCATCTGTGAATCTGCTCAGAGCTCGGGGGAGTGAGGAAGATAATAGGCTGCACCACTACAGGTGTTCGACAGTAAGTCATCCCAAAGTCCCACATCCCCTCAGGCCTCCAGCTTCCAGGCATGCAGTATCAGGCAATGGGACCCTCTCATTACATTAGTGCTATGGGCAGCCTGGGACCTCGTTTACACAAACACTGGGATGATTAAGGATGTGTTAACGAGTCCCCACTAATCCAGACCACCTGCCATCCAACTACATGGAATAGTCTCCTGATACAAACACACGCGCACACAGCAGATGTGCGCACCCAAGCTAACATCATATAAGTAATATCAACGCAGATCACAATATATAGACTTCATTACATGTGTATAAGCTTATGTCACAGCTTGACACAAGTCTTACTTATAATCTACTGAGAGCTTAAAGGAATTTAGGCCAATTAAAGCGATAGTTCAGTATTTTTGAAGAGGGGCTGTATGAGGTACTACTTATTTTGGGTTTGGTCTTGCTACTGTCTGAACCAAATAGCTGATATGCGGAGTGATACGGTGCATGCAGAAGCCGGCACCAGTGGGCGTTGTACCATGCGGGAGGACTACGGCTGGAAAAAATGCAGTGCCAAAAAAAAAACAGCTGTCCGGCAGCAAACCAAAACAGTGAAAAAATCCGAAATTTACCGTACATTTGAGTGTATATTGTTTCTTCGGGTAAGCATTTATATATGTGGCTAAAAAGCATTTTTCTGCTGACCTCGTCTGCAACAGTGCAATGCTGACTTCCAGAGCAGCAATTTCTCCCTCCTTCTCCTAAAAGTGACATCGCTGATGGCCATCTGCAGACGGTAATGAACTGACTGTGAGTAAGTACTTAATACAAACCCCACTTCAAAAATACTGAACTATCACTTTAAGTCCGAATGGAGAGTTTTCCCAGCAAAGTGCTGCTAAAAACATATAATTATCTACTGGATTCTGATAGCATTCCTTCAGGGAAAAACACACCGGCCAACCCCAAATCACTTCATCTCCAGTATTAGTCACAAGAATTTTCTGTATAAACTTATTATTATATAAAAGCATTCTTGTGCTTTTTACTACTAAATTATATGCATCCATGTGTGCAGGCTTAAGTGTGACTGAGTGTGCACACTTTAATGTGATGCTGAGTGATGCAGATGCATGTGTGAATATGATTAGGTGTGTGTGTGTGTGTGTGTGTGTGTGTGTGTGTGTGTGCGTGTTACCTCTTGGGGTGGTAAAGGTGTTTGTGTGGTCCATCCAGGTCCCAGCGTTGGCATTCCTTTCCAGTCTCTGTGTGGTCCATGGGTCCTCTGTAATCTTCCCCATTACAGTTCATACACTCAACTATGCAGTGATGACACACATATGCACACAGACATACAAACAGAAATGTGGATAAGCACACAGAAAGCTGGCTTAGAGAAATACAGAATGACATTATCAAAAAGTCAGTTTTGTCTCGTCTACGCTGCATCACTGAGTCATTGCTGCTGCATGGAGACAACACCAAGCAAGAAAAAAAAAAGACAAAGACAGTCCAGCCAAAGGATTGAGAAGACATATTCAAAAAGAAATTAAGTCATGATACTCTAAGTATTATAGTCATGAGATGACAACACAATAAACTTGAACATAAAATAACTCCTACTAACAAAGTTAAGCTCATAATATTTGCAGTAATTATGCAACATTTTACACCAAAACTCATCAGAAATATTTCCCCAAGTTATATGATTTTAAGTAATTACACTTCATCATGGGGGCACATAGTTTGTGTCACACTAATGAAGGCAAAAGTCTCTTATGTTGAAGAGACACCATTTGCTACATGTTGAAAGGAGCGCACTGTCTAGTGTAAACAACAAAACATACGGATTAGAAACAGATGTTGAGAAGTACGATGCTGTCATGAAGGAGCACATTTTATACCACTGGCTGCATGTGTAGGTGTGTTTGCACACGCCATGCTTGTGTGTCTGTGTGTATGTTTCCCATTAGGACCAGCTAATTTCTGTAAAAACCCTCCCAGTGATTTTCTTCTGAACAAACACACGCTTTCTATCAAAATAAAAAGTCATTATCTCTGTTGTACAACGTGTGATAACCCAGTGGGACACCATATGTGAGCTGGAGAGAAAGAAGGATTCCCATCCTGTCTTATCGACCCACAGCCTGGTTCCTCATTAACGTGATCCAGTGTCATACATGCAGAGGAAACAACCCCTCTGACAGCATGAATCCCCAGGGATTAGATAACAGAGGTCATTATCATCCCTTTCTTCAGGAGGACCTCAGTGCCTGACAGTAATATTGTGTGATATAACGTAGAGGCAGAAACGCCGGTGGGAAAATGCTTTTCTTTCATCATAACCAGATCATTTCCAAATTTTTACTTGTACAAACCCATAACTCAAAGTCAACAGTTTTCCCTCTATGTGTGCTACAGGGTTGAGAAAAAAATGGGACATATATCCTATGTATCTATAGGAGGACAGGGGATTAACATCCTCTCACATTCCAACTCTCTTAACCCAGAGGAAAAATGTTTCTGCACACGATAGTCTTTTCTTTGTCTCATTAGAAATAAATCATCTTCTTATTTGCAGATGACTGGATTCTGACCTGTTACCCCCATAGGTCAGTAAAAGCTGGAGTTCTTTAGCTGTGGGTTCAAGCCATTTACAAAACCTGATGGAATGAGAGAGGACAACATAAACTGAACCACACACCTGGAAACAGCTGCAGCTGGCCCCGGCAAAAAAAGAAAACCTGTACCTCACACACATACACTAGCACGCATGTAAAGTGGAGTGCAGTTAGAGCTGGCTTTGCTTAGTCTGAGGCACTATGTGATTGCCTAATTTGCTGCAGCTCATTTCGGACTATCATGCCTCAATTTGTGAGGCAATTTGCGATGTGAAATGGGCATTATTTTGAGATAAAAGCCCACTCAGAGGGATGCAAAACATATTCATGTGCGTGTGCGTCTATGTGTGTAGCCTACCCTGTGAACACTGCGGTATGCCGCACTCCTGATGTCTGAAATGCGGCCGGGGGTCAGTGGTAAAGCACCATGGGCCAACGGTGGAGTTATCAGGGTTGCGACAGTAGTTTTCACGGAGGTCCTTCTTCCTGAACTTCTTAGACATGAATCTGTAAGGAGCAGAGCTACAGTTACACTGACAGAAACACATACAAAGAACAGTTGCCAAGTGTATCAGCTGGCATACAGAGCAAGTTCTTTTGGAAGAACCAAGGTCACACTTTCTGTTGTCTTTCTTTAATCTCTGGCAGAGTGCTGAATCCCCTTCTCATGCTGCTTAACCTGCCTCTCAGCATGGCCAGTGAAAACTAAAAAATGTAAAAGTTACTGATGACACAGGCAAAAAGGACTGAAACATCAATGACATTATGTTATTAATAAGACAAACTCATATTTATATGGAAAAGTAATGTTAGTTTTCCATGAGCCTGCATGTGTATGTAATGTTAACATATTGACAAATGACTCATTTCTTCTACGTCAGACAGGCACATGGCTGTGGTTTCCACTTGCGATGAAGGACCAAGCGTCGATTTTGAGGCAAGCTGTGTTTTTCCACATGATGATGAAGAGATAATGTTCTGAAGTAGTCTTTTAGTGGAGTGGGTAATGACAAGCAAAGACATGAAGAGGCCTTTGCTGGGCAATCAAAAAGAGCAGAACTCTTTCACTGATAAAAATGCAATTTGTTTTTGTGTGTGTGTGCGTGTGTGTGTGTGTATGTGTGTGTCAGAGTTACATATGGCTGTAAGTTCACTGATAAAACATTACAAAGCGCCTGGGTTTAATTACCTGATCTACGGAAACATTAATAGCAGTCTGATAAGCAGGTTCACAGACGTAAGCTGCCCTCTTTGATTTGTTTGCTGCAGTGACAACTTACTATAAAGACATTCAAAGTCATATGGGAATGGAGAAGTAATGAGATAGCAGGGGGTTCAAAGATAAAAAAAAAAAAAAGGTCTAAGATGAGGTGTCATGTGTCAGGCTGTCTTCTGGTTATAAATATCTGGCGCATGATAAACTTTGTTCTTATTTTACTGATATTTTTTCCTCGATTCATCTCTGTTTTTTCTAACTTTGTCCTCTATTGCCACAAAACATTTGCACTGCAGGGCCACCATAGATTCTTTTGTCTTAATGAGGGTAGTGGCAAAATATTATATTGGCCAACTTTTTGTCATTCCCAATGGAGAACTTTGAAAACCTTCAGTTGGTTATGTTTTATTATTAAAAGTGGACTCATTTGTTTTCATGTTTCGTAATCCATGAGAGCATTGTTTTCACGCGAGACAAACAGCATCTCCAAACGAGACTAAATACTTTGACACTTTTGAAAAGCATTAATGCTGTTATCTCTTGCTTACCAAGTCAGACGTTAGATCAGTGCTAATTTAAATTTCATAATCCTACAGAAGGCATTCCTTCATTTGCATCTTTTGTTTTTAAACTCCACTTAATTGGCTCTTTTTTGTAATACCAGCTACACTGTATTAGAAATTAGGCTAAAAAAGTGTTAGAAAATTGACTTTATCGGAGAATTTACAGCATAACCAAAGACTGCATATAAAATGCGATTCTAATCCCAGTAAAACACACACACACAAACACACACACACACACACACATACACTCACATGCACACACACCTAGATAAACAGTAGGGCCACAGCAGGAAATGATCTGTGACTTTGTAAAGCATTACAATGAGGTCAGTTCTGATGAATGACTGTTCCCTGGAGCCCAATCAAACCTTAATGTATCACACTGTTATACACATACACATACACACATATGGACTAGCCCCTAGCTACTAGCTAATTGCATCACAAACAGGCTAACAATAACAACAAAGAGCAGCTTTAACACAACTTTGTTTGACACTGTGGTGAAAAGGACATTAGATCCATACTTGTGTTCATGAGGGATGGGAGAGGCCCAGGCCTGGCACAGGATCCCAGTCACTGTAACTGACCTCCGTCCCCTGTAGCTCTGACCTGTACCCACAATGCACTCCCTGACATAGTCTGAAAGAGAGAAAAAAAAGAGAGGATGAAGGGAGACAGAGACAATATGAACACAAAACAGACCAAGTAAGTGGGATGAGCCATCGAGCTGATCGCAGTGTTGTATACACAGATCCAGTGCAGATGATGAAGAAAACACACAAGAGGAGATGTTCACCCTTTTTGCTGAGCTAAACAAGGCCGCGACAATGCCAAAAGCCAAATCTGTTTTCCGCATCTTCTGCAAAACATGTGGAGCCAGTAAAATAGGCTACACAGCTTGCATGTTCACAGTTGTGGTCAGTAGGATTCGAGTGGGGTGGGAGTTTCCATCATTTACACAAACACGGCTTAATGACAGAAAATGAACCATAATATGCTGCGACACAATAAACATGACAATAGCCCTTGCCCTTCCTCGCCTCTCTCTAGAGGGATTAAGTCAAAAACTTGCTCAATCAAGGCATTTACAGAGTAAAAATATTCTCCCACATATTTTAAAAGCAATGTTGCTAACTGATAGTGAAAAATTTTTTCAAAATGTAGAGATGCAGTGACAGGGTAGATGGTACTTGAGAGGAAAGATAGAACAGTAGAGATCACCTTTCTTTTGATAGAGTTGGTAGTTGAAGTCCTGTTGGCTCTGAACTCCCGGTGAGTTCCTGTCGAATGACAGCCACTGGCATTTCCTGTTTTTATGATCATAGAGGAACGCTCTGGAGAATAAGGAGGAAAGGAGCAAGAGAGAAAAGGGGAAGAGTGAAAAACAGAGGGTCAGTTTTGTTTTGCTTCTTGGAGCAATAAGGAGACTCAGGGCAATTAACACAACCGTAACATGTGTTGCAAAGCAATTAGGAGGCCTGCTAGACCAGACAGACGACAATGCATTATACCCTTGACAAGCATAATTAAGGTACACGAGAACCACCACTTTACACACAGTGAATAGACAGCCATTACTGTGGGAGAGACAGCTTACATTCGCTGAAGGGGTAATAACATAAGAGCAGACATACCTGCAGGTGAAGGGGAGTCTTCTGTTGCGACTGCAGGCTTTGGCACACTTTGCCATGCTGATCTTCTTGCTTTTGGTTAGGTGGGAGGAATCAGGAGAAGTGACAACCAGTCGCATACCATCAGTCTTCTGGTAATCCTGGAGTGCATTTCTTCTGCCCTCTGATACACAGTTGCATTACATGTCAGACACCACCCGGCAGTATTTACATACACACAAGTTTAGCTGCCAAATACTATAAATGAAGGCAGGAAACAAAGTTGTCTGAGCAGAGACATCCTGATTTTCTGACAGCTTAACAACTTGTCTGCTCTGTCACCTCAAGGCCTATGGTTCTGTTGCCCATAGTGTATACTAGCCTCATCAATACAGCAGCTAAGTCTGCATATATTATGATTTGTTTCTCTTTCTTTTACCTTTAAGACTGGTTGTTTGTTATAATATTATATTGCATAAGGTGCCAGTCAAGGTAAAGTATTATTATCATTAAACATGCACACAAACACCAAGCAAGTCCTTCTCTGAGGTTTTGGGAGACAGTCTGTAGCATTTGTTAATGAGGCTGTAGACTGAGACACTGGGCAACAGCATTAGTGCACAGTGTGAGAATTAAAGTGTTTTTAAGTGCAAGACCAAATGCATGGTCATTTATCACTGCCCCCAGTGCGACCAAAGCAAACTTACACACTCGTACACACACAGGGTGTGTGTATGGGTTGGGGTAAGGGTTTGGGTTAGGCTGCACAAATGAATAGAAGTCAATATAAAGGCCCCATAAAGACAGCTGTACAAACATGTGTGTGCGTTCGCGCACGTGCGTGTGTGTGTGTGCGTGTTTTAGCACTGTGTCTACATGTTGCATCAGTTGCTGACAGGTTCTCGGCAAAATCAAATAGCCACTTAGACATTTACATTTATAGAGAAAACTCATACCACCTCCTGTCTCCGCCGCCTACCTGTTTCAATTCCCCACCTTTACGCACTTCAGTCGACTCAAGAGCTTTTATCAGCACATAATGATCAAAACCAAAACTTAATGACGTGGTGTTCCTTTTGGAAAAGCGCATGAAAAGCTGTTGAATCGCGCAGGTTGTTATGTAAACAACAGAGAGACATCATACATCAGAGGTGGTGTTTTACAGTCAGTGATTCAGTGACTGGGGATCTGATGAGCAACCTGAGGGTCGCAGGGGACCAGAGGCATCATGTCTGTCTGTCTGTCTGTCCGACTTGAATTCACCGGCTCTGTAGTAGTTCTGCCTGATTGCCTTTACGCGCGCTGAACCGCGAAATCGCCCTCTGTTAGGACTACGGGCTGACTGACCCACTGCTTGATTTTAATATGGGTCAGTTTGTGGGACGGTAGGTTGCACCTATTAAATTTATCATAGAGCACTCTTGTGGCAGGATCTCGTGATTCCGTCAGATGCGTCCCTGTGCGGTGTAATGCGCACTACAGCAAGAGTTGAGATCAAACAGCCTCTGCTGGATCATCATTACTGGGAAACATCTCTTCCCATAAAGTGGTTATTTCTTACAGGAAAGGACAGCTTAGGAAATCTCCTCATGACTCCACTCTGACACACCGAAAGTACCCCACTACTCTCTTAGAAATAGATGCAAAAAAAAATGTTATTTATCTTTTCAAAAACGGCTACAAACATGCTCATGTAGGCCTAGTCACAAAGACTAAACGGGTTTTCGAAATATTAGATAAAACAGAAGATAATAAAGTTGTATTTCTGACGCGTCTCTTAACGCACGTTTTGCACGAAGCGCAAACAAATGTGTTCAGCACCTCCAGCCCAGTGACAGACGTCAGGCAGCGATCCCAGCAGTTCTGATGGTTTAAGCCAAACTTACCAGAGTAAGAAATGATGAAGAGTCCGATAATCAGCTTGTAAATCCACATCGCTGCGTCGCAAAGGCAACAGTTTTCTGAAAGCAAGTGATAAACGCTGTTTGCTGCGTTGTCGGACTGCAACCGGGAGATGTTGCTTCCACCACTGCACAGATGATGCGTCTCCTCTCTAAGTACTTCCTCGCCTCCCTCCCTCCCTCTCTGTGCATGAGTATGACTTTATCTCTCTCGCCCTCTCTCTCCTTTTCTTTCTCTCACTCTCTTTGTAGCTTATGTCTCTGACCATCTGCCCATCTGCACCCCTCCAATTTTCAGTTAAGCGGTCTTTATTGGCCAAAGTGTCACATGCAATATTGCTGAAGTCTCAGTGACAGTGTTGAATATGAAAGAAAAAAAAAACTTCATCTCCTTATCAGTTTATGATCTTTAAATCACTGCCTGTGGTTGTGTGTGTCATTGTTTCCATATGTTTCAACTCATAACCATGACCTTCAATTGTAAGAAAATTCAAAGTCAGACTTTGTTTCTTTCATTCTTTCTTGCAATGTCTAACTTTGTTCCCCACTCTTGTGTCTTCCCTATACAACTCAAAACAGAATGCTTTACAAATATAAGGGTTATGACGTCCACTCAGAATGCAACAGAAGTCTTAAACTACATATGGGCAGAGATTCAATATAAAAACATATAAAGTGCTGCACACTCTTATTTATGCAATATCTGTTTACCGAGGTAAACAGGTCAGGAATTTTCTTAATTAAATTAACAACAAAGAAACAAAATCACAGATGCCCTTTTGAAATTTTTGAAAATAACAGTTGTTTATAGTCAGCAGACTCTGTGTCCATTCCTCTCTGTCGCACAGCAGCATCCCACTCAGTCATCTCCTTGTATCTTTTCTTTCCGCAATCACGAAGCAGCACAGTGTGCAAAATGAAACAGATATTGGCAGGCACTTGTCAACAACGGGAAACTCGCAGGGGACGTAAAACGGGAGGGGGGCGGTGGGTGTTTGGGGTTGTTTATGCTACTTTCCTTCTTCCTCCCTGTGTCAGATAAGAAGTGAAGTTACTGGTGGGGGGTTGATGGGGACAAGACAAGCCAATCCATCTCCTGAGTGTCATCTCTATTTCCAGCGATGACAGCACGAGATAGGAGAGGGGACACTTAGCTCGCCTTGGCATTTTCTCTAAACATCTCTGATGCGGCATCTCCTGTCCTCCAGTGACAGCTAGGCGGGGTGACAGTAAATCGAAATCACCTTTTAGTTTTACAGAGCAGCCTGGGAGTTACAGCAGTGAGGGGGATTTGCTGTATTTTCTTTAAATTCACTTCATGTGCACAAAACGAAACAGAGAAAAAGATGGATAAATATTTGAGGAGACAGACTCCATCTTTATCTTCTCTCTGCCTAATGAGTAATGCTCCTGCGGCTTCCTGAGAGGACCACAGAGTCATTCGCAATAATAAACAATCAGCCATGAGTCAGATACTTTCACTGGAGCAAAGCACAAGTCCTCTTGGTTCTCTCTTTCTTCTTCCCTCTCCAATCTTCCCTGCTATGCAGCCACATACAGTGTCTCTTGCAGCCAAACATGCATTCACACTCTTTTTCCTCTCTTTCCACTTACACTCACAAAACACGCATGCTCGCACATAACGAGCAGCAGATGACTGGATAACCTTCAGCAGTTTGAGCTTGCAACAAAAAGCCCTCACCACCACAATCTCATTACTGACTCTCCTAGCAAGAATCCAGTGGGTGTTTTCACTGCATCTAAGAGAGCCATGGTTCTGCTAGAGGATGGAAATGAGAGAGACCCAGTAGCCCACTGCTCACACATATGACTGCTGTCACCATTCAAGACTCCTCACATCTGTGGCTGGTTATTGCCAGAAACTTCATATCTTCATGCAGCTGGTAATGGAGGGAGGAAGTTCAGTGGGAGATGGGGATGATAATGAAGAAGTTGATACCGAGAGAGTGTAGATGAAGAGCGATGTGAGAAAAATGGATTGACTGTAGCAGGAAGCTACAATGCAGACCAGTGTGCTCAAAGCTGGTCTGTCTGAATGCATATTTGTGGAGTATAATTAGACTTCCTGCAGATTTGTTTGGAAGTTTTGTGTGCATTGTGAGAGTTGTGTGTTGTATACTATTACTCATTGCACATGTGTGTGTGTATGTACACATCTGTACAGGCAAATTTTCATCTGCAGCAAATTAGTTGAACCTCATCGTGACCTCTAATCGATCTAACCTCTCTTACAAATTTTGGCCACATGACCTTATGTTACAGAGATGGACAGGAATGGAAAATTAGAAGAGGGGACTGCGGCGGGAGTAGGGGACGACAGAGTGATAGTTTGAGAGAGACAGGGAGAGATTGCTGAAAGGGAAAAGGACTTAAAGTGAAGATGTATGGGTGCACAAAGCAGAGGTGGCTCAGGTATTTCACTCTAATGAGAAAAGAAAGACATTTATGGGTTGTGTGTGTGTGTGTGTGTGTGTGCAGGTAGGTACACTGGTTTTTGTTACCTATTTGGGACCTTTTCTGGCATAAACACTGACCAAATGAGGACCAGTAGTCCTCATGGGGACCAAAGACCAGTCCAAATACGGCATGACTAGATCTCTGAGGTCCTGGTTTAGTTTAGGGGTAAGGTATGGATTGAGGTTAGGTTAAAGTGATTTTGTCACAAGATTCAATATTTGGCGTAAAGTCTAGTTCTCAGTGTGTTCAACAAATATTAAAAATGACTTACCAGGGTTACATGTCTCTGTGATGAAGGGGAGGTGTTTGAAATTTTCCTCCCCATTCACTTGAATTGAAAGTTTCAAACACACCATGATATTTATACATTAATACATTAAAATGTTTTTTTTCTGTTTGTTATTTCAGTGCTTAGTTTTTGTGTAATTATC
>JAPZDX010000022.1:13087959-13099605 GCA_029783625.1 Naso annulatus
AAATATAAGAGCAACACAAGGAAACATACAAAAGACAAAAGTATTAAATTGGAAGTGAAAAGAATCTAAAAAGGGGGAAGAAACGGAAGAATAAAAGTTGCAGTGCGTTCTAAAATTTCAACCTTTAAATTTGATTTAATAAAAGGAAAAACAGAAAAGTCTTCAGCTTTTTAGTAAATCTAACAGTGGCGATACTGTCAAAGTTTTCAATTCTGTTTTTTTTCTTTAAAGTGACATAGAGGTATTATCAGCACAAAACACTTAAATTTACTCAACTTTGAATGTTACTTTAAATGATTTTAACCAATAATAATTTAGAAAAAAAAGATTTTAAATTCGAGATGGTCCATATTCATATCGGGGCGCTTTGGGAAAAATTTTGGTTGCGTATGAAAAGTGCACGTCCTACTAAGTCCAGATTCTGAGCTTGCCACCGTGCCTAACAACTTCTCTGTGGGAAACCCTGAATGGATTGGAGAAACCAATCACACATGGGTGCTAAACTCACTGTGAAGCGTGGTGTCAGTTTCTTGATGTCATCAAGAGACACATCAATCCCCATGACGCCGAGAATCAACTGATTCTGGTGCTGAGAGAAAGAAGGAGAGAAAAGGATGAAGTAATTCAGATATTTGTCTGGTTCTGCTGCAGCTTACTTCACTTGTTATGTGTTCAAGCATTTATTTACTGCACCTCGCCATTCCTGTCATCTTTGGTCTTTGTTTTATTAAATACAGGCAGTGTTCCAGTGATGACCAAACCCAGTTCCTGTGGGACAGTGAAGCAAATACACCATAAAACTCAAGAACCTCATAGTAAAACTAACATGTCAGAAACAATATTTTTATCGCATTTATTTGTAAAACTAATTAAAAAATGAACTAAGTGTCTTACCAGAGCATCGAGGTACACATTAGTCCACTGAACTTGTTTGGCCTGTTTGTCTGCAAGAACCATTGGTCTTCCCAAGACATCCAAGTACTCCTAAAGTACAAAAAAACCCATATTTTTGTATTTCTTTCATAATTTATGCCAAATGTGAAAATACTTACCTGACAGGGAAACTATTAACGCACTGTGCTCTGACCTGTGTGTTTATTCTTATGGCTCCGATGGAAGGGATTTCATAGAAGTAACCTGGATAAATGATCAGACATTTAATGAAAACTTAATGCCATTATCGCACAATGATTTCATAACAACAACAGGAAATACACAGCAAATGTACATGAGAACAAACCAAAACAAGAAGCAAATGACACATCCTGCAAAACCTAGTGTATACTTGTACATCAATACTCTTTGCTTAGTGCGGTTATTCTTATATACAGTATAAGAGGGGGCATGGGTGACATAGGGAATAATATGGATTAAACTAAACTGAGTGGATATGATATGTGTAGGTACAAACAAAGGGAAGAGTTTGCTGATTCTGTGGCGTGGGTCTTTATCTCACTATAATTCAGCCTGAATGCTTTCTTGAATTAGCTTCTAACACTATTGGCAATAATTGTGGGGTGTGGAGCATGAACTTTTTTTCATCTTCTAAAGACATTAAAAGGAAAAAGAAAAAGGAGAGAGAGAGAGAATCAAAGCTCAGTGCAAGTTGAGCTTTCTGGCCCACACAGAATCTAAACAGGGATTTTGAATAAATGGAGGTGCTGCTTGTAAACTAACTGTTTGAGTGGAATTTTTTTGTTGTTTCGCAACGTGTCTAAAGATGTTTGATGATGTTGAGGTCATGCACCTCTCAAGTTATTCACTTATGTGCTTGTTTGTGCATTGAAGCGGTAACTGCTTTCATATGAATGACGAATGGTTTTGCAATATATTTTTGCTCCGTCTGCTCCACACTGAATCTTACATTTTAGTGGCCATTGCTCCACATTGAATGCTGAATACTTTTTCCAACAAAAGTTCACTCTTGGTTTTAAACTGTTGATGATGTAAGAAAAATATCAAGTTCAGATGTTTTAGGTGGTTTCATTGTGTGTGCTTACATTCGCTTGTCATCCAAAATTAATATTGTCTTCTCATTCCAAACAAAGTATTTATAAAAAATAATGTTTTTTTTTTAATTTTTTTTTATGAATTCATTCTGGACCACTGCTGAAAACTGTAAAATAGCAGCAGATTCTGCATGAGCCTGGTTTTTCAGACATAGTTGCGTCCCTCCATAGGGAGATTCAAGTACAGACATCTCTGCTTATTCTGCTAATGTTTTCAACATCTGGCCATAGACTTTCAAGCAGAGCAGAGGAGAATTCTGTTTCTTAAATGATGTTCTTTGTGCCTTTACCACAGAGTATTACTTCATGAAGCCTGCTGTTAAATCACCTCTAGACCACGTAAGCAGTTTGAAACAAAGTCTAAAATGTTATCCCATTTAAATCTCTCATCTCTAAGATCTAGGGCCCTATTTTGATGATCTATGACGCATAGGCTGAAAGCGCACGGCGCAAGTTTAATTGGGGTGTATCCAAGTCGACTTTGCTATTTAGACGCCGCATAATCGAGGTGCAAAGTGAAGCACAGAGTGCAAGACGGAGGGATTTAGCCTCTTAATTAATTATAGGTGTGTTTTGGGCGTAACAAGCAATAAACCAACCAGTGCGTCCTCTCTCGTCCCCAGGTGTGCTCAGACAATAGGTGCGTTGCTATTTTGAAGACAGAGACAATCTGTCACAGATGTGAGCAGCTTTTGCGCTCACATCTGGGGTGCACGAGGTGAAAGCAGATCATCTGCGTGAGAATAACTCAGTTAGCAAAGGTCCCTGAGGTGAGGCACTCATAGGAGGAGAGTATCTTCATCTACTGGTGTCATCAGGACAGTGGCACAGTGCTGAGTATTACAATGATGTTAGTAGATGAGGAAAGCAAAAGCTTTACAGCACACATGAAAGACACTGGCAGGCTAATGGCCTGTTTAACTCATTAAGAGGAGTCTTGCTTAGCGTCTCCATGTGTCACAAGCAGAATGTATGCACTTTTTGAACGCGCCAGTGTACATATATCCAAATAGTGTGCTCTCTAAGTAGCAAGATAAAATTGCGCCACACTTTACGTATTTTTTGTTGGTCAATAGCACAAATGCTTTCTGGTGCCACAAGATAACAAGGTGCCTGACCACACCTCTAAGACCAACACTTCCATCTGTGCGCTGATGAGTGCAAGAACATTTGCTACTAAGACGACGTGGGTGTGGGGTGTGAAAATGACATCTGTTTCGGGTAGAAAATAGCAATGACACTTGTACTGCACCAGGCACCACCTTTGCGCAGGACAGAAGATAGGGCCCCTAGTCTCTTAGATCTCGCCTCCTCTCTTTGCACAACTTGTTCTAATACTAAGATTGAAACAAAGTGACAGTAATTCTAAGTGTTAAGTGTGTGTTATGATCTGTGTTGTACCTTTGTTGGAGCAGGCCATCCACTGAATGGGTCCTTTATCATAGTTGTGCTGTCCGACTGAGAAGGTAAAGATCCTCACCTGCAGCATTCAGTTCAACAACAATTATCAAAATATAAATCCTCGTACAGTGTGAGAAAATATTTCTAACTCTTGTAAAATAACTAATAATTTGATCATTCTCTTCATTTTATATTTGTTGCGCTTAATAGATTTTTTCCTTGCCCTTGGATGTGATCTGAAGGTTATGCTGAAAAAGACATTAATTACAGACAGTTTTAATAGAAAAATGAAAACAACTATAAGGGAAACATTTTCATTTTTCAGTGTTAAAGTGTGTGTGAAACCACCTAATATCCTGAACCTTGTGCATGTGCATCTTTGTGATTTGTGGGTGTGACTGAGTTTGTGTGTGTGTGTGTGTATGTAAGTGAGTAGCTCTTTGTTTCACACATTATGCAGAAAATCTATTGTGCCTTCTGTATAAACTTTTGGGTAGTGAGGATATGCACACGGAAGTTGCAACCCAAAAGGGAGCTTCAAAAAGCTGAGTCTCATAAAAACTACTAGGGGAGCATACTCACATAGATAAAAGCACACAATCTGTGTGTGTGTGTGTTTGCATGTGTGTGTGTGTGTGTACTTTGTGTGGGATCAACATACCTTTTTGTCAGCATTGTATTTCTCCAGTATGGCCTGAGCTCTTTCCTCTCCTCCATCAGTAAACAGCATGATGATCTTGTTGCAGTTTGCTCTGCTCACGTTAGTCTAGTCAAAGAAAGCATGAGGATTTTCAAATTAGTGTGTAATTAATTTGCATCCAGGTTGTGTGAAGGTGCTGTAGTCTTTCTGCTGGTTCATCCCATCTTGGTTTACATAAAGATATCTGTCCACACTGTCGAAGTTTTTGACATACTTTATGTCTTGATGACAGCATCTATTGTGTCCTCTCCGAGTCAATCTGGACTTAATAACTCAAGGTGTCTTAAATATCGGTTCACAACAATATTTTGCTGTAAATATGCGTCTTTCATAGATAATTAAATCGTTTACCCTTGCTGAGTTCCAGAAAGACACATTCGTGTTTCAAATGAATACAACCTTTTGATTTGTATTAGCCAGATGTCTGTAATGTCACATTTGTTTGTACCACTGACAACAGTCAAAATAAGGGGTGCAATGAACATTGCAGCTTTTAGAAAACCACTTGCAAGGCTTGAAACTTAGTCCTTAAGGGCTCTTGTCAAATGTTTAATAATACATAGTTACACAACACAGCTTCAACAGCTGTATCAATATAATTCTGTAGAAGACCAAGTTCAAAGTGTATCACATTTATAACTTGAGGCAATACTGCTCCCCAAAAAAGTTTAGGAAGCTTTGCCATTTCAGAGTAGTCATTTAAACGTAACAGTCTAATATCTTCTTCAGTGTCTGGACATTTGAGTTGCTGTAACATATTCAACCAGCAGATGGCAGTGAAAGACAATGCTCTGCTGCTGCTGCAAACATGGAGGCATCAAGGGTAACACTCATTCAAAACTTGTTTTAAGGCCCCTCTGCTCCTAGTGACGCTCAAAAAAGGAAAATTTGTTTTTTTTTTCCTCAAAATAAATCTTTTATCTTACCGCAGAGAGCTGCTCAAAAGCAAATTCAAAGCCTTTTGTGTAGTTTGTAATTCCTTTAGCCGTGATGTTCTGTACGGCATCCTTCAGCAGCTTCTTGTTCCTCACGTTGGCTTGAACCAGATGGTCGAAACATGCCGTCTTCTTCACCCTTGTGTTAAACTGTGAAGCAGATACACGGAGTTACTACCTGCAAATTATTCATGTGATTACAACATGTTTGCATGTGAAACAAAAAATACATATGTGTTTGCACATGCACACACACGCACGCGCACACACACGAACGCTCCCACCTGGCCTTGACTGTTATCAAGCAGTGGTAAACAGACACATTCATCAAACCCCACTAATTGCTTCACATCCTTGGAGCTCAATGATTTTGGTACCCATGGAAACAAGATTCTGCTATATAAGAACAAGGTTTGGCAGCAACACCACCTTTTTTAAAGGTGAGACCTCCTCATTTTCACCTCTGAGCACACAAATGCAGACAATTTCCACCCAACTTTACCCTAAAGTTGGCTCACTTCTTAACTGAGCTGTTCTAATTCTAATAATTTTTGTTGCTATATATTGAAATTAAACATTTTAGATCATCAAGGAGCAAACATTTAAATTACCTATTAATGACAGACTAGAGGGTGAAAGATTAGAATAGAATATTGTTATGGAGGACATGGGACAGCAGTGTAGTAACCCAGCACAGCAATTGTGTTGCAGAACTCTTCTAAAACAATACTGCACCTCATCGATCTCAGCTGATCAATGTGTCTCTGTGAGATGGCCAATAGGGAGGCTGAAACACTGATCTACACAGACAAGCGAGGCAGGAAAGAGATCTGTATTTGTGTGTGGGTGTGTGAGCGTGTGTTTTCAATGAGGCTGATAGCCTTGAAGTTCCTTTTAGATTGAAAAAACAGATATGTGCATCTCTACTGGGCTGAAAGGCGAAATGATGACAGCCATGGACCGACAAAAAGGTTGGATCAAGGTGCCAGCACACAAACACAAACTCACAAGTTCACATATTTGCCCCTGTAGAGCTCTATTAAAAGGAGGCGAGAGGAGGGGGAGGCGGGGATGTGGGAGGTGAGGTACAGAAAGTGGCACAAAAAGACATGGGGAAGGGTGTGAATACAAGGTTTAAAAGCAGGAAAGTGAGAAAGTGTGTCACATATAGAAAATAACACATTCATGTAGTGTATGTGGTTAGAAAGACGCTGTGTTTGTAGAACAGCCCATTTTGATATGAATGAAATAATAAAAAAGACACTTTTGGTCTTGGTTTTGGCCTTGCACACAAATGTGAAAACAAATTTCTCTGCTCCCTTGTGATCCTATTACAACAGCTTGTGTGTGTGTGATGGTCAAAGCCTTGGGAATGGATTAGTGGGGACATGAGAGAGAAGGCTAATCGTCAATCCCTAATCCCACAGGACTCTCTGCTTCTCTGGTTTGGTGCTCTGGCTTGCCCACTGGACTGACGCTAGCTTATAGCACTGACACCAGCTAACATGGCTGAACAAGCTGGGTAAAAGTAACCGTGGGAGGGTGAGGGAATGTAAGAGCACGAGTGAGAAAAAAATAGAGAGGATGAGAACAGAGAGGGAAAAGAATGAGCGGAAAGGAACAGCCATCAGCATTCTTTTGACCTACCGCAGCTGTTAAGGAAGTGTATGAGCATCTTCCAGGACCAAATGCCAACTTAGTCCCTGGGCTACTGTTAATGAGGAGGGATTTATGGCTAATATCAGAGATTAATGATTTAGTGTCAGGTTGCAACACCCTCAGGGCCAGACATAGGACATAGGACGCTCTGTGAGTGTGTGGGTATGAGCGAGTGAGTCAATGACAGACAGAAACAGAGAGAGGATGACAGAGGAAATAAGAATGGCACGTTAGGGCTGTGCAGTTGATGGACACAAAGCTACAATGCGATGATCTAAAAGTGGCAACATGTTTAGATTAAGCAAGAAACTCATCCAATCTCATGATCATACAGCAAACAAAAGTGAACGTCCAAAATGATTACTTTGTTTACCCCTGTCTAAGATGGCTGATGGCTTGAGAGCCAACAGTATGTGTTGGTACCAAGTGGTATCTCTGTGTCGTCGGTAATCAAGATTCTTGGTGGTGATGGTGTGAAGTCGTCCATTGGAACTTTAAGGGGTTAGTGCCAATATTTTAGATGCACCCACTTTCAGTTTTGCCTTTTTTTTGCCAGATAAAGTGGTTTGGATAACTTGGCGAAATTGTTGACTTGCTCACAACCTTCACGATACTCTAACTGCTCAGTTTTCTTATACTGTTGAACTCTATTGCAGCAATATCTCTTTATTCCTAGTCTCCCCAAACCTGTCTCCAAAATTTGTTTTTAACACTGTGCTAATGCTGGAGAAAGATCTGGCTGAACTCATCAGCATTCTGTTATAGGGGAAAAAACACCCTGGCTTGTTTGTATTTCCTGAAACCAACCACAATTGTCTTGGCTGGCTCCAAGCCCAAGATGCAGCATCTGTGGCTTTGCAAAATTGTGTCATGGGAGGAACTTTGGTGAAACATTTGGCCATGGAGAGGCGAGGCCTGGAATTATAATGGCTTAACACCTGCAAGACAACAAAGCAGGCCGTCCTTATTGCACTATCCAAATCTGTCAAAATTTGCAATTTCAGTGTGTTGGTTGTAACTCTAAGGTTGTTTTTGTAGTTGTTTCACATGGTAATGGAAACTCTAAATGGTAACTGTAGAAAGCATAAGGGGATGAGAATACAACTGAAATGATCATCGGCCAATGGCAGGCTTATCCTGGCAGCCTACTTAATGTCGATCTGACTATCATATTTCCAGATTTGTAATTGCAATGTAAGTGTTACCAAACGAACACTGGCGACATTAAAAATAAAAGATTCAAACTGTAATAAACTTCAGTGATCCTTTTAATACCATTAAGCATAATGGGTATCTTGCATCTGCCTTGCATCACTAAGGCCAACAGCACTACAGTTTGAGAAGATAGTTGAAAATAATTTAAACAAGCCAAACCAGCTATAAAAAATCATAACTGATTCAACTTTTTAAATGAATCTTTCTCACTCGGTCTCAGTTTCTTACACACACACACACACACACACACAATGAACATCATGACAGTTTCCGATAATTGCTGATTTGTGGTGAATCACAAGTCCACCGAGAAACAGAATACATTGTGCCAAAGACAAAGGGTCCCTTGAGAGAGGAAACGGGGTCTGAACGACTGTCTTTGTGCAAGGAAAACGTAGACAGCTCCAATCTCCATAAGGATTTATCTCGATAAACACCTCTACAGACACTCATCTACACATCACACACTCAACAGACTCCTGATTGGCTCACCCTGACTGTAATCACAAGCGTGGAAGCCCTGGAACAGATAGTCCGAGAATGAAAAGGTGGAGGAAGGAGCCACAGAAGTGATTGGATGGTGAGAAAAGTAAGAATGAAGGCAGAGAAAGTGTGGGCAGTGTAAGGATGAAAGTTGCAAAATTGTATACAGTTGAGGGGACAGTAGGCGTATGGTGTGCTGGGAGATAATCCGCTGACACAAAGAGATAAATTGAAGTATATGGTGAAATGCAGGAAGTAAATGACGAAGGGAAAGAGTGATGGAGAGATCAAGAGGGTGATGAATGAGTGTTTCCAAGGTCCAGTCAGAGGTACAGCTTTAATTCCTTTCGGAGCGGCGGGAATGCACACACATGCACGCACACACACACACATACACATACACACACATGGATAAGGAGGTGGAGCAGGGGCATGTAGTGCAGAGTTTTAATCCTGTACACCAAATAGAGCAGTGGGTATTTCATTAAAGGTCTGTTTCAGGGTGGCCAGACCTGAGAGAAATCCATATTTCATTACTTGTCATCCATTTCTTTCTCTCTTGTGTGTGTCTATATGTGTGTGTGTGTGTGTGTGTGTGTGTGTATGTGTTGTGTGTGCATAGGCATGTGCACAATGTCTCCTTGTGTGTATCTTCATTCAAATGCATCTTAAAGTGCATGAATGGCCGTGTAAATACATGAGCCCATCCATGCGCACATTCTGAATGTGTCTGTCACTCAGTCCCTTTTCTCAGAGGGCACCTAACCCCGCCCTCCCCCCCGCACCTTGCCTCGCACAAACAAACCACCCAGCGTTCAGCAAGGCCACAGTTTAATAGTAGTACTCACATAAACTACATTGACGTAGTCGTCATCAGACAGAGTCTCCAGCATCTCGCTGACGGAGGTCCTGATGAGCTTGAGTGTCAAGCCAGACACACTCCCACTTCTGCAACAACAACGAAAACAAAAACCAGTGACAGCTTCATGCTGCAATCTGTCAGCTCAGTTCTCGTCCTGTGAGATTTTATTCAGTGTAATTAAAAATGCTTCTGCTTAGGGAAATGCATCCCATTATGTGGCAAATCTAGAAAGGCGTGTACTGTAATCAGGGGAAATCATGACTGATGTGAGAAGGTTATGGATCAATGAGGCTAGAAAGTAACTCACGCATCCACGAGTATTAGCATATCTTTGGGTGACGCAGCTCCTTGAATGTACCTGAAAGGGTATTAATGAACGAAAGACAAGCTGATCTTAGACAACAATTTTAAAAATATTTTAAAATTTACTCTGATACCAAAAAACATTTTGAGCTGAGTTGTATTTTTGTCAATACTCATAGGGTTGGGCAATAGTGCCGAAATTAATATTACAATGTTAATGGGAATGATTTTAAGAATATGCAAAAAAAAATAAAAACATTTAAAAATTTTAAAATTCGTGTCATACGAAAAGAAAGAAATCATCAACAAATGGCCTTCTTTCTTACTTTTTCAAAGCTTTAAACTACAATTATCATTAAAATGTATTAAAAAAAACTCATCAAAACACGTGATAATACTGAAATATTACCTATCATTCATTCAGTTATTACACTTACTATGGCTGGAAGAAACTTTTTTATTCTGTCATTAACAATACCATTTAAACTACCAAATAACCAACCACATACAAGTAAACACAACACAAATACACCTTGATACAGAAAATTAGAAATTTTTGGTTTGAGTTATGACTCATGATAAGTAAATTTTGTGCATCTTGCAATTTTTCAAGAAGTTTTCTTACCATGGCCTTCTGCGCACATCGTACAGGTCAATTTTACTGGGAGTCTTTCGTGCATCCATCCATGGAGAGGCTACAGGAGCAGATTAAATCTGTGTTTATCGATTTCATAATAAAAAGGAAATTTAAAACAAAAAAAACCACTAATTGCTGTTGTGGATTGTTTTCTGACACCTCCGCATGGCACATGTAAATGTTGTTTTGCAAATTTATAGCAATATGCAGTGTCAGAGCAGCAGTATCTACCTGTTGTCAGTCATGTTGGATGGAATTTTACATTTGTGACAGTACCTAAATTATCATATATCATTAGTACATGTTAAATGCTCCGTAGAACTATTCACGAAGAGGCAAAGAGCAAGAAAATAAGATAAATTATTCCTCTGAGATGCAAAGCACAGAGAAGTGGATTAACTTGCTTTGACAATAATCGGCTGCTGTCTATCTGTATGCTATTAGTGAGGGGCACCATGAAAACAAGCGAGTGCGTGAATGCCTATCATGCATGCTAAGAGGTAAAAAAAAAAGAAACAAAGAGGAATAGATTCAAGGCTAATAAAAATTCATGAATATTAGACATAAACTTTTCCCATAAAGCTATACAGAGTCTATGATGACAAGAATCTCATGAATAGAAATAGCTTGGCAGAGAAAACAGGACAGAGAGCAACACTAAACTAATGCAGTCAAAGATAGTATGACATCATCTCTGGCACCACATATAAAACCAGCGCAAGCTGAGCAGTTGGGGTTATTTACTGAGCTTATTTGCACAGAGAAATTTGAACAAAGCAAAGGTGCCTGTTTGTAGTAATAATTAAAAGCTACATGATCTGTCTCAGGTCAACCAATTAACAACTGGCTAATAAATGCACCTTTACTCTGAGAAGGAAGGAAACGCAGAGAGCTTCAGTGTTGTATAAACACAAACAACTTAGGAGGCTAATAAGTGACCTGTGATTTATTCTGTGATAAATGTCAGGCAAAGACAAATACAGTATTTCTTTTTTTTTCTTTTTTCCCCTTTTTTTTTTTTTTTTACCTGGATAGTAGCGAGCCAGGCCTGTTGCGCTGCCAAACACCTGCCAGAGAAGAGTCGGGTCATCTTCTCTGTTCTTTTTAAACACTTCCTCCAGTGCCTCTGTCCAGTTCAGCTCATTCAGCACAATGGTAGCTAGAAATCAGCACAGATTTACACACACACACACACACACACATAAAGAAAAAGAAAAAGGACACAGAGCAGACTCATTTTTGACATGCTGGTGCAAAGAATTATAAATAACAATGTAAATATGTATACAGTTGTTCATGGGTATGTGGGTGTGTCCATATAAATGTGTAAGAATAATAGATAAGCATATATTTTATCTTAAATATCAACATATATTTATACATATATAAAAGAAAAATACTCAAAATTGGTATGAGAAATACATGATTAATGAATTTATATT
>JAPZDX010000022.1:13131250-13145231 GCA_029783625.1 Naso annulatus
GGAGCATCTTGCACTGCATCCCAAACAGGAAGAATATCAGTCTATTGTTTGTGCTGCCACACCTGTCGTCACATAGAGTGAAAAAAATGGATATTAGTCAAACAGCAGAATAAAACTAATGACATCTGTCAGACAATCCGGGACAGACAGTGTATCTCTGTCGCAAGTCTGACAACACCAATATAACCCAGAGTCCATCTGGTTACATTTCATTGCATCACAGATGACTGATATAGATCCATTTCACTTGTGTAGACAAAAATTCATAGTTTAATTAACATATGAGACTTGTAGCCTGGTTTGCCCACTCCTGCATTTTTATACTGTCAACGAAGTAGTTATTCCCCCCATAGTTTTTAATATAACTATTTTTGCAGAATGAATCACCACACAAAACCCTTTTTAAATATCAGACTAATACATTTATCCTTACTTTAGAGGAAAGAACCACATGTAGACATGATTTTTTTTTTCTGCAATGATGGTAATGAAATAATGTGTAAAAGTACCACTGGTTGAATCAGTTACACTGCACAGTGATGGTGGAGTCTATTCTGTTGAGGATAGTGCCATCTAGTGGTGTTTCATTAAAATCACAGGAATCAGATCATGTCAAAAACCACTCAAATTCCGTTATTTAAAGTGTGCTCCTTCGCTGTATTGAAGTATATAACTCAATCAGCAATCTACTCTTTTGACAACATTGGTGAAATACTTCTGTTGCAATTAGTCTGCTCTAAATGTGACACAGCCTGTACCATTCTGCTGATGAGAAAATAGAGCTGCCTGAAGGCCACAGAGGCACCACCTGTTTTTTCCACGATATGATGATGATGATGATGAAAGAGCAAAACTTAGAGCAAGAGGCAGCCCTCAGCTCCAATCCCTGACTACATCTGGCCACGCGTTTTATTCCAAAATCTTAAACAGTTACATGAGGAGGTACTTGCTGTGCCTCTCACAAAACATTGAGATTTCTGCTTTAAAAAATATATATATATATACATATACTCTTCTAAGCCCTCCAAGCATATTGATGTCAGCTGCACATACTGTAGGTGAAAACATGGCTAGCTAGCTGACACTTATTGTTTAATTCTTTGATGTCATACTATGAGTTAACTTATGTTCTAACTATAATCCTAGGTTTATTAACGCAGAATCAATCTTGTGCTCGTCTGTCTTGTAAGAAGAATGATGGCTAGTATCAAAGTTGGCAATCATATTAAGCAACACTATAGAGAGTTACTACCAGAGTCAACATGTAAGAACACCAGTCTCTATCCTCAGATTAACAGCTTCTGTACTGTACAGTTGGCAGAAGAAGGATGCTTAGACAGATTTATGGAGCCTGTTGTGGCAGCAACCTAAAAACTTGCTAGTGGACATCAACAGTAAGGGAGGTCGTCAACCCAAAGAACGAGGCCTTTTAGGTTTGGTACCAGAAGGCCAGAGGGGATGTGACTTTTTTGGTTGCCAAAACAGAAACGTGTGGGAGGAGTTTGTGGAGGCAATAGTGAGTGACTTTGCCCTCAGTGAAAGTTCTGGCAAAGCATCAGACAGGGCAAGCAGGGCTTGGCTCAGCATGTGTTCAGCATCGGTGGAGAACTGCTGACCCTGACTGGGGATAATGTCAAGCAATGAAAAGAGCACTTTGAGGAACTCTTAAACCCCACCAACGCGTCCTCTGGAAAGGACATATACTCTGAAGGGAAATCTTACCCTTATCGTTGGCAGAGGTCTCTGAGGTAGTTAAGAAGCTCATCGGTGGCAAGGTGCCATGTGGTTCAGATTCACCCGTGCTGAAGGCTCTGGACATTATTCAGTTGTCTTGGCTGACACACTTCTTCAGTGCCGGGAACAGTGCCTACAAAAGGTCGGGGACAGTGCCTGCATGGCAAACCGGGGTACTGGTTCTGATTTCTGGAAGGGCAACCAGAGGGTGTGCTCTGATTATCACACTGCTAAGCTGGGAAAGCTTTTTCCAGGGTGGTAAAAAAAAAAATCCTTACAAATAATCAAACCTGAGATTCAGAAATGAGGAAAGTAGACCCTGATCTCCATGATTTCTTTTAAAAATAATAGATTTTAAGTGGAGCAAAGGATCAACAAGTTGATTGGTGTGGCAGCAACAGTAATGCAGGCATTTTAACATACTGTAACAGATTATCGTACTGTGAGCCCTAAACTTTCTATGTTTCAAACAAGGCTAAAAGTGCAAGTAGAATTTGGCAGTGGTGTGTATCGTTCACTCGCAGTAGCCACTTTTGCCAATGAAATTATAAATACATAGAACGAATCCATGCCTTGTGATTTTATCTTCTTCATTGTACACAAAGCAATGCAGAAGCACAGCTTTGTAGACTGCAAACTTAAAAAATTGAGTCTCAAAACTGCTACAAACCACATAGTCACTGTGCTGCACAGCGTGAGGCAGCACGACTCCAGTCTGCCGCTCTCTGCTTCAGTTAAGCTGACTGTCAGCAGGGCTGAAACTGTCACCAAATGACTGTCAGACTCATGTTATTGATTCTTTTCGCCTGCTCACACACCAAACATCCATTTTTTCCTGGACAGTGATGGTACCTAGACAGAGAAGAGTAAGCAGTCCTCAGCAGCGTCCCTCTTTATGTGCAGCCAATTCCCATGAATCTGCGCCCATATATATATTAGATTCAAGAAAGGCATTAACAGGAATTATGTAAATGTAAATGTCAAGCCCTGGTTCCAACCCTCATGTAAAGGCAGAAAATGAGTTTCTTCCTTTCCTCATCAGTCCAGCAGCCTATACTCTCAGTCTGGCTATGACTTGACATTACATAAAGCATCAAAGTCGTGATTAAGTATGCATATGTTGGATAAATCCAATATGTGACATTTTGGGATAGGAATTGATAAGACTGTGTTGATATCAGTCCCAATACCAACTCTGCTTGTCAGTATGATTCTTTTTTGATCCCCTTATCGATTCCTGATCAGTTTTCTGTGGTAAAAAGTTTCAGTGTCAGTGCTGTATTATTATCTGAATTGTCTGACCACTGTAAAACGTCTGCCTAACAATTTAACATGTTAAAATAAAATGCATCTTTAATTAAAAGAGTATTATTTGGTAAATAAGATAAACAAGTAGCACCATTGTCATATTTCTTTTTTAAAATGAAGCCATGTCTTGTATTTTGTTTTCTCTCAGCCATTTTGATGCATATAGTTACTGTCTAGCAGGATAGACACAAAATGTTGAGGTCATAACGCGGTAGCAGAAAAATAGAGAAGAATTGGTATGTTCTTGATGCAGACAGTTAGTTATGAAGTTATGAGTTATGAACCAGTTCTCAACTGGAACCACTTTTCTATTCCCTTAGATTTTTTAATATAGTAACAGTAAATATAGTAAATACAGTTTTTAATCTCATTAAAAAGAAAGGCAAAGTATGTGTGGCACAGAATGTTTAGTCTTTTTAGAAAAAGCTAAAAAATATTACACGCACAAAAAAAAGATGAAAAGATTGCTACAGAAGATTACTATATTACTTGAAATATATTTAATGTTATAAAGACAACAATTTCACACAGGAGCTCCACACGCTAGCAGCAAGAGTAAGTCTGCCATTCTGTCATTACATAAATAGTGTCAAGTTTGACATCACATTTTTTTCCCCTTAATTATCAGCTTTTGCATACAACATGTGGCTTTTTGCAGACTAAGAGGCCACAGTCCACAGGGGGCAGAGCACTGAAAATGAAATGTACTTGTGTTTGACCAGATCTTCTTAAAAAAATGACAATTATCTCAAAAAATAAGGAATAAAGTGTTGCAGAGGGGTTATTTCCTGGCGGTCGTCGCTCTCTATCCTTGATAGTTAAATCCACAGCACCACCTGGTGGTAGAATCAAAAACGTTACAGAGTAGACTGCTTTGTTGTTTTTTTCTACTATGACACGTCGAAATATCTGCTTTCCTTTTATTACTAAAAATAAGTTTAGTGTATGTTCTTTAAAATCCAGCTTAATAATTCATAACAAAACAAGCTCAACTCTGCGTGTGTAATATAGCTCTTCTTAATATTTATTCTTTAGACTCAAGGGAAACAGCTGATTTTTACAGCACAATTTGCATAATATCTCAACACATCCTGTGTACAACCACAAAACCATAACATTAGATTCTTTGTTTTTACACAGAGTGAAAAACAAGACAATTTTACAAGCATATTTCTTTCCAGTCAGCATACAGATAAATCTATACATATTCTGTCTCTTTTTAAACATAATCTGTAGGCAAAATATACTGACAAACCATCAACAAAACATGCAACATCCAAAACATAAAGTCTCAGACAACTACTGAAGTTGAATAGATTTTTTTTCCCTTTGTGTTGTTTCAGTCATATACGGGACGTGGTTGCACAGATAATCATTGGTCGACAGCACATGTTTTGATTACACAGTCAACTCCCCTTATACAACTATAGACACGCATTGCTGTACAATAAGTCTTGTGATTTTTTTTTTTTCAACACTCACATGCTCCAACGTCAGACAATATAAACATTCAATCTTTGTAGAAAATAAACACTTTATGTACACATGTCAAAGGACTCGAGTCACATTCACACCCCTCAAAACAACAACAAATGAATGGTTTCACGACTACAGGCAACAGCTGATCTGAACTGTATTTAGCTTGAGGGAGGTTTAATGACACACGAGGGGTTAAACAGTCGTGACTGAGCATCGAAGGAATATGTCATATTTACTGTACTTTATACACAGACTGTTCAGTAGACTATGAGCATGATGCAGTAAGGTAATTCTCCCCAGATTGTGCATTGTGTTTAGGAACCCCAACGTGTCTGCATGTTTTTCTTTTGCCACATAGACACAAAATGCACACCACAATATTTTATGCCACCACATACACCATGATTCAGTTCATTTCAGTGCAGAAACACGAAACACATAACCTCGCATGTCATTACAGTTAAAATGAGACAAGGAAATCAAAATGTTATAATAAAGTGCACAAATTCCATGTCGATGTTAGCGGCTATTAACACCAATTCATATTAAAAGCAGTAAAAAATAATATAGTTAATCTTTTCTATCCAGGATGTACAAATTAAAGTTATTATATTAAAACATATTTCTAGACCATGTGTTCACAGATATAACATTTAGTTCCCAAAAACAAATGCATTCAAACACATTGATGTTGCATAGAAGTAAGAACCAATGGGTCTGGATTTTTAAAAAACTCAAGATTGGCACAACACAATAATCATATGAACAATCAGCCACGTTCCCTCCCTTATTATATCATCTTTTTTTGTTATCCTTTTGCTATAAGATTCAAGTGACATCTTGGTCTAAGTGTGTTTGTTGTTTTCTCTGTTACATGTTCTTTTTACAAAAATTGCATCAGCCCTGTGATATGCCTAAATAGTAATACACTGACAGAAGTTCTGAGGATCCCTTGATAGTGCTTTTTTAAAATCCTGTAGATGTGGTGGTGGCAAAACATTACGAGATGAATACATGAATCACTTGCTCCACATTAGAACTTAGACTTAGCCCCATTTGTTCTTCTGACTTAAATATGACTGAACCCCAGTGGGCCTGAGTGTTTTGGTCACAGGCAGTGAAGAAGGCTGGTTCACTGTGTTGCAACGGGAGTCACTGACACAAAACAGCACAGTGAGTTTTACAGCACAGCCGGACACAGAGGAACCTTGACATTTGACTGGTAGGAAAATTAACACAGCAGTGTAGTTACATGATGGCATACTAGCATACTCTGAGCAACTACAACAGCCTTGTAGGGAAATGTTGCACACATGACACAGATATGATAAACTCTTGTCATTCTCTACAGTTGGCTTGTAACATTCAATACAGCATCTGTTTTGGACTTTAAAAGACGAAAGGCTGTTTATTTTATTGTAGTTCTAAGGTGTCCTACACAACGTCATGCTAGTGAAATAGCAATATGTCACTGGATGTCGACCTTAACCAAATTGTAATTGATCACAGCCCTGTTGAGTATCTAGTGGTGCATCAGTGTGATCAGAGGACCAGAGGAGCTGTTTTCCTTGAACATCCTTGGGCTCACATAGGTCCACATTCACGAAACAGCTATTAAGACTGCCTACACCACAGACTAATAAGCCTACTGGATTGTCAGTGCGCCACCCACAACCTCAATCTAACAGAGATCATATATCTATATTTCATTCTATATAGTGACTAGAGAATTCTTAGACTGTATATTGTATATAGATTTATTCTGCATCTGATATCTTTGTATATTATATAAACATCACACTGTACAATGTGATTCTCTGATATGCTCTGTAATCTGCATGGGTGATATCTACAGTCTGAAGTTTCTGTACATTTTATCTTTATCTCTGAGCAAAAGTCAGCTATCTGACTCTGATCTACATAGACTTTATTTTTTTCCCCCTTTTTTACATACAGAATAACTATCATACAAAAACATTATGCATTCCTTCATTATTGAATATTTTAAGACCACTTATATCCACACACATCACAACCATCATTTGAGCATTACAACAATGACTCTCATGAGAAGAAAACACAACGCTGATTCAGTTAAAGATTCCGTGATCTGAGTCAGATTCACATTTTTTTCAGCTTTTTCTCTGATAGATATGTTAGCTCAGTTGCACAGCACCAGTCAACAAAGTCTCGCGTAGATCGTGGAATAGGAACCAGCCTTAGAACAATGTCACTGCTCCTGAAGCCATATTGCTGCTCTGTCTGTTTCAGTGCCTGCTGTGGTATTTGCATGTTTGCTTCCTACAAGCAAAGTCCAAAGCCAGCAGAGATTCGACATGGGAGGAGGTGGGCATGTGTGCTGGCAGTGTTGGACTGATAAAGTTGTTATGGTATGAGCACATAATTCCTCATTCCTCAAGGAAGAATGGAGGAATTAAACTGATTTTTTTAGTTCCTTTTCTGATGTTTTTTTTTTTTTTCTATTTTTATGTTTTTGACAAATCAGATCTCTAGCACATTCTGTTTTCACATTTCACTGATCTATCACATCTCCATCTTTTTTGGTGAGGGGCTCAGGGGTTGATCGGAGTTGAGCTGACAAACAACTTGTGCCAGCTGACCACTCTCTTCCTCATGTCCACCTTATCCAGCCAGATGTAGGCTTCTCCTATCAGGGTCTTCTTCATGAACTTGCCTCCATTGGACACCAAGAAAAGCTAAAAAGACATTAGAGAGAGATACAGCTTTGTCATTCTGTTGTACATGCACTCATTCCATTTTTGAAAAGTGCACAGGTAACGCATGTTATCCAGCATGAATTATGCAAGCACTGTCACAACAAAACAAAGTCTATTCTTTTGATTGATTTTCTAAGAACCAGAAGAAAAATATGGATGTATTAGAATGATCCTAATTTACTAGAAACTAGTGAGTTAGTATTTGTTTTATTCAGCTAAAAAAAAGACTTAGTGAGCCTTGTGCCTTGTGAGTTAGATTGTAAGATTTGCCAGCACTTATTAAAGGGATTGTTCACCCAAAAATGAAAATTCGATCACTATCTACTCACCCTCATACCGGTCCAGTGAAGTTTTTTAGTCCACAAAACGCTGCTGGAATTTTACAGGTAAAAATTTTTGCAGACTTCAAACACACAAAAATATGTAATAAATACAAAAAATGCCTCCATGTTGCTTTTTTTTAACCTTTATTTATTCGGGGGGGTGCCGCTGAGATTGAACTCTCTTTCTCAGGGACCCCCTTATCACACTCATGCAGTTACACATTCACAAATGGAAGCTGCCCAGTGCAACGACAGGCTTGTGTTCGCTCCTCCAAAGTGATCCAAGTGTCCTGAAGCATTGACACATCACATTGTTTTGAAAAACATCACTGACACCATTTTTCTAGCCTCAT
The DNA here is from genome assembly GCA_029783625.1 of Naso annulatus. Classification (NCBI taxonomy): domain Eukaryota; kingdom Metazoa; phylum Chordata; class Actinopteri; order Acanthuriformes; family Acanthuridae; genus Naso; species Naso annulatus. Next base: position 13,139,186 of record JAPZDX010000022.1, read on the forward strand.
TGTAGCTCTTGAGATGGAAGCTGCGTGCACGTGCTGCACCGTCTGAAGCTCACATAGGGTCATGGGGTGAGACCAGCGAGCGCTAACGGTATCTGCAGACGTGTGTTTACATGCTACCCAAAGTCTGATGTCAGCAGCAGACACCAGGGCACCAGACAAGCCCAGATCCTGCAGTACCCAACACAGCTGCACCACAAGCTTCAGATGGTGTTTTTGACACTTGGATTACTTTGGACAAGCAGTGTGGAGGCATTTTATGAAGTTATGTTTTGGGTTTTTTTTGTATTTTTCATTTTTGAATCCTAGTCACCATTTTTGGGAGATGACCGCAACGCCTTGTTCCTGTGAAACACCAGCAGTGTTTTTGTGGATTAAATGTTTCACCAAACCTTCTATCAGCATGAGGGTGAGTAGATAATGAATGAATTTTCATTTTTGGGTGAACTATCCCTTTAAACTACAACTCTCTAAGTAAAATAATATAGCAATACCAAACCTCCAATAATGAATTTTAAGACCTTTTTCGTCAGGCGTTATAGCTTCTTCTTTAAAGAACCTGTGTTGACCATTTAAAAAAATGTTGTGACCATTCATATGGTCACAGCTGAATAAATGTACAACAAGTATTCCAACTCTGTACAGCTAACTCAGTTTCGTTATATTATCAGCCTGCCCAATCAGATATCAGCAAATGATGTATGAAATGTGATCCCAATGAAACAGTATTTTGTGAGACATTGTGTTTGATAGTTAGACAGAGCCAGAGACATAGCTGTCAGTCTACGGCTGTGACATGCGGGTGCCTCTTGTACCTGAATGGAGTGTCCAGTTGGGTTGAGGGGGAATCTGAAAGTCTCATTAAAAGAGGGCTCCCTGTCATGTCGACAAACTCTGGTTTTCTTCTTGATGATCCTTTTCTGTGTGGCTACATTTACCACATACAACTTCACATACAGGTCTGAAGGCAAATCAGACAAAAGAGGAATACCACTTAGTAAACCTGCAAACTATTTAAAAGTTAGTCACACACCCATATACTTGCAATCAAATATGTGCAAAAATAAACAATACTTCCAGACCTGGCAGGTGGTCTGGGCTCTTAAACTTGTAAGTGATGTTTCTGCATTGAAGGATCTCCAAGACCAGTTGGTCCCCTTCTGTCTTCACCTCCTTCTTGAGAGCAACCTTGATCTCCCCCATCACTTGTGTTTTACTACCTAAAAACATCCATGACAGAGATGCGAATAATCTTTTTTTTATAAATAAAGTTGGATATTTCAATATTTTTCTTTTATTTGAATAGCCTTGACTAAACTCTGCAAAAGGTACCTGCAGGCAGATCAATGCAGCTGCACAGAAAAGTGTGTTGCCCTGGTGTCGCTAAAGATTATTTAAATTATTCAGCAATAAGCCGGGGCTCACATGAAAACCAGGCCAGGGAACATTTCGGGCAGTTTCACCTGGGTCTTAGTGACTGTCATGTGTCTCTTACTGAAGTGGACAGGTTTTACTAAAACAGGCCGTGTTAAATGTAGTAAGTGAGTCATCAGGCACCATGGAAATGACCCCCTGACCCCCTTCTGTGTGACAGCTGCCAGGCTACAGCCTAAGATGACCTTGGACTCTTTGTTACAAATTGAAACTAGAGATGGAAGAGAGGCATCATGACACCTGAGCTGCATGAAACAGATATAGTTATGACAGTAGGTGGGATAGTGTGACATCGACTTTTCTTCCCCTATCCCGAGCCATGCATTAAGTCATTAGGGTTGGTAAATATTATTTAAAAATAAGAACTTGACTAAATATTGAATACAGAATCGAATTAAAGTCATCATGATAGCACAGTTCACAGGTGGTTAAATGAGCGGCAAGATAAATTAGTTAAAATAAATAGTGTTACTGTTTGAAATGTCCAGCAGATGGAGACCTAGAACCAGGAAACATTAGAAATCATGTATTTGACTTCCATCGCCTCAAGGGTGCTTTTACTGTAAACAGAGAACATTTTTGGAACTTGCCTTCATTTTCTGGGGTCCCTAGTTGGTTTTTGTCGGTGCCGTTGGGAATAGTCTTACCACTGTGAGAAAAAAAAAGGGCACTGCTTTGTTCACCAAAGAACAGATCATCAGACATACGGAGTAACAATACAGTTGTATGCATAACTGCCAGCCTTTAGCATTAATGGATGCACAATGTGCAAAAAAAATGCTGCAAATGTCTTACATGTGTGGCACTTGAAATATGGCACTGTCTACTCCAGTGCCCGCCCCCTCTTCCCCCTCCAGATCTCCGTAGGTGTCGTCTCCCACAAGACTCGGAGCAGACAACACGACTGACCCTGAGACATCACCCAGTCGGTGCCCTGGTCCTGAGGGTGGCAAAAGTAAAGGCAAAGGTGAGGTCGATCTATCTATCTATCTATCTATGCAAAAAAAAAAAATTGTAGGTCGACAAACACACATTATCTTCATTGACTCAGCTTATTGCACACATACATGCATGTCCCACAGATATGCTTAAAACACATTAATCCCCAGCTATCAATCACCAACAGTGACACTGTGTGTCGCACTTAATTTGACTGAGCGTCACATAACAGCGTATCAGGGAGGAACAGATTAATGAGGTTGACACCATGTCCTTGCATTTATCAGTGCAGCGTGTAACCCTGGTTAACTCATAAAGGCCACAGCAAATCCTTTCACTAAGAATAAATGAAGGTCACTAGGTTTAATTCACACATGAAAATGAATTGAGTGTCAGACATGAATGTTCTGTCACAGACGTAATAATTGTTCTTAACTCCAGGCTGCTGTTGAGTTATGCTCATATAATTTGAAAGAGCATGATTAATTCGGGGAATATGTAAAGGGTTCCATTTCATACAAACTCCACCCTCTACTGGACTCTGTGGGTAATACTCTCCTCCAATGAAAATGTTCACATGATAACTGGCCAATCAAGCTGTTGCGACAAAATATGTCCCACTCTCTATAAAGGAGCGGTAAAACCACTTCCTTTAAGAAGTTCTTAATAATTATATAATTATATTATTTCTGGCATCCATTTTACTTTAGCAACAAGTTTGCCCACTGACCTGCATCGCCTCTCCACCTATGGAGCAGCTGGAGTCCTGCAACGACTGCCGGGCCCCTCCTATGATATGCCAACATTAGCAGCATGACCCATTAGGTAGATTTGGCTGTTACCGTGAAAGGTGAATGCGCCAGAGCTGATCTTTAGCTTAAAGAGCAATTATTCAATGGAAAGACACTCTAGCCATTACTTTCCTATGGTGATATTGATGGTGGGGGAGTAAGCATGGCTTCCTCTGCCACCACTACTCCTTCCTATAAGTAAGTAAATTAGGTGCCCCATTGGTCCACCTCAGCTTCATGCTGCCTCATGGTGGCCAAAATGAAGCCACACTCAGGCAAAAGCTCGCCTTTGTACCAGAGAACAAACAGCTCTATCAGGTTGAGAGTGACACAGTTGGATGCATTTCGTCCTTAACCTCATGTGAGATACAGGGCAAAACCTCACCTGCTATGCCCAATTTGTGTGCTGACATGTTATTTGGAAAGCACAATGTCCTTTAAGCACACCCAAGAGCTGTCGTATCTAACTGTCTTACCTGTAGTCGGCAGGGCAGACATACCTCCTCCGCCTACTGCACCCATAGAGTCCAGTAATGGGTGAATACTAGGGTTACAATGCTGTAACCTTCATTTTTGTCTAGACTGAGGGTGGATAGAGTCTTTCCCCTCATAGTCAGCATCCATTGTCCATATGCTTTACATAAAATGATGATCAATAGTCAAATTATGTTTAAAACACAATCAGTGATTTTAAGGTAGTAACTGGGAATTCTGTTTCTAGAGCACTGAAAACACAACTGCATCAATAACAAAAGTGACGAAAAAGACACACATGCACACTGTCATACATTCACAGACTTACATACATGACAATCATTAAATGAGAATAAGTTTGTAATGTCAATGGTTTACACATTTGGTTTAACGGCAGACTTTATTTCGTTTCTTATGTTTTGCTTTTAGTTTGATAGTATTATGGTTAATGATATTTATCAATACATTTTTCCTATGTTGCCTCACCTTCCCTTGACACCTCTGTTCCTCTCATGGTTAGCTGACCGCTTTACTCTCATTGGCCGATGAGTGTGGACTGAGCCTCCTGTTGACTTTTGAACATCTTGGTCTGTCTGTTTTTCCTCGTTTGACTGGTTCAGCCTCACATTTGTGTCCCCTTTGTTTTAGGTAATGGGTTTGGAAGAGGATTGGACAGGGAGGGGAGCCTGTGTGCCATAACTGTGTGTGTGTGTGTGTGTGTGGGTGTGTGTGACTTCCTAAGGGTTCATTCATATGGCACACACATGCACACAGAGAGAGACACTGCAGCATCACAAAGTCCTTAGTGGCCAGGGGACAGTAGCCAGGGAAGCTGCAACTGCATGCTTAAATAGCTCTGACATTTATCTCAGAAAGGGATGACAACAAAGTTCTTCATCTTGAGGACATCACACTGAAGACTATGCGTAAACATGAATGGATATTGTTTAAATCATTATGGCACAAGACATGTGAGGGATTGCCATCCCAGTTTGGTTTCTATACTGGGGTTGGAGCTCTCCACACTGGGGTTCTGTAGAAACCATATGCTTGGGATTGGCACATGCACAATTTGTGTAGTCTGGGGCTCTTATTTTGCAGCCGATGATATGAATGTATTCCTTAGTTTTGTTATTAGTACTTCAGTTACTTCTGAAATTTAAGTCCTACTTAAGATACCAAAATAGGCAGCAAAAATGTAAAACTGATGGAAAATGTCAAAAATTTTAATTGGAATATTTAGTGCTCTGAATGTACTGGATTTATAAATATATTTAATTTTTGATTCAAAGGCTTTAGAGATATTTACAGCACGTTTAGGCTTTAATAAATCTTAGCTATTTGTCTTTGTCTATTTCTTAGTTTTTGTTAAGTGACTGTTTTGGTAAGATTGATCTAACTGGAAGGAGGCAAAAATTAAACTATTATTACTGATCAAAACAAATCACTTTGCCCACAGAGAAAAAGCAAGACAAGGAGAGCATAAGGCAAAGTTATAATGTTAAGGAAATGAACGCACAGCAGTTCAGGTTTTTAATCAAACGATCTCAACAAAGCCTGCATGCACAGGAAAAAGGAAGCATGTCACAGGAAGTGTATCATGGGTAGGGGCAGGATTTACTTGGTTGCAGGCGGGATTGTTGCACGGCAGCCTCGGCGGCAGCAATGGCTATCCCAGCGTCCTCCAGGTGGGCCTGAGTGACGCTGCTCTTGCTTTGGCTTCGGGACGGGCCATGAGAACGCAGTTGGCCATCAGAGGAAGACTTTGAGCTGCCTGGGCTGCTGTGTGACTTTTCCAAAGACATCATCTGCATGTCTGGTGGAAGATGAAACAAAAGGTTAAGACTGATAATGAAACAAGAGAAAAGAGATGTAAATGAAAAGAATCCTAACTGTTAACAGTATTTCATATGTTTTGCTCCACAGTGGCCCTGGTTGTGCCATGTAGACTGTGACAAGCACATGGAGTGTAATTACAGTTGTCAAAAAATGAATAGGCCTAGCGTTTTTGTTTCTATGGTAACAGCCTCTATCGCTATGACAACTGGGGGACCACCTTATAAATTATAATTTTGTCACAAAGAGAAACCTGTGAAGAATATTAATATTGGAGTCTACATTAAGAAAAAAGCTGTCAAATAAAATATACTGACTTGTATACTGACTTGTATGGATATTTAAGATATTTAGATTCCTTTACCTTTGGCTGGATCAGGGAAGATTCCATGGCTTCTGCTCTTGATTACAGAATTTTTAGGTGAATCATGACTTCCTTCTCCCTGCCCTTGACCCTGTCCCATACCATGCCCAGGACCCAACCCTGGAACTGACATATAGCCTTGGCCATGTCCTTGACCATGACCCTGACCTGACCCAGACCCTGGTGGACCTTGAGCAGCATGGTGGGCTCT
>JAPZDX010000022.1:13157116-13171639 GCA_029783625.1 Naso annulatus
GAAATGCAAAACACAGTGTACCTCGTAAAATCTGAGGCAAAATTAATTAACTTTTCATGTGGCATATCAACATCTAAAGAATTTGATTTACTTAACCTAATGGAACACTACCAATCCCACACTTAAAAAGATGGATATCGTACATGTCAATATTTACTGTCAATCACTTGGGGACATAGACATCTCACATAGCATTGAGACATCCACAGCAACAACCAACAAACAGAAAACATTCACTTTATTAGAATGGAAATGGGAAACTTATGGTTTGCACAACATGCAAAGATGAAAAATCAGACACAGGAAATTAAATATATGTAAAAGACATACAATTAACAGAACACCAAATGAGATAATAATCTAATGCTAAATGGGTTACACTTTATTTGGACAGTCTACCTACAATTTATAGAGTATTTTGAAACATTTCAACAACATATGAGTTGGTTAACTGATGGTTGAATATTTGCATATACATTGCTGAATATTAGCTGAACGTAGTTGGATCTTTGTTGAACATGATTCATGAAGTGGTTAACTAAATATGGTTTCGGATAGGGTTAGGTGAAACACTTACATTGTCGAATGTCAACTGACATGCTGATGAAAATTTATACATAATCTATACACTATCCATAGGCTGACTATCCAAATAAAGTGTGACCCCTAATTGTTATTTTCAACATTACATATAACTGCACTGCAGTACTCAAAAGAAAGTGATTACATTGAAATAACAAATGACATGGAAATTCCTGCAAATTGGATTATTTTTTGAAATGATGTGTGTCACTGACTTGCCAGAATTAATAGCAAAGTAACTACCTAAAGTGAATGTCTAGACTGCACCTGTGGAACGCTTCAGTAAATCTAGACACCATGAGTCAGCAGTATTCCTTTAGACTTACTACTGCTAGTTGTTCTCCAAAATAGCTGAAGGGTGTCTTAGAAAAGTAAACATCTCTCTGAGCGATGGCCTACTTTTGACAAAGATACTGTTCTGCTCTGCAGATTGGTGAGGGAAGGCTTGAAAAAGAAAGGGAATCTCTAGACACTCCTGTCACACCTTCATGTAAAAGTCCTTTGGTACAGGTTTCAGTTGCTTGGAGAGCATCAAGATGGTCTACACAGAATGTTAGAAACACTCTAAATACCATTTATCAAACATTTTGGAACATGTACAGTGTATTCTATAAATGAAAAAGTTATGTATAAGTTTACATGATTTATGATTACAAGGCACTTTATATATGACAAGATGATTACATATTACATTGTTCTAACGTAACTTTTGTTATCAAGGAATGGCCTAAACATTAAACATTTTACTTTTTTTTTTTTTTTTAATAAAACAAAGCTTTTATTTCTTAAGTCTTTTTTAAAGAAAATACAAACTTACATTCTAGCCCTGTCACTGAGTTTCTAGTAAACCACTCATGCTATTATGTGCCCAAACCCTCCATATAATAAATATTTAATTGGGAGTGAATTCTCTTTAGCTGTGTTATATCTACTATGCATTCACTGAATGGGCCAAGAGAAGACACTTTGTTAAAGGTGACTATGTGGTGAATACAAAAAATGATAGACATTCCAAAATCAAATGACAAAGCATGCTAATAAAATCAAGGAACAAAGATGAACAGAACTGATCAGTGACATACATAAACTCATTCCATCAGAGTATTATGTATCGGTGAGTAAGAAATTTACCAGCAAGGACATAGCATGCAACATCTAATGTGACATTTACCATGAAAGAGGGAAATACAGAAACAAACAACCAACAACAATTATCTGTAGAACTGATGGTTGAGAAACGACTGATTAATACAAAAAGTCAGGAAGACCACCCAGCATTAACATGCGTGACAAGTGGGTCCACACAGTCAAGTTTCTGAAACCGTCTTAGGCTCCATTTACCTTCACTGTCAGACATCGCGCCTTGCAAGTCATCCATGATGAATGCGATGTCTCGATCATAGCCACGTGTTCGAGATTCCTCCCTCATATGTTGCTGTACCTCTGGCAGGGAATGGCTGGACCCAAATTGGTCTCTGGAGTCAGCAGAGATGGGAGGGAGAGGTCCAGCTGAAGCTCTAGCCATACCCATGGGCTGCCCCACTGGGCTCAAAGGGCTCTCCTCCTCAGAGTTTTGAGCCACAATGGGGATACGGCCCCGGCTTTGGCTGATAGGTAAACTAGTGGGCTTTGCTCGGGCCACCCCAGGGGCAAATGCTGCATCCAGAACCTCTCCCTCTGTTTTAAGTCTAAGGGAGGAGCTAGATAAGTCCCGTTTGATAGATAGATCCAAGCCATAGACAGAAGAGGGGCGAGAGGAAGGGCGTGATGACGGTCGGGACCGGTTGCAACTTGGATAGGTGCCATCATCCTGGGCAGTGGCCCTAATAGCAGATCCCAGTCCAAGGGACTGCCCAAGATTAAGAGAGCCAGCTAGGTTGGCACCAAGGGAGGAGCCTAGATATTTTTGCTGCTCCGACAAGTTTTTTCTCAACCCAAATGTAATTTCATCCTGAAGCAGCCTTGCTGTGGCGGCCAGATTGGTCACGGAGGATGCCCCAGATCCCATGTAGCTTGCAAAGTCAGGCTCTAGGTCCCTACTTTCCTGAATTGGGGAAAATTTAGTAATGGCCTTAGGATCTATTAGGGCCTTTTTGTTTTTCATCTGTTTTTGATAAAGCACAGCTGCTGGAAGTTGCTTTGCAGCCTGTTTCTCAAGGGTGAGCCTGCCTATGCTATATTTTTCTCCTTTGGGAAAGTGACGAAAACTGCTATCGCTGGGGAGATACTGCGGCAGGCCCAGACCTGTTAAGTGTTCCAGTCCCTCAGTTCCCCGCCTGAACTCCTGCTTAATCTGCTGCTTCAGCAGCTTCAGCTCATAAGGTTCCTCCATAGTGTCATCTTCTCCTTTATTATAGCCTTGAAGCCGGGATGAGCCTAAAAAATCTGCCACCTACAGGAGAAAATAGTATGCCACACATTGAATGCTTTGTAAACAATGATGTGAATTAAACTTTCCTAGTAACAAATGCATTATTTGTGCTTTTTTTTAATATGTTATGAGTAAGCGATCAATAACACATATACAGCAGGGACCAAATCGATCCACTGTCTACATGCATTTGCAACTGTTCCTCAGTGAGTAGTGTTTGAATAAGTTTTGTTGCAGAGGGTTACAGAGCTATTCTTCCAAATTTGTGTCTGTATTGGCATATTCAGTGTTCAGGCAAAGGCTGAATCTTTGGCAAGAGATGGACACGTATCAGAGAAATTGGCATCTGTTTGGCCAATACACTGAAGTATCAGCCAAGTAGCTAAAGCTTTGTTTTACTGTCAACCATTTTGCCAAACTGTGAACAGGCTACACAAAGTGTATCAAAAATGTAAGGAAAGAAGTATAGCAAGACTTTCAAATTTTAAAATTTTGTATAAAACAGATTAGTGAAACTAAACCCGAATAAGCAAACTGAAAACTAAGAACACAAGAAGATAAGGGAGGTAAAATAATGTAACAGTACAGTATTTACCTCTGCTGTGCGTCTGACTTCTGCTGCCCTGAGTAGTCTGTCAGCCTTAGACAACTCCTTATCAGGCAAGTTGAATCCAGAGCCCAAGCTGGTGTTGCTGAGCCCTGTTGAGGCCTTGGTGAGCTCCCCTATGTCCTCTATTAGCACGTAGTTCCTGGCATTGTGGTGATCAATATCAGCATAAAAGGAATCAGCAGAGATGCTAGACATAGGACTAGAAGCCATGCTCCTCTCCTCTAGCCCTAACCTCAATTCCAAGTTGCCATACTTGCTCCCCAGGTGAGCCACTCCATAGCCACTTTCTGTGGAGGTTGGCACAATGAGCAGAGGCTGATTGCGCATTACTTCATAGTTGGTGGTGATCTTCGGCTCTAGGTCAGACAAGGTGGTTTGTCGTTGCTTTCCCTGCTGCAAGAGCAGAGCATGTTGGTAGCTGCTGGGCTGTCCCTGGTTGAGGGACAGGGTTGGGTAAGGAGACACCTGTTGGTGGTAAAGGGACTGCTGCTGATACAGGTTTTGTTGGGTGTAGTGACTGGTGGTTTGGGTCTGGGGAACAAACTGGGCATAATGAGAGTAAGGGCTTGTTAGTGTGTTGTACTGGGAATCAGCTTCTGTCTGTGGAGGGATGAATTGGTCAAACTCCGACTGGGGAGCTGTCCGTGGTCTTTCCAGGCCATCACCCCTGGCCTCTCTGATGTTGCTAACCTCACTGTCTGACATATAGTCTCTTTCTTCTGCCACCCCCTGGAGATACGCCCTCTCTCTCTTCTCTCTCTCCTTCAGCAAGGCTTCCTTACGCCGGTTGATACCCATCTCGAGGTACCTACAGTAATAATTGAAGTGAATCCATACTATGTTACAATTTTATCATGAACAATTCTACAACTTACAACATTACAACCAACGAGTTAAATAATATTCAGTGTTCTCACACATTGGTACCTTTTACTATGTGTGAGTGTGGAGAGGTCTCACTGAGTCATGTCAAGGCAGCCTTTTAGCCCATAAGCTATCATGGTAAGAGGGGGAATCATGCAGATGACTGATGAAAAATAATAACTGATGAGTGATTTATGAGATATTCATTGGTTATTTACATTACTGGCTTAAATTAATGTCACAGTATAAAAACCAAAAACCTTTTTTGCTGTATTGTGTTGATGGTAAATCTTTGACATCTCACCGTAGCTTGGCGTCAATCTCCTTTTCCTCTTCATCTAACTCAGCCTGTTTCTTCCGAAGTTTAGAAGATTCTCTCTCAACCAGATCAAGCTCCTTGTCAATATCCTGCAGGATCTTTGCCCGGGCCATTGTTGTACTGCGAGCAAGGCGGCGACGAGCAGAGTTGGTGCTGTAGCCTGACCGTCCAGTCAGAGAGTCATCCTCAGGAGGGGGGTCGGGTAGCGTTCTCTTTACCTTCTTTCCTGTACCTGAGGGAGAGCCCCGGCCCTTGACAAATACAAAATCAAATCATATATCTATTAATCATTCAATGGGCATTAAAAACACAAAATTACTGTTTTCAATAATGATAAGACAATTCTATTTTCTTTTCTATTTATATTTTGCTATGACTTACTGAATAGCTGTCTGCATAGTATCCACCCATCCTGTCCTCTGTGGTAGGACTAAGGGATTTAGGATCAGATAGAGACTTCTGACCAGCCTTTAATGTCCGAGGGCCAGAGGAAAATCTGTTTGGGTCAGCAGTTAACATTCTCTGCCCCCCAAGTGACTTTTCAGGGGACAGTGGGGAGACTTGATTGTAGAAAACTTTGGACTTTGAGGGGACATCTGTCGTTAGGTGTGTGCTGTAGCCCACTTCAATGGGTGCATGCCTTCTGTCTGAGTCTGTCTGACAGCTCAGACTGCCACCTCTCTGAGAGTTCTCCGGAGCCGAGATATGCTTGATGATTTCCACCTTAGTGTCCAACTGGACATTGGGTCGTTTTATAGTTCCAGAGTGGTCAGTCTGGACAGATATCTCAGCCACTGTCTGGATAGCAATGCTAGACACCTTGGAGCCATGTTTCCCATCACTGCTGTGTTTTCGAGAGCGTCGCCGAGCTTTTGTGGGAGCATCCCATTCATCTTGGTCCTCATCATCAGTTTGAGCTGAACTATCAACATTTCTCTTACTTTTCTTTCTCTTACCTACGTGTTGCTTCTCTGCAGAGTCTTCATCATCTGTCTGCACTCCACTATCAATGATTTTTTTCCCTGTGTCTTGATCGTCTTGAAGCTTCTTCACTAGATTAAACTGGTCCTGACTTTCTTCAAACTGTGTCCCGATATACTGATTAGAAGATTCATCTTTGACGGGCCAATACTGACCACTGTCCCCTACCCCTGCATATTTAGCATCTAGGAGGTTCCCTGTGGTACCAGTGCTACCATAATGCTCATCTAACTGACGCTGGAGTTGCAGTTGAAGTTGTTGGATTTGCTGCAACTGCTCTTTCTGCTGGGCATAGGTCTCCTGCTGGGCCACCATGTGGGCATGGTGCTCTTCCTCTTGTTGCAGAAGAAGCTGCTGTTTCAGAGCCTGAAGCTCCTCAAGTTCCCTTTGGACCATAAGCTGCTCCTGTTCACGGTAACGTTGAATCTCTTGCCTCTCCCACTCCAGCTCCTCAGCAAGACATAGCTGTTTAAGCTTCTCTAATTCAAGAAACTCCCTTTCCATCTGATACTGGGCCATCTTGGTGTTGTCTAAGCCAGGGAATATTGGGGAGGAGGCTAAGACATCTAGAGAGGCAGCAATTGCTTCCAGCATGGTGTCTGAGTACATATCCGGATAGCCTGTTATGATATCAGCCAAAGCAGTGGGTAGAAGTTCCTTAGGTAACCCTGTGTCATAAGGAATTAACTGTCCTGGATCTGTACTGGGAATGAAACCATACGGATGTGGCAATGACTGGTTCTGGACTGTTGATGTAGGTGTTAAGGTTGTGCTAAAGATGGAGCCTGGTTGAGTTGTAATTGCATATGTGGATGGAACTGGGGCAGCAACAGATGAGTAAACTATTCCATCTGAAGTTCTGAGAGCACTATTAACACCAAATCCAGCTGCAAAGACCTGGGAATATGGAGCAGTAGTCATCCCAGGGGAGCCTCCAGTAGCTTTGCTAGTGTAGTCTAACGCTTTACCTGCAATGATCAAAGATATGTATGTTTTTTTTAACAAATACATCATAACTTCAAAAACAAATAAACTGTACTGTATAGGATTTGAAGGGTCATGCAATTTGGATATAAAAAGAGTCCCATTGCACACGCATATCTGCAGACATTTTGGCTAGCAAGATGCAAAACCAAAATATTGAGGCAGCACACGCAGGCACACACATGCATCTGTATGAAGACAAAAAAAAATAACAGAAAAAACAAGTAGATGTCAATTTTTTATAAAAACATGCATTCAAACAGCAAACAATAAAGTAAATAAAATATAAAGACGAGAATAAATGAATAAACTTAAATGTAAAACAGTTATGTTTGCAAGGCCATAAAGCAAGCATAGAGGGAGTAATTAAAAAAAAAGCATGCAGAAATACTCTCATACTTACAAGCAGAAAGTTTGGCAGCAGTAAGGTCGATAGCACCATCTGAAGATCCACTGAGATAATCATGGTCATTCTTGGGATCATAGGAGAACAGCCCTGCTTCTGTCAGGTTGGTCTCAGACACTGAGACTTTTATACCATTCATGCCTTTGATACCATACAGTCCAGCATTATGGTAGTGGTCATCTCCATAATGGTTTTCAGGCTGGGTTGTTACAGGTGGCTGTGTTCTGCAGCTTCCTGTAAATGGTAGCTTATAAATGACATCACAGCACACACTTCTCCTTCCAGCTGTAAGGTCGACTGGAGTCCCATCATCCTCTACAACAGTGGTCACCACTCCTGGGCTTGTGCCAGACAAAGCTACCATTGCTCTCACTGGTCTGTAGTTTGACAGATCCATGGCCCCTGTGGCCTCTAAAGAAAGGATAGGACCTCCATTGCTGATAGCTGCTGAGGGTGAAGTTATTGGCTGTTTGTCTCCAGAGGTGACTCCAAAGGAAAGATTAATGGGTATGTCTTGAGCTGCGGATGCTTCAGCACTGACTACAGCCTGGGAGTTTACAGGTCTGTACACAATCTGTGATAGTGGTTCAAATGGTTTGTATTTGGTGAGAGGTAGAGGCAATGATGTGACAGGCCCCTGCAAATCAAGCGGTTTCTCCGCTGGAGTGTTGTTATATGAGGCGATGGTAGCTGTGCATGTGACTATTGTGATGCTATCAGTGACAACAGACAGTGTGGTTGCAGGCGTTATCTCTGCGCTAAGATTTACAATCTCAGGCTGCACTGCTGTGATTTGACGCCCACTGGAGTCACTTGAAAAAGCCTGTCGACATGACTCAGGTGGTGTCAGGTCCATGCCTTGTTCTGTCATTTTTACACCAACCTTGATTGTACGTAAATCGATAACATCCCCAGGGTAGATTTTTTTGCCATTCTGCTTTGGCAGAGGTTGAACTTTAGCTACATCTGGTTGTATTGTGATTGATACACTAGGTGGGGGGACCTGTGGAAGTCTTTCGTGGACAACAGAAACAGTGGTCCTCTGGACCTCCGTGGTGAACACCTGAGTGACCAGGCTAGGCAGGCTTTCAGGAGGTTGACCTGAGGTGGAAATTGAAGAAGAATACATATGGCTCATACTGGAGACCACCTTTTCTGGCCCTCGTATCTCTTGGCTCTCAATGGACTCTTGCTGAATTTTGGTGATAGTGACTGGAGCCACAGAGCCACCTTTTGGAATGTCCTGTGCAGTAGGCATTGAAGTTCTACTGGTATATGCGTCAGTGGTTATTATTTCCAGAGGACGATCATATTCTGCTGAATAAGTCAATACTTGTGGTGTTAGGTCTGTTGAGGGAATAGATCCTCTCCCGCTGGGGACCTGAACAGCATGACCATCAATGGGAACATCTCTTTCAGCTGGCATGTTTACTACCTGGGCCAACTGTAATGGTTGCTGCATGGTTATTGATTCTCTCCTGGTGGTAGAGAAGGCCTCAGTTGTAACTACTTGTGTGGGCATTTCATACTCTCCAGGATAGCTAAATATTTCACTTGTGGTGTGTGGTGGCTGTATTATGGATGATATTGATGTTCTTCTCCTACTAGTGGTTTCCTCAGTCGTAATAACTTCAACTGGCATCCCAGCAATTGCCTGAGGCTGCATCAGGGATGATGGTATTGAAGCTCTTCTTACATCAGTATCCTTTGCTGTAATGTCTCTGGGTGTTTCATGTTCAGGTTCTAATGATACAACTTCCAGTGGCAGTGTTGAATGAGACACAACTGAAGATGCAATTGTTCCATAAACTTGTGGTACATGAGTAACAAGAGGTTTTTCTGGCTGTACTGCCATTTGTTGGATTTCCATCACGAGAGGTTGTGGTGTTACTTCACAAGCTGTTGAAGTTGTCATCTTAGCTACTTCTGCTGTGTGGCTGACTTCAGGTTCGGGTACTAGAGATACTGTTGCTACTTCTGGTATTCTTACAGCAGAGTGAGCTGTTAAAACCTCTGTAGGTAATTCAAATTTTGCAGGGGGAGTCAACACATCAGCAAGAAGTGATTGATTTGTCACTAAAGACAGAATTTCTGAGGGCTGAGCAGTTTGTGGCACTGCTTGGGATTCAGCAATTGTATGAGAACTGTTAAACCCTTCAACGACTGAAAGCTGCTGTTGAGCAGGAATTTCCTGACTCACTCCTGGTATTGGTGAACTTATTTTAATTGTGTTAGTGATGGCATCAATGGGCATATCCGGCTCTTTTTGTAGCATATCCATTTGAGTTGCAACTTGTGGATAAGGAGCAGTTGAGGGAATGGCAGTTGGTCTTTCTTTGAGTGCATCTAAAAGTATCTCAGGCTGCATTGGTATAGAAACGATGTCTGTCAGAGGCTTTGGCTGCACAGATAAAATTGGTACTGGGGCCTGAGAAACTAGTGCCTCAGCTGAAACCTCTGAAGAAACTGTTTTGATCTCTGTGGCTATGTTTGGATGCTGAGCAACCAGTTGTATAGACTGTGCTGTTGCTGTGGTTTGGACTGTTAATGGTTGAATAAGAATTTTTGGCTCTGTGGGCATTGTAATATCCTCAGACAGTGTCTTAAGTGGTGGAAGTGGCTGGGTAATTGTTTGTTGTTGTTGCACATATGGTTTCTTAATTGGAAAGGGTACGCTATGTACCTGAATAGATGTGTCCTGACTGGATGACACTGCTATGACATCAGCCATAGAGGTTGATAGTTGCTCTACAGAGGGCACAGAGTCTCTTCTGGCTTGCAGCTTAGCAGCTGCTACATCAGAGGGTATTACTTGCTCTACTGCTGTTGGAGCTATAGGTATTGGAGGTGGATGCCTTACAGTGGGGACAGAGGCCCTTCTCACTGTAGCCTGTGCTGAGAACGCCTCAGTGGGTGTTTTCTGCTCTGAGGGTGTGATCCGTACCCCTGTAACTTTTGTAGATGGGATAGAGCCTCGTCTGACAGGTGCCTGGACTGTTATGCCCTCTGTTGGTGAGCCAGGCTCAGATGGTAGGGTAATAACAACATATGTTTGCAAACATTTGGCATGTCTAGGAGACAAAGGTGACTTAGGAGATGTTGCACCTAATTTTGACTCCACAGGTCTCGTTAGGCTAAGGGACAGAGCATTGGGAGGTTCTTTGGTCCTGGGGAGTGTTGCAGCTTTGGGGGCTACAGGGGGAGGTGGTTTGACACTCTCTCCTGGCTTGTGGCTGAAAACCAGGCCTGCTGGAATTGATACAGGCTTTGGTGGTATGGGTGGAGGAGGTTTGAAGTTTTGACTAGGGCCAGTAGTTGTAACAAAAACTTGTGCTACTGTTGTTGAAACTGCAGTGGCAACTGGTGGCTTTGGATAAGCAGCTGGCCTGGGTATAATAGTAGGCGGTGGGGGAGGGGTATCTGCTACAGGTATTTCTACTGAGTCTATAACTTTTGTCCCTGCCATAGCTTTAGGTGGAAGTGGTGGAGCTGAAGCCACTGGTACAACTGACACCTTCATGGCTAGTGAATCTGTATCTGTGCTGAGTTTATCTGAAACAGGCTGGATGGCTATTTGACTGCTTTGTGGCAGATAAGAAGTGGAAGCAATTGGCCCTGTGCTAGCTGCATCGTGTGGGATTTGCCCAAGCAGAGATATGTTTTCAGCACTAGGAACTATGATGACTACATGCCCTGGTCTGGTTGGGGTCACTACTTGAGGTACAGACACACTATCTGGTTGTATTTCTTCCATTCTTGGCTGTATATCCACAACTACAGACTGCATAGACTGGCCAGTCACCGTAGTTCCAAGAGCTACAGCGGTTGTCATAGTGGGGCTAATATGCTGAACAGTCCTTGCAAGTGGTAGCTCTATATTAGGATCAGGTAATGACACTGAAGTAGACCGAGGGGGAGGAGGGGGTGGGACTTTCTTTTTGACTATGGTAGTTGATGCTGGTGCATGTACATGAGCTACTTGAGCCGGAGGTGTGACTACTACTGGACTAATTGATGGGACTGCTGGTTGTACTGGGACAGAATGAGCCACTTTGGCTTGGGTTTGAGCTGTGGTAGTTACAAGTGCTGAGACTGGTAGTGGGGTTTGTGTACCGATTGGAGATGTAGTTGAAACCAAGTCAGGCATCTGGACTATGACGGGCCCAGGGCCTGAGGCCAGAGTGTCAGAAGCAGAAACAACATGGGCCAAAGCTTGAATGGAGACTGCAACAGCTGTAGGTTGAGCTGAAACAACAACAGGTCCTGGACTTGGGGCTGACACTTGTATTACAGCTGGAGCCTCAATGGGCAATTGAGATGGAGATGAAACCAAGTCTGGCATTTGAACAACAACAGGTACAGTAGAAGACATGTCCACTAGTGTTGCAGTTGGGGCTTCAGCTGTAGAAGACTTATCTTGAAACACAGCTGTTGTTTCAACTTTGGATGGATCTGACACCACATCTGGTATTGTTACTGTAACTGTGGTTGGAGTGGAATGAGACACTGAACCCCTATCAGACAGTACGGCTGCAGTTGTGACCGGTGATGATGGTGCAATCTCTGGAGGTGACTGGGTTACAAATAAAGTTGGAGGTGTTGGTGTAGACAATGGAGTTGAATCTGGTGAGAGAGGTGTTTGAGCCTGAAATGAGGAAGAAGATGTAGCATTAGAAGCCAAACTGGAATCTGGAGTGGCTGGTGAAGTTGGAGGTGATACTGGTGATACAGGGGAAGGTGTAGTGGTTAGTTCTGGTGCTGATATTGGAGTTGGAATAGGTTTTGGCTCTGGAATTTCACAGACCACACAGATAGGTTCCATCTCAGTCATTTCAGACATAGGTGGGCATATGGATGTATCCTCTTTAGTGTCAGAGTCATCGCTGGGTGTAATGTCAGAGGAAATACCAACACCGTACTCCTCTGCAAGACTGTCATCCTCTTCCTCCCCAGATGAACACTGGGTGATCTTGAGGTCTGGTATGGGGAACAGTGCCTTTCTGAGAGCAGGATCTTGAGGAACCATGGGCCTAACAAAGCCTATAGATCCACCAGGAGCACTGGGAACAACAGTGATCTCAGAACGCTTTGGAGGTTCAGAGGTACGTGGTGTAGCAGGCCGTTTCTTTTTCTTCACTGGCATTTCACTGGATATTTCAGTTCCTGTAAGAGACATATCAATTTGTACAGTGAGGGACGTCTCCTCTGTGGGTATGGTCACCACACAGGTCTCTGTAACTGATGGAGGTTCAATGACTGAAGGCCCTGGTGAGGAAGATTCCATTGCTGTTTGTGCTTGTTGAAACTCTTGCTCTATCATCATTAGTTCTCTCTTTTTTTGCATCATCTCCTCATAAACCTCCTCTGGAGATCTGAGTTTTTTCAGATATTCAGAGCCAGTATCTTGTTTAAGTTCTTCCTCCTGAGCATCAGTCATCTTAATTTCAGGCTCCTCAACTAAGGATTCATAAAGATAGTCCTCAATTGCCATTC
The DNA here is from genome assembly GCA_029783625.1 of Naso annulatus. Lineage (NCBI taxonomy): Eukaryota > Metazoa > Chordata > Actinopteri > Acanthuriformes > Acanthuridae > Naso > Naso annulatus. Next base: position 13,169,727 of record JAPZDX010000022.1, read on the forward strand.
CACCATAGAGAGGTTCAATATCAGGAGGACTCTCTCCTGGAATAGCTTTTGTCTTTTGAATAATTTCCTCATATGTTTCTTCTGCACTTTTCAGTGATTTTATCACTGTATCCTTCTCTTTAAATGGATCAGACAAAGCGTATGGCAACACTGCTGGTGAAGGCTCATGTTCTGTTTGTGAAGTTCGCTTAGACTGTGGTTCATATTCTAAGTACTCAGAGCCAGATGTTCTACTGGTTTCATCTAGTACCGTGACTTGTCTTAGATCCTCTGTGGAAGAAGCATTTTCAGTGGGAGACAGTGGTTGGCCATGGGCCCTACGCTCATCTTTGTCCTTCCAAGACTTCTCTTCCCTCATTTTTTCATCCTCAGAGGAGTCTTCTATAGTGGGGAGAGGCTGGGTTGGCTGCCTAGGCTTACCTTTGCGATGCTGTTTGTCCCCACTGATTTTTCTGTGACTGGGGCTACTATCACTGTCCTCTTCCAGAGATGAGGCTGATGTAGGTGAAGATCCAGGAGTAAAGCTAGATGTCTGTACATTAGATGATCCCTTTGACAGGGATTCTGTGATGCTCTCTACTTCTTCATCAGTGCTCTGTCTCTGTCTCATGACTGGAATAGCTTTCTTGAAGGTGGTACTGGGCATTGTGTCAGAAACATCTTGAGGAGTTGTAGTGTCAGTTTTCTGGAGGGCTCTTTTGGTTGGGCTGTCTGTTTTATCGCTGGTAATTTGTGTGTATGGTGATATTGGTGTCACTGAAGCATTATCAAGCTCAGCTACCTGGATAGCTTCCTCATTTGTCAAATTCTTTTCTTTTTCATCTTCTGAAAGAGACATTTCTTCATCATCACCCATACCCATTATCTGCCTACGGATAAACTCTTCATCTTCTATAGATGAGTCAGGCGTTTTCATTTCCTCACTGCTGGATGTAATATTGCTCACCTTCAGCCTTCTTCTCTGAACTTCAGGTGAGGGTGAAGGTGTGAGTTCACTTTCACTGCTTTCATCCACTGCTTGGAAACTTAGACGCCTTCTCTCAGCCTTAACGTCCTCCTTTACTGGCATGGATGGGTGGGTATTTATATCCTTTTTACTTGTATCACTAACCTCATGCCTCTCTTCCATTTCCTGTAATATGGGTAAAATCTGGGGTTGATTCTCATCATGCTCCTCTACGGTCATTTTAGGTGAATTAGCTTCCACAGAGACAGCTATATTTTCCAGTTTATCTTGTGCAGTAGGTAGGGAGACCTTTCTTTGTTCCGTTGGCTTTTTCTTGCTTTCACCTTGATCCTATAAGTGTGGAAAAAATATAAAACATTAAATAGACTGTCTTGGTGGAAGAACAACACTAGAACAAACACCACCAGATATTTTGCCCTGCTTTTACTTGTAACTCCCTCATGTTAGTGAGAGTATTTCTGAAATGGTCTCATTAAGAGGAATGAAGCACCTATCATCTGAGACTTGTCAATACCGAATAAGCAATGATTGTTAAAACATTGCAGAAAACACAAAGCAAACAAAGCAAGATGCAGCAAAAGCAAAATGCCCTTGTATGGTAATCTGTGTAATTGAATCTGTAATCTCAGAAACAAGTTGATCCATCTTTCCATAACAGTGATATATATTCCATATCTAGTTTTTGGTGTCACACAAATGATCTCATATGCTCATATGCTCATATGTGTATTCACATATGATCATTTGGGTAAAACAACGGATAAAGTTAACTAACAAATGATGTCTGAACAAAAAAAGGGAGTGATATAATAGAAAATCTGGAATAAAATGCAGTAAAATAATAATTACTGAAATAAAACATACACACTGAAATTGGTTCTTGGTGCAAAACTTCAATTTTCTCAATATCAGTCTTATCAACTATTTAAGAAGCATTACGCACATC
>JAPZDX010000022.1:13214703-13232474 GCA_029783625.1 Naso annulatus
TTTTGTCTGATGGATTCTGCTGCAATCAAAACACAACTAAAAAAATGTAAATAAGTAAACCTCAGAAAAAATAAAATGTTTGGTTGCTGAACAAAAATATTTATAGTGGTTTCTGCATATGGCTGAAAGATCTTGATTCTTTATCCGCGATTAAATCTGTAAAAAACATAATTAGCTAAAAAATGCTTTCTCATTCCATTCGGCTCACGCTTGCGTCTTGATCAAATGTCACAACCTGTTATGGAAATGTCAGTCCTAACAACTGTGAGATTACTGTTAATATGCTCACAAACAAGTCAATTATGCAGCGTCTCTGCGCTCTGATGTGACCAGCGTCTGTATGCGATTTATGGATGTCTGATGTGCTGCACACCTTCGCAAGAAACATCAACAAAAAATGCACCGACATTTGCAGACTTCAAAGCAGGAAAAGGATCACAGAGTAGATTATCAGAGGCACGATAATCACTTTGTATTACAGTATATGCATACAGGAGAAAAGTTTAGTCAAATCATTCATATATGCACATGCTGCAAAACATGATATCAGAAAAAGGCTTCTCAAACCCAGGAGAGAAATGATGATCTGAATGACTGACATTGTTTAACTGGTTGTTTGTGATGATTCAAATGCTTTGTGGTTTGCATATAAGATTCCCATGTAGGTCAGCACAACACACACACCAGGAAACAAAGAAATGGAATGTTCATCCGCTTTCATGCTTACCAAAACAAATGTAAAAATGTAAAAACCAGACTAAAATCTAGAAAACATCACTTAAGACATCTCTTTATTTCACATTTCTAAACTTCACTTGTTTTGTGCATTGCGCTGCATAAAGATAGCAAGAATTTCTAATGAAGCGAGGAGCAGTAGGTCCATGCTGATAACGACTTATACATTCATGGTATGGATAAGGCTCCTCCTCTGGAATGATTTCACTTCCCGAAGGGGAAAGCGGAGAAATTAAGAGGGTGTTTCGTGGTGAAAGGCCATTATGATAAAGGACAAAGCATAATTACGATGGTTCACTCCCTGCCCCTTTTCCCCTACATTAAAGGAATACAAAACCAGAATTACTCAAAGCTGTTAAAACAAACAGTCCAGTCAGTCACCTTTGTAGAGTCTGCATATTTAAGCCCTGCCACGCTGCTACTCCCAATTACTACGGCATTATTGTATGTATAACCAAGGTGACTGCCTGATTATTGGCATATCCATCCAGACACAGCCGTGGCTGGAGAGACAGAGAGAGAGAGCGGGAGTGCTTTTTGTTCAAGAGCTGCATTTCTGTACCGCAGCAGAATTGACACCCATGGCCTCCATCTGCCTTCAGCCTGATCCTTAGCATCAGTCAAACGGCAGCAGCCCTCCATTTCATCACATACGACGCAGAATATTCTCGCATGCATAAGCATATATTTTGAGGGGAAGAGAGGTTTGAGACCTTGAGCAGACGCTTTCACTTAAGGGTGATTTGAGGGGTAAAAAATGAAACCACTTCAAAGATTTGTTGAACTAATTAATCACACATTATCTGTTTCAACCCACTTATCAAAAGATTAAACTAGAAAGGTGAGGAGGAGGGGGGGAGAAAAAAAAAAACACCTCACCGGTTTCATCCTGATCTTCTACACTCCGGTGGGACAGATTGATTTACAACAGTTAGTGAAATCAAAGAGGCCCACACATTTAGAGAAACAAGATGAAAAAAATAAAGAACTGACACAGCATCTGGCGAACGCGGCAACTTCGAGTGAGAATTTGCAAGAGCTGTAAGTATTTTATCCTGCAAACCTTTCTGAGTTTGATACCTTTGATTTAAAGTGAAAAGAAAAGTCTGCTCTCTCAGATTTCGAGGCTCTAACTGATTACACCTAAAGCGCTGAAATGAAGGAGATTTCTCATATGCAAACTCATCCATTCAACCGAGAGAAGTCATTAAGACTCCGTCACTCCGGCGGAGATGCATTGTGCTCCACTGGATCTATTCTACTCGTGGTGCCAAATTCAAATGACTGCCGTTTTGACTTGTGTTTTGCTATTTTTAACACAAGCCCACTGTTTAAAAATACATCAAAACGACATGTTTCCAGAGGCGATGCCTCAGTTTACAAACTTCGCTATATAAATAATAATACTTTACTGCTTTTAAAGCATCACAAATGAAATTTCATTCACCTCAACTGCACTTAAATCTCAGCTGTAAGTCAAACTATCCTCAATCCTGGACACACACACACACACACAGAAAGAGGTGAGGAAAAAAAAGGTTTTGAAGAAATTGAAGTTAACTCTCAAAACTTTGATTATGTAACCTCCCGCAGGGTGTCGTTTTCAAGTATAATGTATCTTTTGTATATCTGTGGTTTTGATATTTGTTCTGTAAGTTTACCTTTTTTCACAAAGGTTCATTAAGCTCACCTCATGTTTCTCTCCATCTTTCTGCAAGAACCAGAGGACCTTTGCCTGAAGTGATCGAGGCACACACTCCAGTAAAGTGCTGTTGCTTTCCACACCATACACCAGCCTCTCCTCGGCTCTGTGCCATTGTTCATCTACACGCACACACAGAGACACACAACATAAAAGATAGTGAGTCGAGAGACATGGCTATTCATTAGCTAAGGAGTGGATTCTTCTACCCGCAATCTGCACACAAACCTGTCTCACATCTAATACTTCATGTGCAGTGGCACCTGAAGCATTCAGATAAAGTTTCTTTTCAGTCTAGTGAACTGCATTATTTTCTGGCTTGTACACAACATTTTTTTGACAAGATTTTATAATAGCAGTACATAAACAAGCATACCCATGCACACCCACACACACACACACACACACATACATACACACACACACCACACAGTCATTACATATACTAACCATTAATTTGCAGTCCATTGCACAGTTGGACGGCGTTGCCATGGCGAACATCCTGCCGCCTGAATCGTCTGCTGAGATGGAGTAATTTTGGCCATGTGATCAGTGTGCAAGAGATGAGGTGAAAGGAGAAAAAGCAAAGAGGGGAAGAATGAGGAGAAGGATGGGAGGAGATCAAGTGCATACTGATAGACCTTACATAACACCTGGCTGTCATGTCTCCCTGAGCCTGTGATACTGACTTGATAGATCAGCCTCTGAGCATTGTGACATTCAGGGCAAGATGCTGTGATGGAACTGAAGTACGCTGGTAAAGGTGTAGGGAGCTGATATCACACAAGCACATTTGCGTGGAGAAAAGATGGGGCCTGTCTTGGTGTATGCGTAAGTTGTGTTTGTGCCGTTACCTCTTGGTGTAGACTCCCGCAGGGTAATATCTGGAGCAGGTGAGACCATCCCAGGCACAGTAGGGGTCTCTGGCCAGACAACAATCAGCACATTCTGAGCCATAGAGGTCACACTGATGCAGTCTGACCTGGGCCACACCCACTTCAGAGCCCACATACAGCTGTTGCTGTGAAACCAACATCATGGACCATTAATATCAAGACATAGCCTGGTTAGAGTCAAAGTTTACATTTATGTCTTAATCTCATCTAGCCTGTTTAGACAGCCACAAGCAGGCTGTTGTGCATCTAAATCATGTCAATACAAAGTAATGAAAAGTACTGCAATGTTAACATCTTGTGGCTGAACAACAGAATTGCAAGAACAAACAACAGTTAGGGGGTTTAACTTGTCTTCTTACCCTTTTAGGTGATATTTTAATCTCTCTTATTGGTGCTGGGACCTGCAGATACAAAGAATGTCACTTTATTCAAAAATTGAATTCAGTGGTTCACGATATACTACAGGAATATATTTTCAGTAGCTAATAGAAAGTTCTTTGTCCCTGCAGGCGTCCTGTTATGCGTCTTTCATCCCATATCAGGTCTAAATTAAAAAGGCAACAGCTGCTGCTTGCAGACCACCTTAAACTATAACTGAACTAATGAAAATTGATATATTCCAACCATTTCAAACATCTCTCAGCAGGCCGGCTGCACAATCAGACTTGTGACCCTCTCATGATGAAAAGGATGTAAATTAGCAATCAACGATTTCAAAACAATCCCTCTTTGAGTGTCACTGCAGCAAAAACGAATGATCTGTATGCAGTAATAAGCAGAATCTTTCTTGCTACAGTGTCTGCTTTGCTTTCACATTTTGTAACTAAAAATAGAGTACCTTGAATACTTGCAGTTCTTCCAGCAGCACCTCCTCCATAGTGTCTGTGTCTTTGTTATAGATGGTGATAACTTTCAACACCACTGAGTCATCTAATGAAAGCAGAAAACATTTCTCTTACCTATACAGAAGTATAATAGATCATGGCGAGCACTTTTTTTTCTCAACCAGTCTGAAATTTCATTTTTAAAACTGTCTCTGTTTTCGTAACCTCTGTTGTATGATGTTTAACAATCCTATATTTTAGAATATGACTGTATGACTATGTTTTACATCTATTTTGCAGAGTCCTGCATAGTATTCTGAATCAAGCATAATAAAGGGATTCATTTTTTTCCCAGTGCATGTACCAGTTCCGATGTAGAGAACATGGTAGTGTCCGTCCTGGGCTTGGACTCTGTCCACAGCAATCTGGGTCAGTTTTCTTCTGCCTGGCTCTGTTTGCAGCAGGACAGGTCTGTGGTGCTGGGGAAGGACTGGATGATACATCACAGGATGAGAACGCACAAACCTCAAAACCTCATCAGGAAACTCCTTAGAGCTGGAGAAGCCACCTCCGTTCACTTTACTGGCACACTTGAAGAGATGGGGACACAAATAGAGAGAGTGAAGGAAGAAGCAGAGACAGAGACAGAAGAGGGACATTAATTGCATTGGCCTTTTATGCAGGGTAGAAAAAAGCTGACATGTTGTAGTCTGGCCCAGACTGTCCCTTCGTGACCTGCTGAAGCAGCTCCAACAGTGCTGACACTGACCAGAGCTGTCCTACGTGGTCTAAACACTGTCCCTGTTGAAGGATGTCTGTTGTAGACGCAGACTAATGGAGAGTGCTGTGAATGCATAATGTTGTGGCACATCCAGGAGCGAAATCCTGTAAACATTTCTTCCTTCAGACTTAGCACTCACAGATCCAGGTCGAGGATAGGGGACTCTGTCCTCATAAGGCGTCCAGTGATGCTCAGGTCTCTCTCTGTAGGCAAATGGACCATTAAATGCTGCTCTGATGTCCTCCATGCGATAGACACACACTGCATAGCCTTTAAACACCGCACTGCAAAAGAAAATTTTATCAGCGATTTGATGGATGATAAAATCGTGACTGTATAATGAGATGTCCTCCTCCGCTCACCTTGTTGTGCTGAAGAGGCCGAAGATTTCTGGATTTTTTCCATCCTTATTCTTCAGCACAAACACATCCTCTGAAACATGAAATGTAATATTGACTCATTGTTTGGTCACCACTCAGTGATGTTATTTTTGTGTTTTCATGACATAAAAACTTTGCCATGGTCAACTTGGTAAACACAGGCATTTTAGCATGCTGACATTAGCATTCAGCTCACTGCTGCTCTGAAAAAAAAAAGATCTTAAGATTTCTCCTGACAAGTTGAGAAAAGGTTGGTTTGCCTTATCCTCCTGCAGACAGAATACATTTTCCATTCAGATGGATTTAAGAGTCTTTGTGGACTTTGTATCTCTGGAACACTAGCAAACAACATGCTGTGTTTTTCAAAGGTCACTGTTTATTTACTTTTCAGTAAATTGAATGCTCAGCTCTGTGACTTAAATGTAATAGTAATACATTAGAGCCACACTGGGGCATTAGTCATTCTACACTACTGGCTGTGTATCTAATGGAGTGTTGAAATGTGTTGCTTTACTACTAAATGTCTAATTCCACTACAGCAGGTCAGATGCACAGTGTAACAAAAATCCTGAATACCACTTTGACTCTCCCAATCTTGAGGGATGTGGATGTGTATGTGTGTGTTATTTTCAAGCAACAAATACTCAAAGGTTAACAATAAATAAATTTGATGGCATGCAAACAGTCTCCTTGTAGCCCCACCGAGATCATCGAAGTGTGTGTCAATGCCATTTGGTCCAGCCACGGAGCAGATTAGACGAGTTTTCAGGAAGGAGCTCCATCTATTCACCAGCATCCTCTGTCCTCCTTGATCATTCTGAGAGATGGAGGCACATATAGAATGTGAGAGCAGTACTTTGGCCATAGCTGGATCATTCCCAGAAGTCTTTCTACAGCATTAGCATTCTCACCGCACAGACTCGCCCAACACGAGTATACACAGCCTTGCTCGCTCCCTCAGCATCTGTCTCCCTCTCGGTGAAGAAAAAGTAAACCTTGTCATCATCCCTGTCATCGTTGTCAGGAATAACTGCTGACCCCACAAATTTAGGTTCTGTGGGAAAGAAATGTTTGCAATAAAAGTTTGGGATTTAAACACAAGGTTAAGTAGTGGAAATAGCAGTAGTGATAAGGTACTAGAGTGAACGATACATCACTTAATAAACTTGAATTAAAATCTAATGAGAACAGTTAAATAGTCATCATGTGAACAGCAGGGCTACATTTTGGCAGGTGTTTTTAAAATATAATTTTCAACGAATTCAATCTGAGTATGAATCAGGATGCAAATAAGTCTGGGAAGGTATGTATATAAATATAAATATATAGATATAGATATAGAGTTAGATATACAGATATATAGATATATACAAAACATTATGACACCATGGATCACTTCATCTGTGTTAATAGTATCTAATTTTCTGAATTTATAAAAATTTAATTTTTGATAACACATGTTGGATTTGTTATCACATATACTATTTATGTTTTCAATCCCTTGCATTTAAAGATAAATGTGTTCATTTTCCTGCAATGTACACCAACCACTGAGTTGCTGCCTGTCGTCTCTTTCAGTGCGTGTGTAGGTCCGGTTGTTTAGTCGACACAAAGCACCATCATTCTCCCAGTAGTCTGTGTACAGGCCAATATACAGCTCCCCTCCTAATGTATACAAAACACACACACACACACACACACACACACACACACACACACACAAACGCAATTAGTAACAGTGCACATGTTTTCACTGGTACAGCTCTTTTTTGCCACAAGAGCCCACAAGATGGCAGTATTGACTTGTCAGAGCTCAGCAAAGTAACCAAACCTCTTCAGTGTGAATTTGCAGGATGTTTATTGATCCAGCTGTATTGAAAAACATGCACTGCAGTCTCACAGCTGTTGCTTTGGCTCATTTGATAGTGAGATGATGAACCATTATGCAGAGTCTTACTGAAGAGTGTAGACGTGCAGGGACTGTTGGGGTCGTATGGACAGCGTCCTCTGCCACTCATTATGCTGTCTTCTTCCAGAGCAAACTGCCTGTCCTGTGGGCAGTACACCAAACACAAACAGAATAGATTCATAAACAAATATATATGAAAATGAATTGCACAAACACATTCTCAAAAGCTGTATAGTACACTTCCAAAGGCTTCAGCAACTTCCAGACAAACTCCAGTAGATGACTGAAGTGAACTGGGGAAAGGAGGGATTAGAAAGTGATGGATGAGAAGGAGGAAGGGAGATAAATGAGACAAGGAGTGATTGATGACCAAATGACAGACTGTTGTCTGAATGTTTAAAACAAACTGTTTGTCTGTGCTCCTCTATGAGTTCACTGCTTCCACTCCTCTGATCTTGTCGCCCCGCACAGCAGTTGGCAGACACGCACACACATACATACCATAAACTCCCTACAGAACCACAGCTCATATGTTGTGGGCCACCACAGTGTTTATAACTGTCACAGGCAGATCAGAGGGGGTGCCAGATATTGATTTATGAGAAGCCAATGTACCCCACTGTGCTGTGACTACCGCCCTGCATTTGACTTTAACAGAAGTCAGTTTCTGGGTTAAACTCATCTATCATGAGATGCTGTCTGTCAAAATGGAAAAAGGGTATAATGAATAAAATAGCTGAATAGTACTACTCTGCATGCAGTAACACAGGCTGTTTTTTATTATTTAGATCAGTAGTGCATAAATACTTGATTTGTGGCTTGACAGTGGCTCGCCTGATAAAAGATAATAGTATTTTCTATCATAGTTTATCATTATCCAAACATTATTTGGCTCAGGCTTAATCATAATTGCAGACTAGATGTACTCTCATACACAAAGTATGAAATTTATATGAGGCTTTCTTGCAGACAGATAAGATTGCCCATGATGATCCACTCTTTCTCACTTTGTGAGCATTCCAGCAGTTTGAAGGATGGCTGACTTTGGTTCTTCGACCTGCTGGACCACGGTTGGAATGCAGGGCAGAAACTCCTCCAGACACACACACACACACACACACACACACACACACACACATACACAAACACATACCTAGGACTGTTCCATGTTTGACATCTGGGAGATATGTGTTATACAGTAGACAACATGCTGGTTCAGATATATGCACGCAAAACAAATCACACTCAGGCAGCTGCCACACACAAATATAAATCGGCCCCTGAGTGAATCAGAACATTAGTCTTCCCTGACCTCAAACTTGCTTCAAACCTCACTGTTCTTCCTCTTCACCTGGACAGTATTTTTTGGGAAATGAGAACCCAGAGACACAATTATCTGTGAAAGTGTTCAGATTTATAAGGAAAACAAAAATGCTCTTTTCACCTCACATCACACGTTTAGCTGTTGCTAGGGGTATAATCTCAACAACAGTAGCATGTGCTTAGAATTTAACAGCTCAGTGGTCCAAGCTTTACAAAAATCCCTGGAGCTCCATTGCTAAAAATGCTGAAAACAATGCGAAGAGGTTTTTGGCTGCAATCGCAGGGTGTAGTGTAGAGGAGCATAATGTGAAAGCTGGCTGATTGTATAATGAAAAGATCTGCAATATTTTCATTAGAATAACAATCTGTTTCGCCTTTTTTAAAGCAGGCAAAGAAAGAAACAGTGTGATTAGAAAATAAACCATGAATTAACAGTCAAACTATATCAAAGTGCAGTGTGACTTTAAAAAGATCTCTGGCAGAAGGAACCCTTTGAATGCCTCTTGAATATTTGTTGGTTTAGATAACTATAATTCTGTGCTTGGGACTCACCTGCCCTGTGTGTCCGACTCTGACCAGGGCACAGACGGGGTTAAAGGCTCCTGTTCCACAGACCAGCAAATGGGTCTGGTTGTAATGTTGCAACACCTTGATGTAGTTTGCACACTCCGTCTGTTGGAAGAGATGCAGACACAAATTGTTTGGCGAGTAAGGCAGGGCAGGGTGGGGAGGATTGTGGGTGTGTGAGGGGGTCAGAGGGGCAGACTGAGGCCAAGCAGAGAAAATGCTGCGGTGAAAAAATGCCAGACTTTTACTGCATCATCAATAACGTCAATACTTCAGGTTAAACAAAGGTTAATGAGCACAGTTTGATTTTAAAATCAACCCCTACGTGCTGACAGTATCTATCTCTATAATGGATCCATCTGCCTGTAGAATGAATTAATTATACTGTATTATCAGCTGGGCGTTTGTGTTTTGCCCTTGATAATCAACCTCAGCCATACCACCGATGCCCTGTTCAGAACACATGTCTGTATACAGTCATGTTAAAGAGCGGGTTTTAAAGTGGGTGGCTGGGACACCAAGAGGTTCTTGGGAGGGTTCATGGGGGTTCCTGTCCAAAAAAAAGCTAATCATTTATTTTAACTATGAATAAATCCACCATGACAGAATGTGTAACTGCTGTGGTCATGGGTTCTTACATTGTTTTTTTGTTTGTTTGTTTGTTCTTAATAAAACATAGAAAAAGCAAATTCATATCAGATGAGGTTCTGTAGTTTAATTTATGTTGGGTTAGGGGTCCCTGATGTGAAAAACTTTAAGATCCACTGATGTAAAAGGCTGCTCACCTTCTCTCTGCCCTTCATCAAACATTCCTCTATTTGAGACTCTGTACTGGCCCACTGGATCTGGAAGAAGAAAAAAAAGAGTTGCATTCATATTGACATTTGTGTTGTTTCAGCCCAAACAAGAAAAAAGTAAAAAGACTGTAAAAAAAACTAAATTGTACAAATTTATTTGTACCATTTTTCCATTTAATCATCATCACATATGGTAATTATCTTTTTAGTTTTTCTTTTGAACACTCACATCAAAAATTTTCTCTATTATAACAGGGCAGGCCAGTATATTGGTTTGCCAATATTATCGGCCAATATTTGCTTATTGCAGATATGCTCCGACAGTAAAACTGTTTTTTAAGGCCAGAAAAAGTGCTTGGACTAGTTATTTAAATGGTATAATCACATAGTTTGTCCAGCAGAGAGGGGTCCATTGTCTAATAACTAAAAAGTGAAGTGATTATTTCAGTGCACTGATGATTGGAATAAGGTTTGCTAAAATGTAAGATACCCTGCCTCCATACATATGTTTGTCATAAGTATTTGATAGCCACATCTGCTGATAAACTAGATATCAGAATTTTCATACTCCCTAATAACGACATGCCATCAGCCCCAAAAATCCTATATTTGGTTGAGTCCTATCCTATATGGAACACATAACCATGAATACACACCTAGGCACACTCAGTTTTGTCAACATATTGCCTTGTGAATGTCTGAGTTCATTATGTCTCACCTCCTAACAGACAGGCATGAATGAAAACAGGCTTACCTCTCTCTGGTGTGTGTTAACCCTGTCCAGACTGAGGGACAACAGAGTGTTCTTGGCCCCAACATAAAGCCTCTCGTGGCCCTCGTCCAGTAGCATGGTTTGGGGTTGAAGAGATACTTCATGTCCCTGGAATACCCAAGTCCTGTTCAGCTGCCAAAGCTCTGCAGACAACAACACGCACACAAACAGAGAAAAGACAAAATAATTATAGCAACACAAAAGAAGTCTGCAATTTAGACAGGGACTACGTGCACAATTTTCCTGCTTGTGCTAACCAGCAAGATCAAATTTAACCAAACTTCTCGCTCGAGGGATTTGTGACTGCTCCAGTAACCTGCATCTGAGTCCCAAATGCTCCCATGGCCAAGGGCACATTGAAACATGTGTTTCTAATTCATAGTTTCTCCAAGAGAGCAGAGAGCAACAGCAGGGTTATCTTTCCATATCATCTTCCCCTCGCATGTGGCACCTATGCCTGCTCTGTCTCAGTTCAGCTGTGCCTCCATGTGTCAATGGCGTAGTCATAAACCCACAGCACATACTGTTTTTGTCTCTGTTAAAAGTTGACACAAAAGACTGGTCGCTCAAAGCGACCTCTTAGGCATAAAGGACAACTGCTGCTGACTCTTGACAAAGTTCTAACTGAGAGGACACTTTGTCAGCCATGAAGACTCTTTTGCAGATGCACAGATGAAAGACGCAGGAATTAATGGGAGGGACATCTGATGTACAAAGTATGGCCTGTGGTCCCTTTTATCAGGAGGAAGCAGTTTTATCAGATGGGAAATGGAACCAGTCTCCATATCTGCTATTAGTTTGAGTTCAGCAGCCGCGCCCTGTCATTCTTGCTTGATTGGAAATCCTTCATTATAAAGGCAGCAGTGGATATTTACGGATATTTCTTTACATGTAAACACACTCATCAGAATAACCACAGAGCAAGTAGACACGCAAATAGTTTGCAACACACCCAGCTGAATCTACCTGATTGAACCTGACAGGCTGCTTCTCTGTACCTGCTCTCTATTAGCTCCCAGAGAGGTTGAGCGTGTAGAATTAAATTAAATGAAGACACCTGAGCTTTGCATTTCCTCTGGGTCACTGGCCTGAAAAATCTTTCATTAACACATGACTGGGGCTGCTTTTGAAACCGCATACTACACTAGTAGTAAGTACTGGTTTGGCCGAAAAGTATATGCTGTGGGTAAATGCATGCAAAGTCTGCAGTATGCCAAAAAAATCCCACGTGTATACTGAGTCACAGGAAATCCCCTGTATGTGTCCGACTAATCTGCCTCACCTGCTGTTTCAAACAATGTAATGCGCTGCCAGTCACAACCAAAACCCTGCTAGGTATTTGTTGAAAAAGTTCAATGGGAAAAAAAAAGGATTTAGCTATTGCTGCAGATTTGTGAGAAATGCATTCTGTTAACAAGCCTTTGTACCACAATGTACAGGTGGCATACTGATCATTCCTGTAATATGCAGTATGTGCAGTATGTAGTAGGTTACATCCAGTATGTAGCACTTAGTATTCTAGTAGATAGTTTTGAAACAGCGCAGGTTGGACTGGATGTCCTTGTAAAAGAAGAAAGGGGGGCTTGCTGTGTGTTAACATGACTTTTGAAACTTTAGACAGATTCAAGCAGACAAGGCCAAGTTTGTGATTTAATTTATAGCACTATAACAGCACGCTTGAGCTACGTTCATGTGCACTGCATGTACTACTTTTCAATACACTCCCTTTAAATGAAGAGAGAAAAAAAGTCACTTATACATGCCTGACCATAATGCTATGCCAAAAAACCACCTCAGTGACCTCCCCCTACTCATAATGCTGTCACTGCATCTCAGGGTTGCAGGGGGTAATTGTGTGATTTGTTTTTCTTACATCTGTATATTTTTGGTGATACTTGATCTCCAGGCAGAAGGAGAGAGTGTTTATCCCAGTTTTGTAGATTAGCGACAGCATACGTTCTGTGGAGGGTTTTATTTGTTTAACATTGGATTAGGTATCCACAGAGGAGAAGGTGACTGTGTACGTTTTGTTGCTATTAAGATTTCCACGTTGGAGACGAGCGACTGTTTGTTTTAGTAGCATTAGATCTCCGGTGGTTAGGTGGCAGAGAGCGGGATGTGGCAGTGGTGCTCTGTCAGAGCTAAGACATGCTTCCTGTAATTATCTAATCCGCACACACTTGGAGCTCTTTTGCTCTCTCTGTCTATCTCCCTGTCTGTCTGTCTCTCTCTCTCTTTCTCTCTCTCTCACACACACACACACAGAGTTCACAGTTCCTCCTGAGTTAAACTAAACTTGGATCATGGACAATGCTCAAACATTCCCCTCCTACTCCTCTTCAAGTGTTAGGCCGGCTCTCAAACGATCAGCTCCTTTTTCTCTGTGAAGTCAAATCTGCTACGACTTATTCAGATGACAGACATAGACAGCTATTTAAAGTGATGGAGTAAACAGGGCATATGCTAAAGCCTTTTCTTCCATCTACCTTTAACTTGTCTTTGTCAATAATCAGGAGCGACAGCTAATTTACTGTACATGGATACATACGCAGATAGACATGCAAAAGCTCTCTCTCTCTCTCTCTCTCTCTCTCACACAAAAACACACATAAACACACACGCTTATAAGACAACTACAGATTTTATCATTCTTTCACTTTTACATAGTTGTAAAAATTATGAAATATGATGTTTTGGATGAGTCGTGTTCAACTCTGAAATGGAGTGTTTACCTGCCATGTTTATGTGACTTACGGTAACAAAGGAGAAGCTTGAAACTTGAAATTTGAAAGTGAAAGAAAGAAAGAAAGAAAAAAAGAAAGAAAGAAAGAAAGACAGAAAGAGCTAATATCCAAATACAAGTGGGAAGCAACTATAACCAAATTTATAATAAAAAAAGGTGTTGAACAATAGTCTTAATTTACACATGATTACAGTCACCCTAACACACAAATGGGGGCTTTCACAGACGAAACGAGATGCTTCAAAGTGCACAACACTATTTAAATGGTTCCTCCTCTGTCATTATGTGCGTCAGTCACAGACAGTTGCAGTAAATACTCAGACTGACGAAAGGAAAAGGGGGATTTCTGCGTTTCCTCTCTCTCCTCTCCAAGTTTTTTTTTTTTTTTTTTTAACCATCTGCAGCTTCTTAGCCGTCAGCTAAGTAGATGAGAGGAGGACGAGGAGGAGGAGGGTGTTTCACCATTAGCAACTGAGCCAGGGAGACACATGCCCCTACTGTGATCCCACTTCAAATGGAAGACAGAGAAAAGGACTCCCTCAAGACAGACACTTTCATCGCCTCTGCGAGGAGTGCTGAGAGATGCCTGAGAAGATTTGCTGATGTGAAATCAAAATAAACGTTGTGATCTCCTCCTTATCCGTGCATGGAAACACTGTTTTGACGCACCAGAGAAAACAATATGTGTGTGTGCGTGTATGCCTTTTTGTGTGTGTGCAGTAGCAATCAACTTGTGATTAAAAGACTCTTAAAAGCGGGGTTTAGCCAAGAAACCCGCAATAAATGCACACAACAGTTCATAAAACACATTCCCCAAAAAACTTAAAAACACAAATTAAATTTGATATCATAATTTGATCTACTGCCACCACTAAGCGCACACTTCATGGCAAAAATGAAACTGGTGGTAGGCAGTCTCATATTTCCAGAGAAGTAAGTCTATGGAGGTTTACTTGTTGAGTAATGGCCCTTATGCTGGAACAGAAACAAAGAGAGTTATTGGAGTGGGATGGGAGTCTGCTCTCCATGTGCCTCCGAAGCTTGAGTGTGCTTGGAGCCCCTGGGGGTGGAGCTCAGTATCTGGAGAAGTGGGGTGTTATTCCATTATCGATATACAGCCTTGTGTTACCGTATTCTCTTGTGTGAGGGGGGGGAGTGATGTCACAGAGCAAAATGAAAGCCACATGGAGCATCCGTGCAGGATGTGAGTTAGAGAAGAGAGCAAAGTTTGTTTCTCTGTAATAAACGTCAATTTAAATCTATAACTTAATTGATGTTGTAAATAAGGAGAATACCTTGGATACCTTGACAGCTCAGACATTTACCTTTTGATTTAAACAAGCCAGGTATCTACAAACAGCATGTGTTTTAACTTGTAATGTGCATTCCGAAAGGAGGAATGTTCTGGTTTGACTGCTATTTGATCAAAGTCCATTGTCATCCGGTCCAAGCTGCACCTCCCCAGCCATATTTGTGTATAACATCGAAGCCCAAATGAATTACTTACTGATGTAGCATGTGTGCCAGTACATACAAAAGCCATACATCAAAAGCCCAGTAAATTGTAAACTGTTTTTCATATGAACTGGTATTTGTGTGGAAAATCTGAATCAACGTCAGCACAGAAAAATGTTTGCTCACATGTTTAGGTAGCAGAGCAGGATCTGACTTAAGCTGCGGCCTAGTGAGGGCAGTAAAAGTTTATGCAGGACAAGTTGATTGGTCAGTCATTGGCCCATCCGGCCCAGTGACTGAAAGACAGCTGCAGATGTGGCACATCAAAGCTGTAAAGCTTTAAAGTCCACTTAGAACTCTAAATCTCCCTGCTGTGTTTCAAAATATGATTGTTATTCAGGGTTTTGTCCCATGTAGCAGTGTAGCACTTTTACTGTATGAGCTAGCCAAGTTGAGCTAAACAGCTGTGGTAACTCCTGAGGCTGTTTAAAATTTAGTATCAGCTACTAATCTTAATAAAAAGCAACAGGACTAAATGGGCCTTGATTAGCTTCAGATGATGGTGTTCTTAGCTGCCTGCTTCCTAAACACATACATTGTCTGGAAGGGCTCACGCATTTAATGTTCCCATTGATGCCAAATTAGTTTCAGACAAGGACAGATAATAATAACCACAACAACAATTACAATGACAGTGATGATGATGATGATGATGATGATGATGATGATGATGATGATGATGATGGCTTCCTGAAAATGTACTGCACTGCGCTCTTTGATTGATTAAAACGTAAATATTTAGGTCTAACTAATGTCATATGGCGTAAATGAGTGACTGGAAAGAATTTTTAGTGAATGTGAATGTAGCCGTTTTTTTGGTAGGTCTCGGGAATGAGAAGAACTCAGCTCATCGTAGACAAATGCCATTATATTCTTCCTCTTACTGTATATGTTTGCTGGAATGTAATCAAATAATGCTTAAAGTATTGAGGGAAAAAGGGGTTACTTTGGTATTTGGCTGCTGGCCTAGTGAAAATATACGAGGGGTTAGCAAAACTCTGATCCACTGGCTAAGTGTGCCAGTGGGAAAAAGAATGTGACTTTTGAAACTGGAATAAATTGAACAAAACTGACCTAGCATAAAGATTTCTTTAATCCTCATGTGAGTTTTTAAATTTTTTTTTCACTTTAATGTTAGTGTAAGTTTCCCTGAAAAAAATATGTAGCCATATTATGAATGAACAGCCCTCTTTGTTTCTTCCCCGCATAGCAAAATAAAGAAAAAAGCTTAGCTTCACTTTTAACTGCCAACCTCCAATAAAGAATACCCGCTTGGCATTTTCTGTGTCAAGTGTTCACCACACTTGCCATCCGTCATCCTCCTTTTTCCCTCTGTTATATTATTGCAACAAACTCTCTGAGGACTTAAACAAGTGTGCCTTCTCCTTTTTCTCATTTCACAAACTTAACTCATCTCCTCTCCCTGGTCCCTTCTCCGGGAAAAGGTCAGAAAGGATATTAGAGTTTCACCAGCTGCCTTCCCCTCTGGACATCTCATTAATGAACTGGAGAGCACACACAACACAATGGGAAAGGAAAGGACGCTGAGATATACACAGACTAAATGAGAAAGCAAGAGAGAGAGAGAGAGAGAGAGAGAGAGAGAGAGAGAGAGGTTAGTGTGGAGGACAGGAGAGGTTGAAAAAATAGCATTTGCTTTGCTGACCAAGGTGTGATTTATGTAATCATCACCATTCCCTCCGTTTTCCAGTGGTTTGATGTAAGGTCTACGACTGCCCTGTGGCCATGAACCAATGTGGTAAATGTTAATTATAGGCTCCAGCACATGTAGGCGGAAGAAATTTGATGGGACTCCTCAATTTGCACATTAACCTTCTAGAATTTTTTCTTAAAAAAACCCTTCATTTCATTTCAGACAGACACAACTTCAGGCCATGCTGGTATTCCCCATCTTGCCCTCAAAAGAAAGTCACCTCCAGCCACGTCATTCCAAGGTTGTAAAATATACAGAGAAAGCCTTTTTCTTGTCTGGAGAGGACGGTTTAAAATTACAGCTCAAAGGGGGGCTTCATACATCAGTAATTGCTACCTGACTAATCCCTGAACTCACACGTGCATGTACCTCTGCTCCTTCTGCTTAGATCGCACAATTTTACAATGAATGCTGGAGAAAATAAATGTGAAAAGAAGGTCCAGCATTTTGTGCGATGTGTTAACACAACCTTTATGTGATCACACACTTTCTCATTCATAGCATATGAGCAAATTTAACTGTCAAGTCTTTTACCATCATTTGTTTAAATTTTCTATGAGCTGAATGTAGGGCTGAAATATGGAAAGCATATGTGTTTATTTAGGTAAGGGGACATACACTGTATGATGTTAAAGCTGTCAGAACTGCTTAGCATCTCAATAAGTTACTTTACCATCACAGACCTGTCGCAGAAAAGTATTTATATCTTACTAAACCATTTTGACCCTCTGTAAACAGGACTTTGGCAGACATGCAGAGGAAAAGTCTGGTCAATTTAATTTTGCGAAATGGTCCAGGGTTATTTCGTGTGTTTGCCATAGCTGCCCTCAAACGATTTTTCCAAAACTCAACTTAGACATGTTTTCAGGAGAGACAAGCTTTTCTGCAATAATAAACTGCTGCCTGAGAGCACATAGATTCACTTAAATATGAAAACGTTTGTTTTAATGTTTCTCTGTATTGTTTATCAAACAATGGTTACTGTAAATGCACATTACCAGAGCAATCCTGGATAGGTATCTATTATGTGGGTGTGGTAACATTTTCAGCCGCCATAAACCTGGTAATGCATTTCCCTGATTTATCCAAATACGCTTCGAAATTAAATTCAAC
>JAPZDX010000022.1:13260963-13277159 GCA_029783625.1 Naso annulatus
ATTGTGAAGACACAAAAGTATGGATTAATTTTTGTGTCCTTTTTAAAAGTTTCAATTTGTTTCTTGATATTAGCAAAAAACAAAATGTGGATGAGAGTAACATGTGACGGCTAATTTCTTATTGCTTCTAAAGCTTGGTAATTAAGGAGTAAAGTCTTACTGCTGCAGGGTCATTTGAGCATCAATAATAAGGGTCTCTGTTTGATCCATATTTAAACTTAAAAAACTGTTTCAAGACAATGTCTCTTTTTATGCAGAGTCCATAGAGTACAAGCAGTCCTTAAGGGCAGTTAGGTTGCTGAGATCATTGTGGTTAATAAACAAGTACAGCTGATTGTCATCTGGATTAAAGTAGAAAGTAATAATAAAAAGGCGCTGTAATGACGTGTCTTTGAATAAATCTGGGATATCTACGCAATAGAAGGACACAAATATATTTTAAACTGGTGCTACATAACCAGGGGGAAGAGAAAAGGGAACATGGTATTCACTTCTGCTCAAAAGACGAAAAAAGAAAACCTGCAAAAATCAGAGTGCACCACGCTGCACTGGACCAGTAAATGCTCCAGCTGGTGGGTAAATACTACAGCTAGGGCAATGCCTGGTTTGAACTGTCTGTTTGAAATTTTACTAAGTTAATAAATAGAATGTAAATCAACTAAGAACTGCTCTTGATATCAAGGAGCTACAAAGTGAAACTGAAACTACCGTGGATATGACTTAGGAGTCGAGCAGTAATATTCTTCGCTCTCACCATTTAGCCACCGGGAGTCATGCTGCTCCGTCCTGATTGGGTGATGCTTGCCAAGAGTGCGAAAGATAGCAAAGTCCCGCCCCATGAAGTCGGCGGATGTCCCAGCATACAGTTCTCCATCTACAAGTAAGAGGAATGAAGTGTGTTTGTAACACTGGATTGGAAAACAGTCTGAGTTCATTTCTCCGCAGTGATGCAGGTGTAAAGTCTGGGAAGTCTGAGGAGTGAACAGTTCAGGGGCTTAGCAGTGCAGGTAGACCCGGTGTCCTGAGAGAACAGGCAGTGATGGATGTTATAAACATCAGGAGTGTGAAATTGACATTAACACAGGAGGCAAGGCTGAGATAGGAGGCTTGAAAAGGATGGACGGATGGAGGGACAGATGAGGAGGGACAGGACAGAGGTTTGCAACGGGGGGGAGTACATAATAATGCTGGTAAGAAGGGAGAAAGAAAGGGGAACGGAGATGAGAGGTGATGGGCTGGAAAATGGCCATCTGCTGGGTTGAACGGTGTGATGTAACACAATGTGACTGGCAATAATTGGGGGCAGAGATGAAAGACATGCTCATATAGACCTGCTTTATTTGCCAAAATGGGGATTCGGTGCAAAGAAAACTCAATTAAGTTTCATCTGCCATGCACGCCCAATACTTAAAGGAAGTACATTCAGATTGAAATAGAGTTTATAGTGCTGCCAATGAGGGGTTCCTAGTGTGTAAAAACAAACTACAGAGTAGATCACCTTGTAATGAATGACAGGAATGCCCTGTTATGTCATTCATGTTTACTTTATACCCCATACATCTGCTGAAATTAAAGGTCAGAGCGGAGGGTGTTTGTTTTTTTCAGGACTCCCATGTTTTATATCACTCTAACTTGCCAATGAACAGCACAGTGTATCCGGTCTAAAACTCACCAATTAGCATGGAGGCAGTGAGCAACTTGGGATCGTAGGGACTCTTCCCACGGCCATTTTCTATGTTATGCGCCAGCCTGAAGACGCTGTCCTGCACATTAAAAGACAGACAGTCACAGGAATTGAAGTGAATCACTGCAGGGGTTCACATTTTGCATTTTATTTGGCAGTGTGACCCATTTTGCTGTCAGCACATCATGTCATCCCATTCGAGATAGAACTGCTGGATTTTATGAAAATGAACATTGTTATGACCCACAAAATTATGTTTAAAAATCAAGTCAAAAGCAGGTTGTTTCATAGTAAATCAAAGAAAAACAATGTACAAAAAAGAACAACCATCAATAAAATACAGTTTGGTTTTAAATATACACCTTCATATACACTAATTTGCTTTAAAAGGTTTATATAGAAAGCAAATAAAGAATGCATTATCTGACATCCACATAATGTGGAAAATAAAAGGAGAAATCTTAGAGAAACTTCTGGGACTGGTGCAGTTTGAAACCTTGCATCCACTTTATTTTACTCTTACAGCAAAGGATCAAGAATGAAAACACTAAAATCTCATTATATTCTATGACTTTGTGACCTTGACACTCGTGGAAACCCATCAGATGATTCTCAGTTCTGATCTATATTCAGCAGTTGGCTTCTCTCGGAGAAATTTCCTGCCTCTAATTGACTGTAAAAACATTTATGCGTCTGACTCAGTGACATTTGGAGGAGAAGAGAGCAATTTCCTTCACTTATGCTCCACAAAAAACATACAGCAGTTCCATATTAGAGTGATGAATTGGAAATCCCACACACCATGAAACCCTGCATTTAATTTTCCAACTCATTTTTATGTACTTACTGTAGCAAGTCATTTATCAGGAAGAGGATGCACTCACAGCCGACCAGACATGGTCCTTCACAACGTGAGCTACTTAACTATGATTTGAACCTCAGAAAAGTGTTTATATCTTAACGCAAACGTGCATTGTTGCGGTTCGCAACATGTGGAAGCAATTTGAAAAAATGTGACATGTGCCTGTACCTCAGGTTTCTTGCCCACCTCCAGGTAGGAACACACAGGGTGGAAGGCTCCTGTCCCGCACACATACAGATGGGTCTGGTTGAACGGCTGCAACACCTTGATGAAATTTGAACACTCTCTCTGAGGGAGCACAGACAGAAAACAGATTGAGCAGAACTAATAATCAACCATTGGCAGAAAGCTTTTCTAAAGCCACACTTTTTTATAGTTTCCAGTGCCATGTTGTCCAAAGGCTTGTTATGATAGCACCAGAGACATTTGGATAAGTAAAAGTGGTGCAACTGTGGACAAGTAAATATATTGAGCCTCACTAAGAGCACAGGTCACAGATGAAAATAAGAGACCTAAATGGAGAGATATGTGATAAGAGGAGAGAGCTAAGCTTATAGTAATCTACTGTAATTCCCAGAATGCACCAACAAACCCCAGCGATGTGATGACTAATGCTTCTGAAAACAATGTTATGAAGATAATATTATACCAGACTAATAACGTTATTCTCCATGACTCAACATTGTTTCTCTTCATCCTGACACAACTGAGTCTGTCCCTCTGAACTCAGTGACATCTTTCACCGCCTGTTTCAGTGATTTCATGCACATGAGGTGTGTTCTTTCATTTGGAATAACTGTGAAATCCATACAAAAAGAGGCTGTCAATAAAACTCAACCATAATTATCCCATACCAGTCAAAGTAATGAAGGCCAGTACTGGCTTCCTGTCATTCTGTCAGTGGAGAATAAAAAAGTGATATTCTTGATTTTTAGTCGTCTAGGCACTTATGACTTTGTCTTGTGATTATCGCCGCACGCTTTTGCTGGACTCAGTGACTTCAGCAATTAGAAGTAACTTATTGCTTGTTGTGTTGCTTAAGTTTTTTCAATCGTTTCCTTCTGAGTTTGTGTTATGATAAGGGTGTTTTGAAGGAATAGCAGGGTCCTCCTACTGACATTACACAACTTGTTGTGTTTTGGCTGTAACTGATTTAAGCCACCGGCTTCTGCTGAAGGGGATGACGTGGAAGCAAGAAGACCATCCAGGTTTGAGTTGAAAAGGACACAAGAAAATACACTGAAATTACACTGTAACAGTCCATTGGAGACAAAACACTCAAAAACTGAGTTTTGATTCATCCACCAACTAAGTCACAACAACAAAGAGAGAGCAGGCTGGCCAGCTGGACAGATGACTACAGCTCTTACAGGAAGCTGACTAAGCTCTCCTGCAGAGACAGCTAGTCATTAGGAAGTATAACAGTGACCTGGCTAAGCTGGTGAGTTATCTACATAAATACTCGAAGATAGCAAAGATTACACAAATACAGAGAAGATAAGAACGGACGTTTACTTCTGATGCAACACAGATAGGAGGAGGCACTTGGTTACGAGCTTGCTAGCCTCAAGTTAGGATTAATCACGAGCTGGGCTAACATAAAGATGGAGCGGTGTTGAACAACAGGCATCTTTATGTGTTGTGTGCATCGCTCCGCTGCCGTATGGCACATTTCCTCGTGCTCTGGAAACACGTGCCTGAGCAGACCTGACCTCAAATAAAACTGAATGTGTCATCACATACTCAAAAAGCAAAGAAAAATGGAATAAAGAGGATAAAACTACAAATTATGCATGACTTAGTTCATGTGGTTTTAATAGGTCATAGCAGACAGCAGCCTGTGTTTGTGTAAGCCTTTGTTGTCATTTAAGCAGCTGTCTTTCTTTGGATTTATGTGACCTGCGTGGGTGGGTTGATCTGAGCCATTAACATGAAGGAATCAGCATGATAATAAATAATATAAACCAACAGCATCATCATAGGTTGCAGATATATTTTAAATAACAACTATGCTCACAAAAAAGTCTTTTCGGTTTGATTTTAGCCTTAGCATCAGATATACAGAACAAAATGTGAAGCAGGAAGTACAAAAAAGAATACTGAACCTAAACAGCTTTTAATTTGTTTTCATTATGCTGCTTGGTCAGAAATTTGTTAAGGGATTAACCCATTAAGCACTGACTTTGTGCTACGCTATAAAATAGCTGCAGCTGTCGTATTACTCTTTCTTATGTGCTGTCACACCTTTAAAGATTCCAGATTCGAGAAAATGTGTTGTAATTTTTGCAGTGCAAAACCAAAATTCTGATTTAGCTCATTGCTGCTGCTTCACAGCCATCTATCCCGTTTTTTGTCTCTGATTCAACTCCAGAAATGTTGCTTACAGAACATCAGGGACTCACTTTTCATCTCTCTCCATCTCTCTCCTCTGAATCCATAACAGAGAGACCACACCTCAGGGCATCTTATTCATCCCTGCTATGATGTTTACAGAAAACACAGAAAAGACTTCATGGTGCTTCAAATTGGCCACAGAGAAGAGAAGAAGGCCATGACAGCTCGCCCTGTTCTTACCATCATTGCTCAGGCAATGAACTAAGGCAGAAACACATTTGCCTTGATTTTGCCTTGGGCCATATTGGTGAATTCATTGCACAGATCGCAGGAAACAGAGCCAACCTCTCAGGGTGTTTACACAGAGTTTCACCGCACCACACAGGCTGCTTTAAAACAGCACTTGGCCAGATACGGGGAGATGTGATGCTTGGCTTGTCATGCAAGAGTTGTGTGAGGCGTCTGTAATCTTAATGCCACAAACGCAAACTCTCTGTTTCTGATTTAATGTGACACTGAGATAATCAGATGCAATAAATAATTCTATGCAGCTTTAGAAAACACAGATCATTAATTTGTGCCTTGTTTCTTAAAAAAAAAAATACTGTAGAGAGCGGGATGATGAACACGATGTAATGTAGGTAAAATTTTGACTTTATTACTTAAAGTGACTGAGTTGGAGACTAGATTCCTAATGGCGATTGGCCACATTAATGAACTTTGATTGGGTGATTGGCTGATTGGGTGACTGGGTGAGGAAATTAAGTCTTTTCATTTCAAATACTAAAAAAAATGTTGTCTAATAGGATCAGTTTTATAACAAATCAATCAAGGCCATGTCCAGTTTAAATGTGCCCTCTGGAACAGGCCACACAGAGGGGATGTATGGACATACAGAAATGTAAGAACACAAAGGGAAAATTTACATTTTCATACAATGGCAAAACTAATGCTTATGATCCCCGAGTATATGACAGCAGTCATTATTCATGCAGAACTGTTGTATCAGTAGGTCTGGCTGAAAGCACAGTGATTTCCCAGGCTTCACTCTATTAAGTGAAGTGCCCAGAGGGTTGGTAAGTGATTAAGGTCAAATGATGGTTTCAATCTTGGCTCTGAGATTATGATGAGACCTATAGTGAGCTATGCAGAGTGTTGTCCATATTACAGATTGTGTATGTCAACACACTATAAACAAGCCGAAAGATTAAAAAAAAAAAAATGCATATTGTAACTGATTAAAATGCCATAGATACAGAGCGCACATTCCATGTAATCCCAATGCAACTACAAGTATGGTTTGCTTTAAGACCTGCAGAGTTGCATATCTTTCTTAGAACAAGAGAACAAAGACATTTTTCTAAACATCTGTGGGGGTGGAGGGGCAAAACGCTGACACCGACTTGCAAGATTTATGGTTTCAGCTCTTACCGAGAGATCTTTTCCTGCCCACTTGCATTCATCTCTTCTGGTGGGAGAAGCTGGCCAGGGGATCTGCAACACAAACTGTACATGTTAGAGAAGAATCATCCCCTCCTAGAATCACTTTTGCACAGCGAGTCGATACAGCTACAGCTTGTGCGCACGCATGTGTGTACATGTGGGTTGAAGGGGTCACAATGCGATTTGTTATCCACTTTGTTTCAGTTTACTCCATTATTCATCCAGGTGTGCAGAGAGCAGCTAACATGCCTGGCACAGCGTGTGATCGTGTGCGACAGCCCTGGTCTGAAATATTTATGAGGCACTTTTCTGTAGAAACAGAAATGTAAGTCCCGCGATACCTGAGCTCCTGAATGTTACTCTGGTTGGAGATGCTGCACACTCAAGGCAGATATTAAGTTGGTCCGAGACACACACAGACTTACAGTCATGATAAATGGATAATTGGAGGAAACCGCCAGACAGACTGAAAATCAATCCACTGTTTTACCTGTGCATAGTCCCTGCTGACATTGAGGAGATTAAAAGAGAAGATGTGGTCCTTGGCTCCGACCACGAGTCTTCCTTTCTCCTCGTCCAACAGGAAGGTGTGGTAAGCCGAACTGTTGGCCAGGCCTTCAAACGTCACAAGGTTGTTAGACTCCAACATGTCTGCGGAGAAAAAATGGAAAGTGATGATCAGCATGTTATTTTAATCTGTTTGTGAAATCACAGTAAGTCTGTGCAGCATAAAAGTCAAAGAAAAAAAGTCCATCAGTTTGATTTATTTTTCTCAATTACGTAATAACATTTCCAGGGGCTCTTTGAACAACACAACCTTCATTTTAGAGAGTTTTTCAATAATCCCAACCACCAGGAATTTCTGTGACAATGTTTCACTTCTTCATTCATTCAGTTTGCCTGCTCAATTGTTATGTGCCACACTGACTGACAGTCTGAAGATCACTGCTTCATGCAGTGAGGATACACTCAATACAATAACAAATGCTACATTGGGACATATTGGATTCATCGTGAATTAACTGGTCTCCAACTTTCTGTCTTCTTCTTTTCACAGCTTTTTATATGTTTTTATTTCTGTGTAAGACAGTTTTCTTGTTGTAAAAGCATCCATTCCCTCTACAAAATGATCCTAGGGCTACAAATTGGGCACGTTTGCCAAGCAAGGCAACTGACAGATAGTAGCTAAAGACTCATTGCCAAGCCAAATTGGACTGGGCAGGTATTACCAGTCTGTGAGCCAGTGATCAAACTGTCTGCATGGGGAAGTGACCTTGACCAGAGCAGCCAAGTGGAACTTGGTACGCTCACAGTGGAAAACTGGGAGGGAAATGACTCTGCTAATATTTTATAGTCTAAACTGCGGGATTACTCTAAACCACATCAGCTATTAGGAGGCGTTACTGTGGGCTACAGCTCACGTTTTGCAGTGTAATGCAATGGTCTGCCAAGTCTGGCAAAGAGGCGACATTTGCTTTCACAGCAGAAAGCCGAACTTGTCACAAACAGACATTGAGGATCCCATTACTGTAACGACCTCTAAAGTTGGCATTATGGCTTTGGCATTATAACACCTTTAGAGTGACATGCACACACACACACACACACACACACACATACATTCATGCTCTGTCCTTCTCACATTTTTTTCTCACCTGCAATTTCTGACCACACTATGACCCCCTCCCATTTACCACCCACACAAAAGGGTGGAGAGTTATGGAACGACACAACTGGTTCCTTTGGCTTGCTCTCTCTCTCTCTCCTTCTTTCTGTCTTTCTTTCTTTCTTTCTCTCTCTCTTACTCTTTCTTGGGGAGTAAATAACAAAAACATTCATGAATGTTTTAGCAAGGAGAATGCCCCCTCTCTGAAGTGTGTCAGAGCCCGAGAGAGTGAGAGGACACAAGCTTAAGCTAAGCTGGTATAAAAGGAAAGGAAACTGGAGAGGAACTCAAACTTTAATAAGAATTCCCGGTTTAAAGAATGGGTCAAAAAAGTTGTCCAACAAAACTTTGACAACTGGAATCTAAGAAATGATCAAAAGTGTTTTGATTTATTTTATTTAAATGTTGTTGCTGTTGTTGTTGCTGTTGTTGTTTTTTCAAAAAAATAATTACAAGCTTGTAACAACTTTAGTCTATTATACAAAAATGAGATCAAAGACAAATATGAAATACTTGAAATGACAAGGGTATTGCAGGTTGTACATTACTCTAAGGAAGATAACCACTGAAGCATTTGGCGTTTTTTATTGTTAACTATGTACCATTCATACATCATAAAAGATCTGTAAGAAAAGCAATGTGAGTCAGCATCATTAAAACATATTATTTTAACTATGGAAATACACTTCATTTCAAACACTGAATTATTGTTATTATTACTGCTAAACAGATATCAAATCACAATTTGTAAATACACTTACCAGCTTACATGCTTACCTAGATAAATTGGAGAAAAAAAAGAGAGTTGAATTGAAAAAAAAAGAGTGTTAGAAGGTAAGAAACACAACTGTGGGAGAGAAAGGACTAAAGTAAAGACCCTCTTGGCTCTAGCTACAAACTCCCTCATCTTACCGTAACATTTTAGCTCTGGCGTTAAGCCAAACATAAACCTTTTCCTTCACACATAAATGTATGCACACACATGTGAATGCCTCACTCACACACACTCCCCTGAACATACAGGATAGTAATATCCACGGGGTTGACACCCTGTCTACAATATGACTGTCTTGGTGATCCTGTCGTACAGCGCTGATGGTGATTGACATGGACAGTTATCTTAATATGAGCTCAAGGTGATGTGTGACCCAGTCTTCACATTCTCCACATTTCAAAATCCTCTGAAAAGTTGACATCTAAACCTGACTTAATAAATCCATGAGAACTGAAGTCGTAAAAATAGTCTGTAACCACTCAGAAGCATAACAGGACTGTGTTCAAAACTAGAAGCTGATAATACAGCAACAATTCAAAATAAATACTAATTTAAATTATGATTCAAAAATGCTCCTAGATATTTACTCTTTATGTGTGTGTAAATCTCAACAAAGTATTCCCTGATTCAGAAGTTACAGTAGATTCTATACTACTCTTTTCTTTTTATAAGGTAAAATTCTAATGATTTATTTTTACAAAGGGACTGTTTTGTTGCATAAAACACAGCCACTGTCTTAAGAATGGAAAGAAGCTCAAGGTCATGAAAAGTTGCAGTAAAAGTGTTGCTCAGCCCAGTCCAAAGCTGTGTCCCAGATTTATGTTCCTCTGTAGCCTTGGTGATCAATCATTAGTGGATTTACTGTAAGCCCTTCACTGACAGCACAATAACACCCACCTGCTACCTCTAACCCTTCCTCACCTGCACCGGGGCTGAGTTTGTTAGTGGGAGGGAAAGACGAAGACAGAGAAGCAATCCTTCACTTTTTTTTTTTTTAACCTTTCCTTCAAAGAAGTAGTAAATACTTCTATTTCTGCAAATATTTTTGTATGTTGTAGCAACGTCTTTCCTACCACCTGACATTCAGCAAGGTTATTGCATGCACAAACACAAAAAAAAACATAACTGCGTCACCTGGAAACACAAAAAGGAGAAAAAAGCAACACAAACAGTTAGTCTGTGTAATTTCTATCTAATCTGTTTATCTAAAGGAAATTATTAATTGATACATTTGTTTAATAAACGACCAGATGTCAAGGAGCTGTAAGGAAACTGCACAGACATGATGACAGCACTTCACTTCTCCTCAAACCACATTACTGTGTAAAAGAATGAAGAGCAGCATCACCACATCCACCCACCATACACATACACACACCTCAGGTTTGTAAAAACTGTCTATGGGCGTAGTGTCCATGGCAACAGACCATTCAACAGAGACTACCGCTAAGTTATTAAAAGCTATTCATCCAGAGACCAATACTCTATGGGTATTGTGTGTGGATCTGACTGTGTGTGTGTGTTTATGGAGCATGTTGTGATGTGTGTTATTGGAAAGAAACAGGATTTTTCCGAGCTTCGCCAGAGGAGTAGCATATACATGTCTGAACTGGTGTCCCCTCTGGTAAAATATACAATGAGTTAACACCTTGTTGCACATGGATAAAGCGACATTGTTCTCCCATTTAACCCGCAACTTTAACCGATGACTTGAATTGTTCTGGAGTTTGATACACTGCATGTTCATGAGAACGCTTTTACAGTTATTGTTACTGTTTATTGCTGGGCAACACTGATCACACTTCGCTGTATTAAAAGAGACACTTTCATGCAAACAAACACACAAACAGAAAGTGAGGGACACAAAGACGGGTGGATGCAACTGTGTGACCCATGACAGTACAGCTGCTGTCCGACCATGTTTTAGAAAATTTCTCTTTTATCCCATGATGACTGCAGTAGGCCTGTCAAGAATCCTGCAAAAGTCACTCTTTACCAACTGTTTTTCACATACTTTCTCTTTCATGTCCCTTCTTGCCTTTATTTTAATTTAAAAAATATATATAGATATATATATCTTTTCCTACTTCCATTTCAATCCGGCTTTCTCTCTCACTACAACTAAATTCAGTAACAATGAATTCATGTGTGGAGGACAGAGAGAACAGAAGAGCGAGAGCAAAAAAAAGAAAGAGAGAAAGTGATAGAGAGTGAGAGAACGCGAGATAGGGGGGCAGATGGAATGAATGCAAAGAATCAACAGTCCCATGTGAGACTGATAAAAATAAACTCTTTTAGCCTACATTCCCTCTGTCTTTCTCTCTTTCTGTTTTTCGACTGGAGGGCACAGGGAGTGTTATCTAAGTGCTTCCGAAGAAAAAGCAGAAACACATCTGAACAATAACCCACATTTGGCCGCACTGTATATGGGAACACTGATGTTTCAGCATGGTTCACCAGCTTCACTGATGTTCTCCGTTCTCATGAGTGAGTGTGTAATTGCACACTGACAAAAAACACAAAGTGTCACTGTGTTACTTAAAGTCTATAATGTATACATTCACTGATTCCTCAAAGCCTGGGGGAAAACATTAGAAAGTTTTAACAGTCAAGTAATTTGTTCAGTGACAAGCAGAATGAGTTACATATCTAGGGCTGGGCAATAATTCACTATGGTCATGTACTGTAACGGCACCACACTTGTGTTTTACAAAATCCTGTAGTAAATCAATAAATCCATGCTAAAAACCCAGCAGAGTAGTTTTAAGCATTTCACTTAACACAGTTTGAGATTTCACATGAACATATCGCACAGAGCAAAGTTCAGTGCGTTTTAATTTGATCGTTCAAATGTGGTTTTATAAACATTTTGCCATATAATGATTTGGATTGATATTGGAAAATGTTCTTATTTATATTGTGATACTGCCCAGCTCTTCATGACCATGGCTGTTTGTCAGCCAGTAGCCATGGGCACTGGAGATTGTATAAGCAGACATATTCAGTCAAGAAGTGAATGTTTTCCTCAGAGTATCTTACTTGACTACAAAGATTCCACTCAGAGTTCCTGGCCAAACAAATCAAAACCAAAACCTATGCTGCCAAACAAATCCTGAACATGCCTCCAGTCGGAGGGGAACAGACTATTCAGGGACTGAAAAAAGGCTTTCAAACATCCAGAGTATCTGCAATATCTTCCCATGGTCATTCAGGGCCATTCAGACTGTATACTGCACTCACCACAAGAAACCCAACTCCACGCCGAAGATTCTTAACGTGCTTATGGATTAAGAGTCTTTAAGGTAACTTCTCCATTCTCTAACACTGATTAAAAGTTCATTCACACCACAATGAAAACAAACAGCTGAATGTATGACTACTAGAAGTACAATTTTGTGAATAGTAAAACCAAAGAATTCATATCGTAGTTTCAGTTTCCTTGGCTCTTTTCCTTCTTGGTATTCATGAGTAAGAATTTAGTTGGGCTGCCATGAATGTATTTGCTAGTATGTGTGTGTGTGTGTGGACATGTGTGTGCTCTTATGTGTGAGCACTTGGCTCCACTCAGCAAAAGGGTGGACAGGTTGAAGAGAAGGAGCACTTTTGGCAGAACACCCACAGCCTATAAACTAAAGCAGCCTATCTTCCCTTCCCTGGACACTAAACAACTTTTGCTCTACTTTTTGTGGCCCATAAACCTGCAAACCATATGGATATCTGTTTACTCCCTGGAGGATCCATGTACCCCGGGACTTTAAATCGATTTCATATCAGTTTATGTCAAGACATAACATATGTAAAGTTACTCCATCTGTGTTTCTGTGGTGCACTGTAAACTCATGGCCTCCTCCTACTAGTCCTACTACTATAGGCTCATCATCACCCAGTCACTTAGTTGTTGACACAGTTGTCCCTTAGCACATGTTTAGGTAGCCGTGGGGTACCATTGTTATCTTTCCCCCTTCTCCACTGCCCTTCTGCCCCTCAACCCTCGCTTTCAAAGATCTGTTGGAATCTCCTGGGGTTCAGGGAGGTTTGGGATGTGTGTGTGTGTGTGTGTGTGTTAGGGAGCTACAATATTACAATATCGGTAATATTGTATTGGTTACAATATTGTAACCCTAACTCTATTAGCACAGATGAAGCCTTTTAGTGGACTCTAAGGGTAAATCTCCTCCAATGCCGTACAAGCATATACCCACCGAAATGGGTGGGTGGGTCGCCATAGCCAGCCTACTTCTTAATAACCTTATTTTATAGGGTGGTGGCGGGGAAAGCATTGCATGCTCCACCACCATTGACCGCTTCAGAAGGTCAGCTTATTGAGGGAGGCAAAGTGTTTTCGCTGCTTTAAACCATGGAGAAAGAGAAAATGGTGTTATTATTTAAGACAGGAAGTGCTGTCTTCAGAGGAGTGGCTGGCGGCGGTGTCAACAACAACCGGATTGTTGGCACTTTGGTGGTCAGCTCCAACTCGCTGTCATCACACATCAGAGTGGCCAGCTAAGTCAGCAAAAATGCTCAGACCACTGCTGTCAACGAACCTTAGGGACTCAGCACAGGACGTTAGCTGCTCAACGCTGACCTGAGTGTGCTCCACTGCAAGGAGAATGTGGGCCAGCGGTGGCAATTAGACTAGGGCAAGATGGGTACGGGTGTGATTCTTGAAAGAGCAATTTTATCCATGCAGGGGTCATAAAGGTCAGTGGGTAAACTTCGCCAAAGGGAAAAGAAAGCAAGGAATGAGAGAGGAAGCAATGATGCTAGTCTTAATAAAGAACAGGACACATTTAGTAGCAATGTCCTAACTGGCTGGCTACACATATGCAGATTTCAGTGGGCGAATGCGTGTACACCATTGGAGCCTATAACTGTGTTTATTAAGGAGCTCATACTGTGGAGGGGGGGGCAGGCTGAAGTTCAGGTTTACACTTTATAGTATATAAAGTCAGATGTTTCCTGTTTATAAAGTATAGATGTTTCCCTTTGCGTTCATAGGAGTTAAGTCTTATGTTCAGTTAAAAATATGTGGAAGTGTTTGGGTGGCTGTGCCGAGGCTAGTACATGTGTTTGGAACCAAACAGATTTTCCCAGTGTTCCCAGTGACCTGTAGGGGTCAGAGTTTCTTAGCCTCAAAGTCCCACTCTCTCTGAGCAGGTGTTCGTTGCTCAGGACAGTGCACAGGCTGTCTAAGCAGACACTGCTCTGTAATTCACGAGTGAATCATCTGATTTAAATCTGAATCTCCTTTAGCTATCACAGGCATAATAAATAATTTATATGATAATATAAATGATTCATAATGCAATAATCCCATGTCACTTGCCTAATAGGAACTACAGTGGAAAATGTTTGATGAATTCTGTAGTATTATATGAATAATATTTCTACCACAGTGCAGGCATGAAAATGATATTATCACACTATCATTGGGTTAGACCTACTAAGCCAGGGATGGCTGGAAATATTGATCCCACCAGCCAAAATCTGAAAGTCTAACAGAAACGTTTAATGTGGAGCTTGCAGCTGAATAGCCAAGCCGGCTGTGCAGCTACCTGAAGGCCTGACAACTAATAGAAATATCATTGCATGGGCGTGTTTGACCAATCTGACAGCATGTTGTTTTAAATGACTGATATGCTCACAGGTATCATTAGCTATCTACAGATGGCCATGTATTTATGTGTGTGTACGTGCGCACATGTGTCTGTATGCGCATACTTGTGTGTATAATTACGGATCTCTAAGCACTGAGCTAGAAGCATGTCTCTTTGGGAAAGCCATCTGCTGAAACAGACCTGCACCATTCATCCTGAGTATAATTACCATGCAGGAAAAAACGGAGCGGAAAAATGACATCCAGGAAAGGAAAAAAAAAAAAGGAAAGGAGAGAGGGATAAATGAGGCTCAACTGCCAGGGAGTCCATGTCTGGCACCACTTTTCACTGCAAAACTGACAACAGCAGTTGATCAAAACAGGGACAGAGAGACACGAGGAGAGAGTGCATCAGAAAAGACTCCTGTAATATACAGTTAGGTGGGAGCACTATTTCTGATTTCACAAATTAAGTAGTTAATTTGAAAACCTCTTCTTTTGTATAGCAATATACAGACAGAGAATTATTCAGTATTATTAATTCAGTTTTATTAGTCCCAGCTGATTGTTTGACTGAACCAATCTGAATCTATCCATTTTTGACACAGCCACAAGGTTTCCATCAGAACAACACATTTTTACCTTTTTCCAGCTAAATTGAATGTGGTGGAACATAGAAATTAAATTTGAAAGAGTTGCATAACATAATCTGCATGACTGGATTATTATTAATTGGAAACTTTAGAGACATCCAGATGATCACACACATCACACATGCTATAATCTGAGCACACACCTGATATACCATACAGCTTGACGAGCCTAGCAAAGAATCTACTTCTTCAACT
The DNA here is from genome assembly GCA_029783625.1 of Naso annulatus. Classification (NCBI taxonomy): domain Eukaryota; kingdom Metazoa; phylum Chordata; class Actinopteri; order Acanthuriformes; family Acanthuridae; genus Naso; species Naso annulatus. Next base: position 13,276,172 of record JAPZDX010000022.1, read on the forward strand.
ATATTTACTTTGTAATTTTACAGTTACTGCAACTTCTAAAGGCACTGTTTATCTAGTAATCTCTTTATCAATAGAGTACAGCATATGTGGTTTTTGGGGGATTTAAACCTCTATGAGGAAAGAGGCAAGGCTTCAGGACACAAGCTTTGCCATGGACAAATACAGAGAGCTGAATTATTTTTTTTTAATTATGAGATTTATGATTCATGACAGACAGCACACATGCAAGGATCTTACCTTTATAGGAGAGTTTCAGCCGGGGGACGTTGCTTTTGGCTTGCTGGGCTCGGCTGCCCTCCGTCCTGAGCAGAACCACCCCACACAGCAGCAAAACGCTGCCCCAGAGAGAGCCCATCTTCCTGGGGCAATTGAGGCCAGGGAGGGCTTTTAAATACACACCTCCAGCGCAGTCAGTCCCAGATATGTTGTAGTTGAAGAAATGCTGGAAGTAGATATGCTCCTGTTGTCCAGTGAAAATGAAAAAAAGCTGGTGTGTCAGTCCACACACAGGTCTCCCCCACCTGTCAAATCAAAAACCCTTTCCTGTTCCAAGGGTCAAAAGCCAAAGTTAGAGTCCAGCTCCAGGGGAGACAAAACCTGCAAAGCAGAGTTGGGGAGTCAATGTCACAACAAGTGAGACTCCAACACCAGTAAGTCCAAGGTAAACTTAACCAAACTCAAGCTCAAAGGAGAAATCCTCACAATGCTAAATATTCAAAAGTGTGAGGGGGTCAGAGGACGACTGCCATAGTTTTCTTTCCTTGAACTGAAGCAGCATGCAGCTCAGACTAAGCAGCCATCCACATTATCACTGAGTCTCTACCTTTATGCTTAACAGAGGAAAACAGGTCCAGTTTGTTTCAGCTGTTAATCCAGTCTGCTTGGTAAGCAAAATCTGCACTCTCTCTCTCTCTCTCTCTCTCTCTCTCTCTCTCTCTCTCTCTCTCTCTCTCTCTCGCTCTCACTCTCTGTATATCTATCTCACAAA
>JAPZDX010000022.1:13305621-13320574 GCA_029783625.1 Naso annulatus
ACAGCATGGGGAAACTATTACAGCAAGCAAAACCTTTTTCAATGTACATATGGGCAGCTGCCTGTTATTGTATGACAGACTTGGAAAATGTGAACCTTCTGGCTACATTAAAGAGAAAGATTGAGATAGGGTTAAATAACAGTCAACATTGAGAACGGGACAAAACCATGAGATGTGAGCATTTAAGGCAAACATATCTCCACCCTAATGACCATATTTACATTTCACTGCAGAGAGCTACATCATTATGTGTATATTAGATGCTATTGCCGCACATTGCATCTTGTGTTTACTTCAAAACAGTGTTTCCCTGCTTGTGTGTTGGGACAATGAATTTGATGGGTCACAAGATAATTGATGAAATTAAATGCATTTTTTCTGACTTTTTCTTTGAATATTGACCTTTTTTCTTATAAGCATCTGTTTCAACACTTAAAAGGATAGTTCACCCAAAAAATGAAAATTCAGTGATTATCTACTCACCCTCATGCAGATAGACGGTCAGGTGAAGTTTTTTTAGTCCACAAAACACTGCTAGAGTTTCACAGAAATGAGGTGTTGCAATAATCTCCCAAAAAAAGTGTAGCAAATGGTGACTAGGATTCAAATGTTTGGGGGTGGGGGACCATAATAAAACTATAAAAATGCCTCCATACTTCTCATCCAAAGTAATTAAACTGTCCCAAAGCTGTGACATGCCAAGTTGTTTTGGAAAAAAGTAACTGACACCGTGCGTTTAGCCTCACTGTTAACTGTAGCCTGTAGCTACTCTGTAGCTAAATAAGGTGGATGACTTTACTGAAACTTTTACTTCTACTTTACTGTTTATGGCATGTTATTTTGTCTCTCACATGGCCAAATGTTAGGTATAAGTTTTGAGCAAACGGAAGAAACTCCCACACACTGTCACACTTGCAGAAGAGAATAGTTTTTAATAGTGGCGTTTCGGTCTTATTACCTTCATCATACTGTTCTTATAAGACAATGGAAGTGACAAATCCAGTTTTCTCAAGTGACTCTTGATCTTCTCTGACACACTTTTTGATTTGCTGGTGTGCAAACGCATTGTTTTGTGTAGGTGTAAGTTTTGGGAATACAGTATAGCCTTTCAAAATAAAATAAGTGCTTTTTATTAAGATGTTTCAGGGTGGATTATTTCATTAGCAACAAGGTTCGTGGTACTTAAATCAAACTTAGTGATTGTCTCAGTTTTTCCCCAACAGCAGTGTGAGTTCTTGTGTGCACACACGGTGTGTGGACTGTGACAGGCAGATAATGATCTGACACAGTAAATTCCCTGACGAATCACTGTATAAAGTATGTCTTCCAAGAATGTCTGCACAGACATTATCAGCGGTCTGGTCAGGGTTCAGCATATCAGAGAGAATATTGAATTTAGTGTCTAATCTCAGGTCATGCTGTGTAAACAGAACACTTCAACAAATACTGCACTACAGTCTGCAATCATCATTTTAAGTATTTGGTGATTTTTTTCTGTACATATCTATGTCTACATCAGCCATGTATGGTGCCTAACTCTATTTCTCAACTTTTCCCATATGCTTTATTAAATTTTACCTACAGATTTTAAGCATTTTAAGAAATTCTATATAGATTAAAAAGAAATAAAACAAGCCCAGTCTTGTCACAGCTGTTAGTTTTACAGAAGCAGAAGAGCGTAAGTACTAATCATGGAAGGAGAGGATGTTTATTCTGGATCAGTTTCTGTCTCTGTGATTTTAAGGCTGCATGTCAGCAGTCAGTGTGGAATGAAAATCATTTACTTGTGAAAATGACTTGAAATAAAGGTTGTTTTCTCCTGGAGACTGTGCCTGGCTGAAATCATCAAAAGTTCAGTCCTTTTCATGTTAACAGTATTTGCTTTTCCTCGAATGTGACCCAGCAAGGGTCAATGGTAAATAATTTCTGTATTTTTCTTAACAACCCAAATCAGTGAAAAATGTTGATTGCGCGCTGTAGACTATGACATGCAGATTATTATCTGACATACTAAATCCTTGACAAATCCTGTGTAGAGTCTATCCTCCTGCAGAGTCGACGCAGACATATCAGAAGTCTGGTCGAGCTTCAGCATATCAAATAGCCAGCGTGGAGAGAGGTTATGTCCTGTAGTTGACTAAAGTGAGTGGAACCATCTGTGGAGCATTAGAGCTTTAGTATGCAGCCCCTGTCCCCAGCTGTATGAAAATACACACCGATCTCTCTAATCTGACCTGCCCAGCCTTACTATTTATTATTTCTACCTGAGAAGGAAATGTTTGGTGAATGGACCTGCACTGGATTGACGACTGCATGGACTGTAGGTGACTATAAGATGAGGTGCTTCATGTCCAGAAGCACTGCTAGCAATTACAGATCCCTTGAAAACTGTGCATTTTGAGCCCAGAATAGGCCCTGTATTTAAAAAAAAAAAAAAAATGCTACGGGCGTGCTGCTTCCATTACCTGTGAGACATGAAATATGATCCAGGAAATCTAGTCCGAGGAACTGATCCATGAGTCTGGAGGCTTATTAGATGCTAAAATACAGTGATTTATAAAACTTAGGATTTTAGTTTTTCAACGCTGGAAAGTTATCACAGCAGAAATTATTTTATCCTTGTCAAAGTTATTGGAAGAAGTAGAATTATGGCTTTTGTGTAATCAAAATCATCTACCAGGAATGTTGGCTGGCACACATTTTATTCCAAGGTCCAACTTTATTGCCAGGTCGTCCTGTATTATCCCTGCATCGGCATCCACATTGCGTCAAAGTTGTGGTTGGACTGAAATGAAAGGGTGCTCGATATTTTATGCAAGGCTAAATCAGTCTGAACCCTGAATTACTCCCCCTTTTTAGTGTTTGCAATTTCATGCTGTGATGTAGTGATGATTGCTAATGTGTGACATTTGTGATCCTTGGTGAGTAAAAGTGATTGATCAGGTGTCTGAGGCTGGTACCTAATGGAAAGAGCAGCTGGACCAGAGTGTGAGAGAGAGTGTGTGTCTTTGATTCGTCATGGTGCTACTGCTGTAAGTCCACGCTAAGCCCCATAGATTTTAAATATTGAAAATTATTTTAGCTTTAAATTTTCAAAACACTGATTTCCTATCATTCCCACGCTTGACTTTCTCTCGACCTTCTTCTTTTATATTTCAAGGCTTGTGGAGCAGCAGCTGTCGGTGTCACTGCAGGCTGGTGACTAAATGTATGTGTTTGACAGTTCATCTCAGGGATGTAAAGTGTGTGAATGGAAAGTGTCTCTTGGCACTGTTGCTGTTGTTCAGTCACTGATGAGTCACGTGAGGAACAGCAATAAAAGACGTAAGAGCAGGTGAAAAGCATGTCTCTCTTTTTCTCACTCTCTCTCTCTCACTTTGTTTCTCTTTTACTGCATTTTGTCACAGGTGGTTATAAGCTGGTGTTGATTTACACTCACAGCAGGAGCTCCACATGGTCACCAGGACCCACCAAGAAAGAGCAATAAAAACAACACCCTGTGGGTTAACTCGGCAGAGAAAACGAGGGGAGGAGGGGCATGAACTCAACTGAAATTGAATGTGAGATTGCGTCAACTTTTCACAGGACTCTCTCAGGGGGGTGATTGGCACTCAGTGAGAGTCTTAGGAAACACAAACACACACGTGCAACAATATGGCCCTTTAATACATGTGTGATAATGAGTGTTTTCCAGCGTTGTATCTAGAGTACTCAAATGCCGGAAGTACGTAAAATAATACTTTCAAATCTTGAGCCGTAACTGTATATCATCTCTTTTGTTATTAACACCTGGACGCATGAACAATAAAATGTTTAAAGCAGCATGTGGGACGTTCACGCACACACACACAAACACACTCCTTGCAGGTCATCTGTCTGGCCTCAGCACCTGGTCATTGAGAGAAAATGATTGCTCAGCCATATCAGGACAATGGCTGCAGTGTCCATCCAGTTCTGACCTCTCACACACTCACCACCAGCACGCCAAAAAACACTCAGAGCGCCATGGGAGGCCTCCAAGAATCACGCACTGCTCTGCACTGGCCTCTTTGACACTGTCCATGCATCCTGTTCCTGTCAGCACCCCAACACCCCCACTCCCCCACCACCCTCTGTCAGCCCTCCTTTTCTCTCACCCTCTCTGTTTTTGTTGCTTTGTCCCACTCTCTCCAACTCTTTTTGAAGACATTTATGCCACCACAACAAACAAGTCAAAAAAACCTAAGATAAAACTACAAATTTCAGTAAGTCAGTTTGAAGCACACACAGCTATTTGGAACTACAAGAGTTTCATGATGGCCAACACATGACGCACAATACATGAATTACTAACCTTTGAACAATTGAGGTTTTTTAAAGTTTTTGAGGCAGTTTTGTGTCCTGCAATAACCCTCCAAAACACTAAATGACCTGAACAAAAAGAGATGTTACTGGCATAGAGAAAAATGTAAAAAAATGTTTTAATGAAGGTGTTACAGTAGGCCGCATATGTTCTGTTGTGAATATGTGTGAGATTGGCCTGGGATGACTTTAGAGTCCAAGTTATTTTCCCAGTCTCACCCTGCACACAGTAGAACAAAAACGCTGCACATTTTTCCCTGCAGCCTGTGTGTAATTCCCAAGTTTCTGTTAAGGCAGTAAAATAAAAAGTAAAACGGAAATTTATGCATACACGAGTTAAGACAACAATCATGACATGGGAGTAATGGCTATCCCACCAGACAGCTTTGTGCTTTTTCTTTTTTCTTGAACCACATAGCGCGCTGCTCTGCCAAACCACTAACTAAAAACAAGGGATGTATGAGATGTGAAAACGGGTAATGAAAAAAAAGCAAAACTAAGGAGGCGAGTGTGAAAACAGGTCATGTTAGCTGTAGAATGTGTTTTGCGTACAGCCTAATCACCTCCAGCGCAGGGCAGAGGGGGACAGACTCTATATATAACTGCAGGGAGGGTGTTTTGGTGGGGCTGCTCATCTCTCTGCCCTATAACTGACTCCAACTCTGTTGACAACATAGCTACTTAAGTACAACCACATCCTCCTGTTGGCTTCCATTAAAGCTAAAGAAAGACTTAATGCTTTGCTCTCTTTGCAGACAAATTTAAGAATTACCTAAATCTCTAATATCCTTTTAATACCTGTAAGAAGTTTTACGGTCATGTAAAACAGCTGTTGACTCTTATTAAAGGTATAGCATTGCCTATACATTATGCTTTGCTTGTTCCAGCACTTCACTGAAAGTACATCATAAAATGTGAAATATGCAACATATTTTATAGTTGTACAAGTACATGAAACGGAATTTTTTTTGTTCCGTTCGGATCATTTCGGTTCATTCTATAAATTCAGCAGAAAGTTTGGAGCACTGCCTGTTTGTACACGTTAAGATCATGGTAATGCATCCAAAAAGTGATCTGCAGGGCTTAAAAGCTTCACAGATGAATAAATAAGTTCATTGCTAGTATAGCTGATTAGCATTCAGAGTTGGCTTTTGGAAGTAGATTTTGAATCTTGAAGAGCAAAGCACAACCTCAACTTGCCTGAAACGGGAGAGAATGGCAGAGAAGCTGAGGCAGTCTGCTTCAGTCTGGTGCCTGGTCTGTGATTAATGGGTGTGAATTTGACCCTGAACTTGATGGTGGACCTTTGTACTCTATGGGTGACACACAGAAACCAGTAAAACCCACACGTACACACACACAAAACACTGCACATGTACGGAAACCGTGTGAAATAGATATCTTGTGCTATTAGGGTTGTATACAGCCAGTTGTATTTCTACCTACGTTTGAGGTGACTAACATTTGACAATGTGGCTCAAAAACTACTTATCATATACTTAGTTTAGGTTTGACATGTCAGGTAAAAGTTGACGTAAAGTTTGGCCAGAATTTCACATTATTCCATGGGGATGTTGTGCAGATAAATGTCAAGTTTTGTGTTATGGAACTCCAACATCTCCTGTTGAACAGCCCATCCATCAGCAGGAGTCAGACTGGCTGCCGGGTCCTCCGTCACCTTACACCATGTCTCACACCACAATCCCTGTACAACCCTACCTTTTCACTTTTGTCAACTTCTTTCTTTCCCTTTTTGTATCGCTGCACCACTCCTCCTTTCATCTTGCTAATTCCTTTCCTATCCTTACCGCTGTTTCTCTCTCTCTCTCTCTCGCTCTCTCTCTCTCTCTCTCTGGACGTCTGTAGGTCTTTTCCACCAAGGCGCCATCACTCTTTTCCTTCCTCCCTACCACAGGCTGGGCAGTAAAACAGGAGCAGACTCATGGGAGGCCATTAACCAGCAGAAACACAGTATTAGAGCTCTGCTGCAGAGTAAAACGACTGCAGACTCTTTCACACAACCGCTGAAAAAGTAGACCTACTCTGTGCAACAACTGGCTCTGCAGCTGCACAATGTGAACAGTGATCAGTAATAGATCAAGTACAATTTTTTTGTAACATAATAGACTTATGCTCTCATTGAGTTAGATTTGAATCAGCGGCAGCTACCTTTTTGATCCATAATATGCAGAACAGAGAATAACATTCGACTTCCAGATTAGTTTGCAGTTCTACACTAAGAAAAATTACAGGATGTTGCACATAGGACTGTTAATATTGATTTAATAACATTTATACCATGGTTTTGGTGAATACTCAATTCTGATTGGCTGGACGGTGTCAGTTAACTTTTGATACATGGACACCTACGGAGCTCCTCAAGTAGTTTTAGTTAAATAGTCTGTTCACTGGTCCAAATTAATGTGGTGTAGCTGCAAACTCTGTAACTTTAGAAACAAATTAAGGTGCTGTCGGGGAAACTGAGTTGTTGCTTGTTTAAAACTTTATATTTTGACCACAAAATGCAAGAAAATATAAAACTAAAGGTCTAATTATTATTTATTATTACTGGTTATTATTTTCTTTGGTAAGTGACCATAGTTTAAGCGGGATAATGCCCTTCTAGGTGTCCATAATCAGGAGTGAATGGACTTCGTGGAGGCAACCGTACTCCACTGCGTGTCGGACGCCTGATAATGGATACCTAGTTGGGTGTCATCCCTTAGTTATTGAATTAATTCATTTAATTAATTTTCTCATGATCTCTAGATCACTCAAGATGAAAAATACCTTCATATTAAAAAGAAAATAAGAAAATGCACCAAATTGGCAACGACATATCAATGTTAACTGTTGTCTGTCGCCTGTTGCTGCATCTTGTGGCCACCGTAGAGCACAGAGTCAAGGAGACTTTGAATCTGCAGTTGAAGGAAGCAGTTCTGTTTCCGGGTTTGAGTGCAGTACTTGTGGGTTTTTGTCTGTGTCGTGTGTGTGTGAAGTTGACTGGATGAGTGCACAAGTGCTTCACCTCGGTCAGGACAGCTGCACTGAGGACTAAACCAGAGCTTCCTCCTCATGTCCCTTCCTCTGCCACACACAGAGACATATTGACAGGATTCTCAACCCTTTGTAAGGATTTAGACGGGTGCCGATCCTGCGTGTGGTCCGTAAGGCAATGCCCTTGTTATGAAGTGCTACGTGCTCAAGACGCTTACCTCAGGATTTGCAGGAGAGGGTCTCGACTGTGCTCCTGATCCAGACATGTGAAGTCCCCCTCCCACACACGCACACACACCCTCACAACTGTCACCGAAAGCCAGGTGGTACCATGCCACTAACAAACACAAGCAGGCTCATTGTCACATAATGTTTGATGGGTGTAATATATTTGTCAAAAAAAAAAGTAGATTAATGTGAGCTATTAAGCTCTCAAGGAGAGGATAGAGTTACCAGGGTTGAAATAAGGGGCAATAGCATCAGTTTTTGTGTTTAGGTGTCACATGCAGAGTCACCCAGGGGCTCTCTGTCAAGCTATATGCCAACTTTTGCTTTTCTCAGCAACTTCATTGAGCTGGTGCAGGAGAAGTGAAGCTGTAGAAGCAAATAAATGCACGCAGGCCTTCTGACATAACCTACATTTCATTCCCTCAACCCTAGCCGTAAACTCAGCACTACCACCACAATTTAACAATATGATTCTGTAAGAATGAGCCCCTGGTGAGGTTTTTTTATGATGCGAACATACAGAAACATACACAGTCACTGTTTTTAAAAAGATCAACAAATACTGCTGAAAATCTGATCTTTTGTTTCACAATGCAAGATACGGGATGCATTCCCACTGAAAATGGAAAACACGTTACTAAATAAAAGGAAATTAAACACAGCTGCATTTTCACATCTTATGTAAAATATAGTGCTGCCGTCAACTCACGCAAACACTTCTGATAATAGTAATAAAATCTTGTGGCTTTCTGCAAAATTCGTATTTGCAAGACTTAAAATTAGAGTACATAAACACTGCTTGCTCTTTGCCTTGTGTCATGTCAGGCTGTCACCAGCAACATGTCAACTGCAGGCATCCTGCTGAGGCAACCCAATCTGCATACCACTCAATTAATTGAGTTTTCAGATGTGGTGGAACACGATCTCATACTTAGGGAGCTGTTTTTCAAATTGGTTTTAGAGTTCAAGTACTTAATAAAGATCAGATAGAGATGTCTCAAGACACCTGTGTGTATGTGTATGTGCCTGTGTGTGTGCGTCATGTAATAGAGACCCCTCGACCGCTCCCCAGAGACAGGCCTGACACAGAAGCTAAGAATAGCCCTGGCTTTATTACCACCGGTCAGGGGGAGAAAGAGGGAGGGGAGGCAAGACGAGGGGCAAGTGACACTGGTGCATGGGAGATTCCCAGTGAGAACAGAAGCTTTCCTCCTTTATTAGGCATCTCTTTTACCTGGCATAGATATATATATGCATAACCAGATCAATGACCCCTCCAGCCTCTCAAAAGGAAACACACACACACACACACCAATGCATACACGGTGCACCTTACATGTCAGGCATGCCCGAGTTATGGGGTTCAGTATCTAACCTCTTATTTTTAGACTGAGTAAACAGTGGTCTGTGCTTAAGATGTCCATCATCACTGGGTGTGATGGCATGAATTTGCAGGAGGTGGGTGGAGAAGATGAAGAGGAGGAGGAGGGAACAGAAGGAGGAGACGGATAATCATCAGGAAGTAGGACTGCCGGGGAGCTCAGGCACATTTTTGACTCTACATTCATGAAGCCCTGAGGCTATTATCACTGATTAAAGGAAAGAGACACGATCTACATCACTGTGTGGTACTGCTGTCATTTCAAAAGAATTTTTTTTTCTGTGATGGCCTAACAGAGCTCTATTTATTGGGGGGGTTTTGGGCCTGGGTTTGAGGACAGATGGATGGACAGGGAGAGGCAGAGGACCTCCAGAAACAACATATCACTGGATGTTAAACAGTTTGAGCTGGTCTCACATGTCACACACACACAAACAGTCTTCTCACATGTCAGGTGAGAGGTTGTGACCCTGCACTAACAGCTCTGTTTCCAATGCTATCAAATATGAGAGCTTCATCCTGGATCCCTGAACGGCTCAGAAAAGGAAACACCGCAGTGAATGACGTGTCAAAATAGGCACATGACAGCCGACCAAGGACCAAATGCAGCCGTGTGTGTGTGTTTGTATGTGTGTCTGTGTTGACACTAAGAAAATGGAGCCATGAAATGCTATTTTCAGGCTAGCAAAGCAGCTACTCTAGAGGTGGTGCTACAGCAATATTGGTGTTGATGTCTGATAATCACCCTTCATTTGAGATAATTGGGTAATTGGGGTAATGGGTTTCACTGCGGTCCTCCGAGCTCATCATGACAAACAGGTATGGACTGTTAAATTTACACCGTCTACACTAGCTGTCCAATGGCATAATATGATGAGCCACAAGTAATTGGCTGCTGGTTTTATTATTTTTGGGTTTGAATAAAAGACAGAGAGAGAGAGAGAGAGAGCACAGTGAGGCGGACAAAGACAAAACCGAGAAGAGAGAATGAGCTAAACACAGTGAGTAAAGTGAGAGTTATAAAAAAAATAACTGGGCGAGAGAGAGGCTCTGCCAGGTGGTTAATGGTGGTCCAGGGTTGTTCAATGTACAATGGGGGGAAAGATGGAGTGCATTAAACGGAAGCCTAACATTAAGGTCCCGCCACCATTACACATTTAATGACATGCTGGGTGGTGTCCAACCACATTTAACACGCTCATCTGCATAATGGTGCTGCCCTAACCACACTCGCAGGGGAGTAATACCTCTGTGTGATCAATCTGCCTCTCTTTATCTCTCTCTTGCACTCACTTCCATATACACACTCACGCAGGCACATACAAGAATGAATGAGCATTAGCATACGCTTTGCATAAACAAAACAATGAAAAAAGGTGAATGAGGACATTAGTGTAAAATGTGATCACATCAAAGTGCCTGTTGTTAAAAATTATTCCTCAACCATTAAAGAGCTTGTCCTGTATATTGTACATTAAAATAATTTTCCACTGTTTTTATTCCTTTGATAAGTGCAGAACCATTAAAGGGAGAGTTCGTCAACAGTGATATGATTATGGTACAAACAGTTGGTAAATGCTAATGTATTAATGCAGCAAAATGCACATTTAAAGGAAGTTTAAGTCCACAATCCTCTAAACTGTCTGGCTCTCTCAAATAAGATATCAGACACAACTGACAGATATAGTTGTGCCTTGAATCCAGTGCACAGACACAAGCAGCTGGAAGGATTGAGACTCATGAATCTTATTAAATGACACTTTGCACTGAGAATTTCAGACCATTTATCAAGTTGATTGTGACTTTTATTTCATCTCTGTCCCCCTCTCTCTCTCTGTCAAGGTAGCACACATTCACTATAGTGAGAAGAAATCTGAACCACCATAAAATTCAGAGCAGGTTGGATGTGACCTCCATGTCTAGTGTGAAATATATGCCCCGCTTATTCTTCACATATTTCAACTTTAAGCATGGCTGCAGGTGCCATAAAATGGCAGTGAGAGCAGTCATCTGTCACTTCACTGCAGAAGGATAGCGAACATCCTCTGTCCTGATGATAGAGTTGCCCTTCATGCTTGCAAAAACTGGTGCCTGAGCACCGCTCGCTACGCCAGCAATTCAAATGTAGAGTGGTGTTTCAGAAAATACAGTTGAGTTAGTGTTGAGACAAGGGTTGAGGAGGAAGCCTGCTGATGATGAAAATAAAAAAACAATACCTGTGGCTGGACTGAAATAGTTGCATAATAAAATGAAATTTCATATTTTTCATGTTTTTCTTAAATGATAATACTGTTGCAATGGCATTTACATAAGCCATGTGGGGCAGAGTCTTTCCTCTGTGTGTGCGTGCGTGTGCGTGTGTGTGTGTGTGTGTGTGTGTGTGAGAGAGAGAGAGAGAGACCCTCATGTTGGAGGACAGGAATGTGCCTGCCATGAAGCAACATGGCAACCAACAAGCATGTGGATTTGGGAAAGACTTCAAAGACTGAGCCATATGGGCAAGATTACCAAAACCACATGATAGTAGAAGGAAAGAAGGGTTGAAGGAGTAAAGGAAGGAAGCAAGGAAGGAAGAAACCTCATAAAATATTAAAAATACAGTCCATTTTACAGTCTACTAAAAGTAATAATCATAATAGTCTGCCATGTGTCTGCCGACGATTAAGGAAAGTAATTAGCAAGCAATGAATGGCGAATGGGCTCATTAAGGCAAATGCTAGAAGACGGGGGCTTATCAAAGTCAAAGAGCCACAGGCAGCTTCTCCTTTATGAACGGAATCATCCGTCATAAAAAATCAGCCGAAAATACAAGGAAGCCATGTGAAGACTTACTGTAATTTAACAAACCATGACACTATATTTATGAATGATGAAGCTATGCAGGGGATGTCGAGCTGTGGACGATTATTCATTTCCAGCTGCACACAATAGGCCCGACTAACCGGACTACTCTACTTCTGATGAGTGACGTGCATTACTGGAGCATCTAAATAGCCTCGAATCTGAAAGGGAATTTCACTCAGAGGGCTCACAGTCCACCGGGGCGCAAGTACCAAATCTTGTTAGCAATCGTAAATAGAAACGGGACATGCAAAACGTCTGTCTATATATATCTTAGCCTGGTGATGATATTGCACTTTGCATGCAGTGGGGTTAGCAGCTCTTAAGGTCACTTCAGATTATAATAGGCTGCTTTCTGTTATTATTCAGCCTGTGACTGTATTTTCCCATTTTACTGCTTCTTCTAGAGTTAAACTTTATCCAGATTTTCTCTTATGTAATGCTGTTTTGAATTTGGCTCAGCACCTGGGGACTTAATCAAATGCCCCTTGGTCTTTATAAAATAGTTCAGTTTGGAAGAAATCCACAGTAAAACAGAGAGGAACATTGTGAGTGTTATTGCAAAAGAACAACAGACTGTTTACAAAAACAGCAAGCGTAGACCTTGTAAAATAAAAGTGACAAATCAACGTAAACACACAGAAATGTCCTATTAAGATCTGCAAATGTTTTGAGTTAAAAGGGAGGAAACTCTCCAAATTCCTTTTCATTCAGCACAGACATAAGAATAGACGTGCCTGCAGTGTTTGTCAGGTTAAAATTCAAGGTGCTGCAGTGACAAACATTTCATCTAAGCTTTTGATCTCTCAATGATAGCAGCTCATCATCATTTACACCTCTGAAAAAATACTTAGAACATTCCAAGCATGCACACACACACACACACACACACACAGAGTCTTTAAAGCACTCATGAGTCTCTATGTCACCTTGTTTGTTAATGTGTTTAACAAGGCTATGATACCTTTGCTGGGTTACACAGCTACAGTCTGTGTCCTCTGAGACAGACACTCAGCATTTGAGCTGCATAACACCTTCTAATATCATGTTACATTTTTAGAAAGGTGAAGATCTGCTCACCACGGTCATGATTGGAACTGATAACTCTAACAGGTTAAGCAGAGCACATTTAACTGGAGCTGTTAAAAGGGACAATATTTGCGTCAAGCCCACCCAGGCCAGCAAAACGTGTGTTTAATAATGAGAACATATAACTGGTTTGCATGCATTTTTCTCTATTGAAATGAAATGCAGGTATCTCAAAATCACTCAAAGATCCATCACCAGAAATTTGCATCAGGAAATCAGGTTTTGGCTGCAGGACACTGTACAGAAAAGTAAAGACTGACCCACAGTTGGATTCATCAAAGCATGTAAGTCATTTGTAACACTGTTCTGCAAATCAACTGCTGCTTCAGGTCATAGTGTGATGTACAGTAAGAAGATAAGGAATCACAATCAACTAGTGTCAGTATAAATACATAAATGCACTTAAACATCAACCAAAAATCAGGCAAATCACAGGAAAAGCTGCTGTAGCAGAGAAAAATCCCCCAAATTGCACAATACAGGCTGCCCTGCACAGCACTCACAAACTGTCCCTCAGCTGTTCTTCAATGAGTAAGTGAACTAGTGACCCCAACAGGCAAGAGGCTAACCACAGCAGGGGAACTTTAGTTTTTAAACCTATTGTTAATGGTTATAATGCATAAGAAATGGACTTTCAAAGGAGAGGGAGTCTTTCTCACCTTGGAGTCAAGCAGAGGGAGTCGTGTGTAAGGGCACCGTTGCAGGGGTGTTTGGCTTCAGCTGCCAAATCCTCAGTGGTGTGATGTGATGTGCTACGATGGAAGACGGAGGAGATGCCATCGCATGCCATCAGGCTGGAGAAGGATACTGATCCCATTCAAGTATCCACTTTCCTCTCTCACCTCTCTCTCCCCTCCTCTCCTCACCCTAACATCTGATAGCCCTGACCACCCGCCAAGTATCCTACTCAGAGTCTCAGATCAATATGGTGGAAAAAAAACGAAAAAACTCATTCTTTAAAACTGCATTTCTCTCTGTCCCCTTATCATGGTTTTTTCTCGGTGTGTCCTGACATCCGTCAAACTATCAGATATTAGAAATCAAAAATTTGCTTGGGGTGACAGATGGACAGTCTGATGGTTCAACATCATTTCAGTTACTATACTGCTTCAGTATTAATCAAAGTGCTGGAGAATAATTTGAAAAATTTAAAAATGAGATACATGATATAATGGCACTCATTTGGAAAATGAATATGTATAAATAGGTTGACATGGTGTGGTGTTCCTTCTCTCACAGATGACATCTGCTACACAAATCAAGGGAATACTTTCCAAATGAGATTAGAGGAGTCCACGTGGCTGCAGAGCAAAGCGAGGATAAAGTAAAGAAATGTGACCAATTGGAAAAACCGATTGAAAGGCTAAAGGTCAATGAGGTGTGGCATCATACTGTACTGAAAGCCGTATCCATTTCATGGATATGCACACTGTGTTCGCCTCTGGGATCTGCGGATGCCAGCAGCAATATGAGACACACACACACATGCACAAATACAGACATGCAAACACACATACTCATACCAAAACACATTCAGTCAGGAATGTGGGCTGTTCTGCTTTGGAATACACACACATACACTAAGGTATCTCACTGTAATACCTAATGCAATAAGTCTCATGCTGACGTAGAGTTTCAACCAAATATGCCAATTCATTAAGTACATTAAATTAACTACATAATTTGAAAGCATTGTCTGCAGATATATGGATTACTCCGTCGCTCTCGCTGCAGTTCTGCACCGTTTGTCCTGCATATCTAGAATCTAAAACACGAAACAGTAAAATTTATCCATCAGCAGACACAGTCAGTGCCTTTCAATGCCCTCTGATATTTTCAGCATAATTTGTGTACAGTTTAAAATTATTATATTCCAACTGCATAATAGTGGAGTAATTACTAATGGAAATGTCAACTCTGTCAGCCCCCATCTTTTAAATTACAACAGTGTGTAAGAGCTGTTACGACTGTCAGTGCTTTTAACATTACTGTAATTAAAGTGAGTGACTGATATGTGTGTAAATTGTGTGATGCAGTTCAAGAGATATAAGCACTATGTTATTAATTTGTTAAGTT
>JAPZDX010000022.1:13348305-13359883 GCA_029783625.1 Naso annulatus
GTCTTGTGCATAAAGCGCCTAAGTCACATCCCTCTACTTCCGGGCCATGGGACCTTAATTAGGAAAGAATATGAACGACAGTCAGTGAAAATCATCTTTGGCTTGTGCCCTGTATTACACATATGATGGTTGGTAATTTAAAAGATAATTTTTCATGTAAAGAAAGTTGAATTTTGTGATCAAACAGTAAATAAAACCGTTTGTGAGATTTCTCGGTGAACTACATGTCTCGTCTCAGACACTATACGTCATCAGTACAGACATGGCCGTCAGCTCGGCAGATTTCACAGCATTTTTTCCAGGATGACGGGAAAAGTATTAAAAGAGATGAAAACCATCATAAATCAGCTCATGTTAAGAGCTGCAGCCACTCGAAGGGGAAGTGAAGCATCTTGGTTGTCAGAGATTGGTGTCGTAGTCTTTATAATTACGTATTTTCACAAGCTAATACATCAACTGTTTGATGACAAATACAGACTTTCTACACATGAAAAATTATCGTTCAAATTGATGAACATCATATGTATAATTCAGAGCACAAGTGAAACAGGATCAAAAAATAATTTTCCTTTCCCACTGACTACTGTTCATATTTTTTCCATACTAAGGTCCCGTGGGGTTTACCAGTAGGGACGTGACTTAGGGACTCTATGCTAATATGATTTCAAATGTTTGTCTCTTTCCACGATGCAAAATCTCAATCACAACACAATATAACAACATCTGTGTGATTATTTAACTGCTTGTGGAGACGTTTTTGGATTTCAGCTGTCTTGCTCAGCCAGACTTCTTTCCAAACACACTCCACAGAGGGGAAAATAGCAACATAATGACCTCTTTCGCAGGTTAAATCTGAAAAGGCAACGACCGATAATGAAAAGTTAGGGAAAATCTAATCCCCTCCATCTCAGAATCACTCAGAGTGGAGGCAATGGCAGACCAGAGAATTAGATCCGCTCAGTGGAGTGTGTGAGTCTCTGGTCTGGGCCCAGGCTATAAAGGTGTATGTATGAAGAACACAGGCACTGTCATTTACAATGACTGTACCCGTTCCAGCCAACAAAACAACAACATAATGTGTTCAAGCTGTGATCTGTACAAAACGCAGCAGCCAGATTCCTCACAACATCTGAAAGGACTGTGCATCAAACTCCTGTTTGAGCATCTTTATCCCCGGGTACTTGTGCATTTTAGCGTGGAATGTAAAATTTTATGGATCACTTTAAAGGGTCCCACTGAGTGAGCTCCTGATCCCTCTCCTGATAGGTGTTTAAGTGCAGCCCCAAATCCTCCAGAAATCCTTTCTAGGTGCTTTTGAGGGGTAAAAACAAGAGGAGAGCAGGCCTTTGCCATCAAGGCGCCTCGGCTCTGAAACAAACTGCTTGAAAATTTCAAGCAAGCCAGTTCTTTATTGTACCAAATTAAAATGAACCTTTTTACCACACTGTAAATGCAAACTTTGAATTTACTTAAAATGAAATAGCAAATATTACTTAATATGTGTTGGTCCTTCAGTTTAACTTATCACGTAGTAGTCTTTACTTTTGCCTACAAACTTATTTAAAATAGTTAAACATACTTGATTCTTCTGAGTTTGTGTTACAAGACATGCCTGGAACAGCACTGCATCATGGGAAGGCTACTTCAAAGCTTAATAACTCGCTCCAGGACGTCCTTTCCACATAAAAATTATGTCCTTGTGTTGCTCGCTTCCCACTCTACCAGTTTTTATACGTTACTTTCACTTTTATGCAACTTCCAAAATTTTGTCTGAAACTGTCACTGAGAAGCACAGCCAAAATAGTCATAACCAAGCTGCTTTTAGCTCATCAGAGTCTCTCTCTTGAACCTGCCTCCATTATGGGTGAGAGTTCCTCCCACTGAGGGGGTAGTGGGGGCCTTCAGCTTGATTTAGGTGAGATGACACTTTTTTCTGCACTGGAGCTTTTTGCTGAGGGTGGGGCCAGTCACTTCCTCCTCTTGAACTGGACTTTTCATTCATTAAAGCTGACTGCAATTACAACTATTACACCAGCATATTTTGGCAGAATATGTAAATATCACTCAGAGTTTTAGCGTTGCAACAACTTTTTAATTTCAGTTTACTGAGATACGTTAAGTTCTCAAAACTTTAACGAAGTACAGCTACCGTAGATGATGCATGTTCATTTTAAACAAATAATCATTTAGTGCAACTTTAATCAGTTAAGTTTCTTTACTAAATTTTCCCATGGTAGTTGGTTTCTTTTATTTAGTAAACTCAACTAGTTTGAATTTACAGTGCATAAATGTTAATATTTCTAAGTCCTAATTTACTTATATGGCTCCTATTTGCTTATCCTTCAGTTTGCATTTTACTTTCCTTTTGTTAGTGTTCTTCTGTTTATTGAAAAGTGCCATCTACATTAAATAAATGATGAGCATCAGTTAACTTATCACTCCTCGCCCTTCTCTCTGCAACATGTTGTAGATGATTAAACGGCCGACCTCAATTATACAATGATTAACACCTTCAGGTGCTGGTACGGGAAACATGGCCCAGTGGCCCTCCAATGTACCCCACCATGTTCACACATGTGTTATAACAGGCTTATGTGCTTAGCGTGTAACCTCCCCTAAATCCTACCAAGGAGAGCTATCGCCACACTTGTTCATGGGTCGACAGAGCCTCAATACGCATACAAACACGCCGGCACAAACTTTAAAACATCTCATGATTCCAAATCGGGCATGCCGCCGAGGAATTCATACAGAAAATCAGAGTTACAACGTGATCTGTTGACGACGAGGTGGAGTGTAAGGGCTTAAAGTAGTTTTGAGATGCAGAGCATGAAATGTACAGTGGCCTAGTTTTACCACAACATATGGGGATGTTTTAAGACAGCATGTAAAGTTTACAACATTACAGCTATCTCATGAAAATAAACTGGAATGCTTCTAGATGAGATTTAGTGCCCGAAGGCCCCTTTGCAGGTTTGCTTCTTAATCTAACTGATAAACCCCGTGTTTGCATCTCTAGGCCTTATTCGTCGTTGGGGGCTGTTCCCCAAATGGCAGAGAGAATTAGACTTTTGAAGCATATCTTTCTGGCATCAGTATCGATGACCAGGCAACAGAAAGGCAACACTTTGAGAGCAGGACTAAGAGTTAAAACAACCAGATAACAATCAAATAAACACACAGCCGTTCCACTTGCAGATCAACCTCAGCTGCACAAACACACACTTAACATCTACAAACTTTAACATATGGCATCTGTTCAAATGCATGTGTGTGTTTGTGTGTAAGTGGAAGCAAGAGTGTGCGTGCTCTGTTAATGTGCATGCACAACGTGATGACCCTGACCTCGCCAGACAGACAGTTTCAGACTGCTGTTGACTGAAAGGTGAGCTCCTCTCTAAAACAATACACGGCTGAGTGACTCTCAGCTCAGCAGCACAGTAATGGAAAAAAAATATCTTACATCATCCCACCTAATGGGAAGACAGATACAAGTGTTACGAGCTAAAGCGAAATGACACTCTCTATAATAATGAGCTGTTCACAGCAAATAACAGAGGTTATTAGGACGTCTTAAGTGACTCCAAGCATGAGTTTGCATGTCTGGGGATTAGGCCGGTTACCGTGTGTGGACGGGATCTTCCATCTCTTGTTTAAACTTGAATTTCTTCCAGCACCATCTGTCTGTCAGAGGGTGTGGGGACTCTTAAAACTGCTGTAAACATTTCAAAGTCTACCTAAACAACCTCTCAAGTATTGTAAATGACCTGAAGAGCTGCAAAACTAAAAGCTGCTGTTTATTTACTGCACTGAACTCGCTCTTTGCCTTGTTTTCATGTCCCACATCTTTCTGTATATAATGTCAACATGCACTGGTGGACTTCGAATGTTCGACGGTATTGACGGTATGCACGTGACGTCACTGTTGGCGGAAGACACTGCAGATACGCCCACTGACTGGCAGAAAAACACAGAGTGGCAGCCTTTGCGTACAGTTTGTTTGCTGCCAAACACACACACACACACAAAAAAAAGAGCAGTTGTGAGCTTTACTGCACATATAGATTCAACAAAAAGTCAGAGACATTTTTTACAGACTGCAATTCTCAGAAAAACACTAACGTTAGTGAAACTTGGAATTGTGGTAGCAAGTTTGAATTTTTGGGTAAAATCAAACCTTAACTCACATTCTGTGTAACTGTAAAGTTTTTGTTGGCTTTTATTAAAAAGCATCCATGATGATGAGCCTTATGTTCTGTAAACAAATGGGGAATGGTCAGATAACGTTAGTGGTAACAGACAAACAAACCTAGTTTTCCTTTCTAAGGGAGTAATGCTGCTCCACAAAGACGGTTTAGACAACTAACCAGACCGCTTTAGAACTTCCTATGAAGTCTGTTGAAACTGTGTTTATTAGTGTCCTTATGGGTGGCTGACATCCGGATTTTGTGTGCCTTCAGTTTTTGTGACGTTTCTCGGCGTCAAAATCATGTAGCCTAACAATAAATGTCAGGAAAACCAAATTATGGCTAATTGTAAATAACTGTGGACCACTGGTGCTTCTGTAATTTGTAAAGATCACTCTTGAATCCAACTGCCCTTTTCCCAGGGCCCTTCCATGGGTCTGAAAAATCAATTTAAAATTTTTTTTAGGGCCATAAATACACCACATGCACCAGCACGAAGCAGTCTTTTGGCACTTTACCACATTTTGTCCACTGGAGGGCCACCTACAGGCTATCTTGGAATTCTGTTAGCCACCATACCCATTCACAAACTTGGCTCATCCTACACGTCCCAGAAATTCACAGATATGAGGAAAATCTGCTTTCTGTTGTTGTGCTCCACATACCTGGGATTTGCTCCAGAAAAAATTAAAGATGCCATCATTAGTCTCACTGAGACAATTCCATGATTTAATTTCTGATCTTTTCAATTGTAATTGCTACTGCTTTTAAATTTTAATTGCTTGTTTATTTGTCTGTCTCACTGCCAACTCATGCACTTTACTTTTTTAACAATGTTAAATATCTTGTTTTTAATCATGTAATTATTTTTATTGTTTTTCTCAGAGCTCCTGTTGATTTTAATCGTGTTGATTTTAATTGTTCTTCCTCTGCATGTCTGTACTTTGGTACCACTGAAAATGAGGGTCCTCCCTCAATGTGTTTTCTGAGGATTTTAACACATAAAATGATGGTGATGATGAACTTTACCATGTTTTGTCCACTGGAAGGGCACCAATGAAGGCACTTTATCATGTTTTATCTACCACAGGGGCATCCAAGAGGGCACTTCAGCGTTTTTTTCCCTAACATTAGAGCACCCCCCCCACCCCCCGCGTGCACCAGTGTCCATATGGGTAATGTATTGTACCTTTCTGGGGGCTCTGGACAGATTGTCGGGATCAAGCAGGTAGATGTGATCGCGGGCTCCCAGCAGAAGACGACCTCTCTCCTCATCCAGCAGCAGTGAGTGGGAGTGGAGGCCGTCAGAGGGGCCCAGAAACAGAGACACGCTGCTGGCCTGCAGCAGTTCTGGACCAGAGAGAGCGACAGACAGACAGACATAGAGACCAACGAAGAGGTAAATTAATCCAGCAATACAGTGTGTGTGATGTGGACAACTTGTACTTTGTGTCAATCTTCACTTTGGTAAATAAATGAATAAACTTGATGAGCCTCATTTCTTTTTCCTTTAATATGTGACTGCATGATTTTGGCACAGCATGCACACAAGGACACAGCCACATCAAAGCTTAAAGTGACATGACATCCTCTAAATTTTATACGGTATTTAATCTGTCATACAGATTCTTGTATCATAACATCAGCAGACAGGAGGGCACCAGACAAGATGTCTGTAACTCTCAGTCTTCGTGGGTTCTTTGCTTGTTGTTTTAAAGAAGTCTGCTCTGTCTTCATTCATCTTAACATTACCTCAAGACACCCGAATTCTGCTCTCACATGTCTGCCAAGTGTGAAGAACAGCAAGCAGCCAAGTCAACGTTAAAATTAAACATTCTTATGAGGAACAGAAACAAACAGTCCTCCATTATCATTCATCAGTCTCTCACTGTATGCACTTAAAAAATGTAGCATCTAGTGTGAATTATAGCATGATGGGAAAATATATTTCAGCAGGATTACGCCGTCAAGATTTACTCATTTCTCTGCAGTTCATTCATGATAAAATCCCCCAAACAAGCACTGGGCTTCCTCTCTCAGAGGAAAACGTGTCTCGGCTTGAGTTGAAAGGGTTCTAATCCTCTGTGGTTAAACACCTCAGTTGCACATGCTGACAGAGAAGAGATACAGAAGGATACAAGTCAGTGGATTACATCAGTGGATGCAATATCTTTATCAGGGCATGTTCACAGCTACTTCATCAATCATTAAGATATCTCTTGGTTTAAACACAGCTATTTCAAAGATGATGGGGGAGTTATTAAGGCCACATTAAGATGAGAGCAGCCCTACTAAAAATGGAAAAGTCTTTCCTTTGCGTCTTTAAAAAATCCACATTACATGAACAACCAAAAGCGCTGTAGCATACATGCCAGGCCAGTAGTTGACAGTGTAACTTTGTAATGACATACAATCACAGCTGCTTAAAGTTGTTTACTTCCTGTTGCCGCTAAGCCCTGACCAGACCCACAAATCAAAGAAATTTAGCCATAAACTGACTTCTAAAATTATGCTAAGAACACTCAAATTTGTCTCAATAGACTGTTGTTACATTTGACTTGCTTTCAGTGCACTGCTGAGCGTTTAATCAGAGTTTGGTAGTGGCTAGAGTGGGATGCATTGACTAGTGCTAGCATTAGCATTAGCATAATCACTGCTTTGACAGGCTTTTTTAATTTCCTTTCCTCTCCACCCTCTCTTTCCTCTCTCCCCAATCAACAATAAAAAATTTAAAAAATCGACGTAACACAGATGAAAATATATGTAATACAATTATAATACATATATAGAAATGCAGAAATCAAAAAGGGACTAAAGCTTAACATTGCCTGTATCAATTGTGCACATCTTGCCAAAAATCTGTCTGTCTTCATCTGTAATCTCGCCATTATTTTGATATAATACGAATATTTTTTTACTCTCTCACTCCACTGTATTATGCTTGAGGGCTGAGTTCCAACCAGAAAGCTGTAATCGTTCTTCTTTTATTATTAAAAGTAGGACTCAATAAATAAATCAGATCTCTATCTGTCATATAGTCAGGATGTCTGCAGAGTACAGCGAGTGCTGGGTCTAACACTATGTTAATAATCTCATCTGTTTAATTTCCATTCTTAACACTATTTCAGAAATTCATGAGTTAAGGGCAATCTCAGAATAAATGGTTGATGTCTCCAAGTAGCTCCTCCAACATAACTCAAATGTATTATACTGTGTTTTGGAGTTATTACTGAGGTGCTGAAATATTGCATTTTCACCTTTCAATCAAATTCCCTCATTGTTGGACTGTTAGTTTTGGACTGAAAGGTTCGTGTCTGGGAGCTGAATCGTGGCTACATTCTCAGTTCAGTAGTGTGTCCCAAATCTCTTTGATGCGAGGAAACCTCTTCCATCACCAGGCTCCCTTCTGTGCCCTAGTATAGCAACATGCCTTGAATAAACACTGGCTCAATGTGGGGGAGTCCTGTGGGAGTCACTCTGAAAGGATTGACATTGTGATTACCCTCTTGGTGTGAAGGATTGGAGAGGTTACCAAGCCTCAATATTTGAGCTTCTCGGACCCCCTCTGCACCCAAAATCCTGCCTAATACCTCCCATACACTTACTCACACACACACACACACACACAGCACCCCCACATGTCCATGTCTCTCACCTCTACTCACACATCAAGGCCCAAGCAGACTAAACCTTACAGAGAGATTAGGCCTGCTAGCACTTGGCTAACGCTAATCTGTTCTGTAAACACACAGCATTATGAGCCCATTGAAACCGGCTGCTTAGCTGCAGCCGCTTGGCACAGAGGTGCACACCTTGCTCCAAAGAAGAGAGTTCTCAAACTGCGAAACAACTCCTGATTAGCTTCTCTGCTGGAGCTCTGAGGCGCTCTCATCCACATATTTATTTGAGTAAGACATAACCTTGCTGGCTGGCTGCCGACAGGCTAAGACTCTGCTGAAAGACTGGGTCTAAGCTCTATAATACTGTAATGTCTGTTATTGGCGAACTGCAGACCACCCAACACAGGATGAGTACAGTAATGCTTAGATTGACTAAATTAAATAGATTGCAGTAATGAGGCTGTATGTGATCCTGCCGAATGTGCTGGAACAAGTCACATCATTTATGCATGAGTTAGAGTGATATTCATGGAGGTAACCCAATGATCATTTTACTCTGCATTTAACATAACTGTGATTCATGTTGCATGATCGCAGCCTCAGCGTGCCATTAATATTCAGTGTAGGTTGATCTTTCCATGGTTTCAGATACACTGAATGGCGTCACAGTCACTCAGTGGAAATATTAAGTCAAACTTAAATGTTCATAAGGAAAGAGGAGCTCATGAACAGCCTGATTTAATGCAGTGAAATGTGTTTTGATTTGCAGCGACTAATCGAGTTTGTTCACTCGAGGAAGGGACAGCATTAGGCCTGTTTACCAGCAGAGGGAAAGTGTCCGATAAATGGCCTTATCTTCCATAACTGCAGGCCGAGCACATCTGGTACTTACACTGGTCCTCTCCTACAGAGGCTACCATTTTCTACAGAAGCCTAGAATGGACAAACCAAAGGTAAACCTCCATGTTTTTTTGTGAGTTTTGCCAACATCGTAGGTTCTCCAGCATGCTCTGAAGGGGAGGGTGAGCAGAGAGATATTCAGTTGGATGAAACCTGGAACTTCCGCGCTAGATGTCACTAAATCTTACACACTGAACCTTTGACCACATGATTTTACTCTTCATTCGTCAGAGGACACGTTTATGTTTCCGTCTATGTTGTCAGTCTGGATAAAATTTGAACTTGTGCCTCAAAATGTGTTTTTTGGAGGAAAAGTCTAAGTTTGAGGTAGTTACAGAGTGATACAACACAACGTTTGATGAGTGATCAGTGCGGGGTGGTGCTGCTTTTGAAGAGTGTGAACTGATGAGATGATGACAAGTTGTGCATGATGTGTGCACTGGCTGGGAGGGGGTTTTACTTTTGATAGATTCTTCTGTGCTTCAGTCATCCGGACTGAGAGAGCCAAACATGGACATTGTTCTACTGTTTTTAATCCAAAGGTCCAAAGGAAACCGCTGCATAGTCAGATGACTGCTCTCTTGAATGAACAGCAAGTTTATCCAGCCACACTCACAGTCAAAGCCAGGAGACACGCCCTGATAGAGTATCAAAAGAGTCGTCTCAGATATATGAGCCCATTAAAATTCAATAATCTATGAAATGATGAACTGCTATGTTTTATCAACTGGTTGCTTTGGAATAAACATAAAATGAGACAAACTGTAGAGTAAACACTCGCCTAACTGCTGAGTAAACAAATGTCCCTTCCAATCATTATTCCTGCAGCTATGTACATATATTTATGTTGGACATACATGTGTGTCTATTTCCAGCCTTTCTGGGTTTTGGAGGCCTTTCACCAGGGGAGAGCTTTTGGAGGTTGAAGTCAGAGAGAGTTTACTTTTAGGTCACAGTGGGGTTTCATTTTTACGGAGCAGGACTGAAGTTCATTTGTGTGGTTTCTTGAAGCTGATACGTAGCGTGAGGGATGGAGACTTTGAAGTGAAGTTTGCGCTGAGGTTTAGAATGGGTTTTAAAGGGAGCAATAATTTAGTTTTCTCTGGTGGCACAAAACAAACACACTCAGTTGATGCAAAACCAAACACATGGACACAGTGCACATTGCCCAGACCGGCATACAAGAGATTGAACGACGGTCTGCTATGGACCGAGAGCATCAACATGACGTGTGTGCTGCAAGTGAATTAACTATAAAGGACTGGTTTTTGACAGCAGATTTATATGATAAAGATACAGAACATGTGACATATTATTATGTGGGCTAATAGATCTGCAAGTCGGTCCTAAATCTTTCACTCTACAGTGATGTTTTTGAAGACCATTTACTTTAACAATGCACCTGAGTCTACTTATCTCTTTTGCCCTTTTCTCTTGGCTGTGTGCACAGAACCTCAAGTGAAATTCGGTCTTTAAGTCCGACGTAACACAATAATAACAATCAAACTTTCATTCTGTAAGTAATGAGAAAGACAAGAGGACATCGCTGCAGTTGATTAAGTGCATTAAGTGAATGAAGAAAAAGTTTTTGGCTATTATGAGTGGGTGTTAAAGTTAGCTAGCTATCGTTAGCATCTATTCATATAAACAAAACCGACGCTGTTCAAATATCCCTCATAAAGATTATGGTTTTTATAATGTTATGTCGTTACGGACACAGTAATCCTAACTGGCTGTATCAGTGGTGCTCTTGTTTCATTGAACGTTTAACGTTAAAGTTACCATAACCTTTATCAGAGATATCCAAACAGTGTCGGTTTAATTTAAGTGAATGGATGCTAACGTTAGCTAGCTATGCTTAACACCCAACATTTTTCATTAACTGCAGCCATGTCGTCTTGTGTTTCTCATCACTAAAACATGACAGAATGATAGTTAGATCATTCTCTTTTACTCAGAACTGTTTAAACGACACGGGACACAGCACTGTGGCATATTGAAAAATACGTAGTTTGGACCCGGACATGGTATTTTGAAAGGATGTTACGTCATGACTTAAAGACCGGATAGAGACATGCAGAGGCAAAATGTTGCAGAGAGAGATACACAAAGGAGAAGTGGCATTTGAAGGAGCACCCAAATTTGTTTAGTGACTGCTCTGTTCTGCTGTCAGGCAGAAATCAGTAAAAATTAAAAGAGCAACATAGATACAAGTCAACATAAACAGTCTCACATGTAGATTTGAATGTGACTCCATGAATGTGCAAATCCACAGATAATAAAGATTGTTGGTACAAGACATGATATCCCAAATATCTCAAATTACCCAAACTTCAGACTACCAAGTAATACCTCACAGTAATATATAATCTTTAAGCAGTAACAGAGTAATACAATGTGTTTTTTAATAAATTTTTTAAATATTATCACAGTTACTGTGTCCAGTTACATGTTACCATTCGAAATTAAGTGTTTATTGATGTTTTTGCCAAGCATTTGTTTGGAAATTTGGAGATGCGCAGATTGGCTCTGATATCATCCACGCGACACCCATCTGAATTCATTAATTTCTCTGATTTAAAGACCTGTGCCCGTATAAATCCTTATTTTAAAGTGTCATGTATTTCACAGTGTTACCGTGAGCTGTTGCTTCTTAAATTATATTGAGCGGCTTCAGCGCTCAAGGTAATTTCTTTGTTGTGTGCTCTATTGATGGATGAGTGTATTTTCTAACAATGTGTTTTCAAGTTTCAAGAGGCTGCTTTCAGTGTAATCACAGTACCTGTAGTCATAAACTTGACAGGACAGAGGAAATTCTCCAGGTGAAACAGAGTTAAACTTTTAGCTTCTGATATATTTCTGTGAGCCTTT
>JAPZDX010000022.1:13399852-13414151 GCA_029783625.1 Naso annulatus
AAATAAAAGCCTCCATATCCGAAGAAAACATTTTTAAAAGAATTTTCTCACTTTGTAATAAATCGTAGCTAAGGATTACAAGTTATCAGAACTCATTTACTTTTGTTAAGTAAAAGGTCGGTTTTGTTCATTGTCAAAATTGATTGATCATTTTTATTTATTTATTTAGTTCTGACAAACAGCAGTGCTTCCCCCTACAATATAACAGGCCTTGCACTCCGCCAGGCCAACATGACCCACCCCCGCCAAGTAAACATGACCCCCCCCGCCAAACCTGAGCGGTTGTGAGGTTTGCGTAATACGACAAAGTCGACGGTATTTTTTCCTCTTAGGGAAAAGTCATGACCCAAAGAATATAAGTTGTAGTTTTTTTCACTGTTTGTTTCATCTTAATAAACTGGATCTATCGCTGCACTGTGCACCAGATACCATCTACTACACTGAGAGGGCCTTTGATGAGGACTAATCAGAAGAGCATGAGTCCTATTTCATGGTTCTTGTTTAGAGGTGAAAAATAATCACAAGGATCTGAGGAGTTTGAGAGCTAATATAAAACAAGGATTCTACTGTCTGACTGTAGTGCCTTCACTCACTCCACAGATTCAGTGAACACAATATGAGAAATATGGGCTGCAGGGGAGATAAACTGGAGTTTATCAAGTGAAGATTTTTCGATATATAAAACACTAAATCAAATGGCTGTTACTTCAATACACACAGTATCTTTTTGTGGCAGGCCAGGGTTTTCATCAGAGTATTCATGAGCCATAATATAATTATTGGTCCCTTAAACAAAACATTAAATCAATGAACTATTTGAACTTCAGCTCAACCTCAGCAATTTAAGGATCACAAGACCGGATGTGCGGATCTGACATAATCACTGGCCTGTGGCAGTCCGGAGAAGTTTCCAATGCAAACTGGCTGTGGGATTGTTCAAATCAATGTGGTGTAATGCAAAACACTGTTTATACTACTGCAACAGCACTTCCAGATTCCCATTTTAATGCAGTCTATTGCACACACGTGGGGCAGGCAAATGACCCTACTTTGCTTATGTGTAAATGACTGAGATATCCTGAGACAGGGTGAGAGTGCGTATACCAAATTTGATTGGTCTCAAGGAAATCGAATTAGAAAAGGAAATCCGAAGAAAAGACTTCAAACAAGGCTTAGCCATTGTATGTATCACAGGGCAAAAAAATAATTAGAGTTGATAGTTCTGCCTTTTTTTTTTTTTTTTTACTTCATTTAGACTCAAACAGCCAGATAAAATACAACCAAGGGCTAAAGCCAAGTCTCATGAAACGACTCAAAGCCTGTTCACTAAACACAGTTCTGGTAACTTGTGATCCAAGGTTAAGATATCTTTTGC
This sequence comes from Naso annulatus, assembly GCA_029783625.1. Lineage (NCBI taxonomy): Eukaryota > Metazoa > Chordata > Actinopteri > Acanthuriformes > Acanthuridae > Naso > Naso annulatus. The sequence continues at coordinate 13,401,228 of JAPZDX010000022.1, forward strand.
AGCTGGAGAACGTAAAATAAAAGCTGTCCCTTGTAACTGGAATTGAGCCTACTTTATGTTTCTGTGCTTTCTTGTAACTTATCCTCTTTAATATTCTAATCATTTACATGAAAAAAAGAAACAATTAAGTAACAGAATGAATGTTTCAATTTGTTACAACAGTCTTTAGGTGCAGAAATATTTTGGAGAAAGAACAGCAATCGGTAAAAGCAGGACTAAAGATTTCTTATCTTGAACTAACAACAAGGTGGAACTGTTACTGAAAATGAGTATTAGCATAGACGATAGGGTTATATTAAATGTCTTTTTTTTTTTTTTACATTTAAAGTTTCAATTTAGTTTTTGCAAGTAAATCTTTTAATGTTTGTTGTCACTGTCATTTATGATGTCTTGTTTGTTTGTTTTTTTAATAGTGATGCACGATACTGGATTTTTTGCCGATATCCAATATGATGATGTTTTACAACTTGTTTGGCCAATAATCAATACCAATACCGATATATATGTATATTTTTTCCCCACACCTAATTACAGAGATCATCAAGTCTCTTCTGTAGTAGAATCTACATACAGTATTATTATGCATACTCTTGCTGTGTGGCAATAAATACAACACTTAAAACTATGTAATATTTATTCCTTATGCAAAAGAAGAAAAATATGTGAACTTGTGTTTTGTAAAACATGTCATATATTTATAAGAATTGCTTTTAAACAAAACAAGCAAGATACATCCTACTTCAAACTTGATGATGCTCTTCCTGAGACAATCATAACAATACTCACAAGCAGAGCAAATTTGGCCTGTTTCACAAGTGACAAAGTGAATAAAACATAACATCTGTTAGCAGGAAACATGGCCTCAACTCAAGCATTTAATCAAGGAAACAGCAGCCTATTATTCTATCGGTTACTTTAGCGGCGGATAACAGTGTGCTGGTCAAGATCCAATATTTAATTTTAAAGCCAGTATCGGCTGATACTGATAACGTGCCGATGATATCGTGCATCCCTAGTTTTTTGATTATACCACTGGGATTTTTGTCTTGTTTTGTTTTGAACAGCCAGATACAGTACATTAATCAGAAACTAGCTATCAATGGCAGGCAGTGAGGATGAGGTGTGTCTGTGCGTCTTGTTTTCAGTCCAAAACTCACCAGACTCCAGTTCCATTTAGTTCTATTTAGTCATTTCCTGAAATCCCATTGTCCTTTTCCCTTCTCCTCTCTGTACATTCGTGAAGTGTAGGACATTTATTCACTAGTAAGTTCAGCAGTGAATGAAGAGACCAATAAGGAAAGTTGAATACCTCCACAGCATTTGAACATGAATTTTGAATTCAAATCTCAACATTACAAACACAAACAGCAACACCTGTAATTCGTTATTCATGTTGAATTAACCTATTAGTCAAAGTTTACGTAAACATAAAGGATGTTTGCTTTCTTCCAAAAAAAGGGTCATTCGATGGGGCATTACAAATTTAGGAATGGACACATCTTGACTTATAATAACCAGTCAGAAATGTGGTATAACTTATTGTGGGCGTCCGCGTCAGCATTTCTTAAAGTATCTACATTGACTGTCCAGTGTACAACACAATCCAGCAGTTTCAGCCCCACATTTCTAAAAATGACCATTTTAGGGGCTCAAGAACTTCACAGCAGGGTGTACACCAGGCGTAAATGTCCCAAAGTAAAATCATTTAAAAGAAGTAGTAGTAGCACAGTGATGTATGTAGTAGATGATGCAGTTTGGGAAAAAAAACCCCTACCTTTGCAGACACTTTAGTATAGTTTAGTTTGTTTTCACCTTCCCAAATAAACTAGAAAAATTAACACTGTTACTTGTCTTAACTGCTTCAAAAATTCGGCCTGGTATGAAGAGGTGCTGTCAGGGAAAAAAAGCCTCTACATAAAGACTCATAGTAACAAAATTAGTACATAAAGTGAGAGGAGGAAATAAAGTGAGCACTGTAGCAGGTATTGTGGTATCTGAAACAAACTTATCTATGAACTTTGACCAAGGTGTGTCATAAAATTAAATTATTTTATTTTCTGGAGAAATGCCCTCGAGCTGCAAACTTGATCTGCCGTACCGCTGACTGTGCTGAGCAGCTGCAGAAAACAAGATGCAACAGATACAATAGATTAAGACATACGGACGCTTGAACAGTATAAAGATATGTAGGAAGAGTGCCAACAGGCAACCGTACATGATGTCCTTTGCTGAATTTGAACCTATATGAAAGCCACATTAGCATCTTTTTCAAATCATTTTCCATTATGGTGCAGTGAGGCTACTGTGATTATTAGTTTTGGCAATTAAAAACGAGTTCCTCTCTCCAAAGTTGACTGAGAATGGAATGCAGTCAGTTGCTTTGAAGCAGCAATGCATGTGGTATTTTGGGGATGTTGGCAACACCAGTTTCGAGTTTTCTTAAATGTTTCCTGAAGAAGATGTGCGTATATGATCAAAGAGATTCAATCTATTGGGCGTGAGAACAGTTTTCCTGTGAGAAACAGTCTTTGGATTCTTGCCAAGTCGACTCAAAGCAGAAGTCATGACGTTTCACTGGATTAAACACACAATGAGCTTTTCTTTTCATATCCACGCATGTTTTCAGTGAAAAAAAATCGTAGTTCAAAGACTTCATGTCCAAATAGTAAAAGACGGACCAGAGGACACAGTGAGTGTATTGTGTGTCGGATGGTCACGATGAGCTAGCGTAGCATAGCAGATTGTAGTTAACTCTAGCAGTCACTGCTGGTTGCTCCCAGTCGCACCACGTTCAGGCTCTGGTGCTTCTTTCCATGACGTCAGCCAGGAGCAGCACAGAGCTGGCATGAGGCTACAGGCCTGCCTGGTTCACACAGGGCACACCTCTCTCTCTCCCTTCCTCCCTCCCTCTCTCTCTCTCTCTCTCTCTCTCGCTCGCTGCAAGCTTTTCTCTCCCTCTTTCTCACTACACACACTGATCAGATACAACTATTATACAACGCACCTTCCTCTGAAGTGCGCAATCCCACTGCACAAAGCAAACAGAATTCCTCCACAACAGTAACTAGGACATGCTTTTCCAAACACAAATGCACAAAGGTCTGTGCTTGTGATATCAAACTAAGCGCTAAATAAAACCATCCAGGCTGGGATCACCTGGCTGTTGACATGTTTTAAATCACCGGTGACAGTAGTAATTATCACTAGAAGGACTACAGACTTGCCTGTGCAGCAGAGGAGAGGTTTCTTTACTTTTATTTACCTGTTTGACCTTCTGTGCAGCTCTACAATGTAATTTTACAGTGTAGTTAGTGTGAAAGCAAGAAACTACAAAAACTTGAAATTATAGATGTCCCAGACCAGTTTATACACGTTATAAATCGTTGGTTCAGATTATTTTAAGCCTGAATATTTTATTTCTTTACTATAATGAATCAGGTTTAAGGTATTGTGCCAATCAACCGTCTTTTAGTAAAATTTGTAGATATCAACTGTTTCAGTAATATTAATAATAACTGTATCTGAGGTATCTGAGCTGGTTTTTTTGTTGCATCCAATTTTGTGAAATTTCTCAGGCTCACACTGCTGAATAGCTACATTTGAAATGCAGTATTTAGTTTGAGAGAGGGGAGAGGGCGTCCAGTCCAATCCCATTCAAACCTTTTGGGGACAACAGTTTCAGACAGACATTCCTGTCCTCACATCCCATGATTAAATTAACTGTGCAAGACAATATACAAGACTATAGAGAAAACTCGTATCATAAATGCTGTTAAGTTTGGATAGTCTGTTCATCCACCACATCTGGAACCATAACAGGAAGACAATTAACACTAGCCTAACACAACTGTCCGTTCTCAAGAACACAACAGTGAGTGGGCTGTATCTGTGAACATATCAACAGGTGTTGAAGTGAAAAAAACATTAAGTGGGTTTTAGTACTAACTCTGGCAAGCTAGGCTCACCATCTTCCTCGTCCTGATAACACAATGACAGTTACAGTAGCTAGCCTACTTGCTAGATTTCATTTTCTAAGGATAAAAACTTGACTTTAGTGTGTGTGTGTGTGTGTGTGTGTGTGTGTGTGTGTGTGTGTGTGTTTACTGTGTGGCTTCACAGTATGTGCAGCTCATCACTATGCTATTAAGTGAAGTCATAGTAACATATGTATCTTGATAGAGATTGTATCAGCAGATTCTTGCCAACACACAGCCTGTGTCTGAACCGAGAATTTATCACATGTACCCGCAAACCACCATCACAGTATTAACTCAATGAGTGCGTGAGAATGACACAAAATCAAATAAAAGGATGATTAAGTTTGTCATTCAAAAATAATTAAAGTCAGAAATTAATCACTGAGTGATTAAGTTATTATGTTAACAATTTGGATGTTTTCGACATTTTGTTTGTCTAAATTCTGCAACGTTAAGCCCTGCATAACAACTGCTTAGTTAAAGTGACTCTAAGAAGACTTAATAGAGCCTCTTTGTCTGGAAATTATCAGAAAACTTAATTATGCATTCAGGATTCACTTCTAGGTCATTAGTCTTGCATTCCAATTAATCTGCATGTGGTGTATTTAATTTATATGAGGAAATCCATGACTACCACAGGAGGCAATCCATTACAGTTAGAGCGGGTGACTGGTGAGGCACTAAAGTAAAACAGAGATCTCACATGCCTTGTGTTCACATTTAAAGGGTGTTCCGAGGTCTTTGTCATGTACTACACAACTGAGGATTGTAACAAGTTTCACAACATCCTGATGACTCAATTTTGTCACAAGATTTAATATATGGCATAAAGTCTAGTTGTCAGCGTGTTCAATATATATCAAAATTGACTCACCAAGATTCAATGCCTCTGTGACGAAGAGGGAAGTGTTTGAAATTCTCCTCCCCATTTACTTGAATTGAACAGCTACAAGCTAAAATATAATGCGCTTAAAATTAAAAGTTTCAAACACATCACAATATTTATACGTTAAATGACCTACAGGTCAAAGTGGTCGCATTCTGTTTCTGTGCTCAGTTTTTGTGTAATTATAATTTTTAAACAAAAATAAGATAAAGGTCTTAAGATAAAGGTGCACTAGCTGCTCTCCGGTCTTTGCTGGTGTAAACAAACTCAGCAGTTCCTGAGTGAATTTACGTGCTTTGCACATCTTTGAGCATCACAACACAACCCATCATGACGGAAAAAGATTTTGAGAGAACTAGTTAGCTAGTTAGCTTACCTGTGCAGATGGATCAATGCGATTGGGGAAGGTCGAGGGAACAACAGTTTTCTTGTGTTAATAGATTTGATTTAACTTTATTGTCACTGCAATTTCTACAAGTACAAATGCAACTAAATGCAGAAATGGACTCTTTTCTACCACTACAGTAACTACCAAGACAACGATCGCTGCAAACATGTAACACTCAGTTGTTTCGCTGCAGCACGTCCCACTGTGTGTTGACGTCTGGATGTCTGATGGACAACAGCCACAGCTCACATCGCTCCGGAGCTCCAACCGGCAAACGACGGTAACAGACATGGGTTACGTTGTTTGAATAACTGTTACATCCTACGACCATGCACTTCATGAAAAACAACAACAACAACAACAAGTGCTAAGTTCTAATCTTTATTTACTACCGAAATTCACCTGCTAATGCTAGTCTTGCTGAAGTCCTGATTGTTTACATTGAGCAGCGTGTGGGCACACACACTTCCATTTGCCAGCTCTGTGTCATGTGATGCTTCTGTGAGAGGAAAACAGGACAAAACTAATACAAACACTTTTTGGGGAAAAAAATGGCCATTACAATGAAAAAATAAATATATATAACAAACACCTGGTATTGAAAAGGCTCATCAAATTGTACAAATTGTTGATCTCATGATATTTGTGAGTGCAATTCAAGTAAATGGGGAGGAAAATTTCAAACGCCTTCCCTTTGTCGATGGAGGCATGTAACCTTGGTGAGTCAATTTTAATATTTATTGAACACACTGACAACTGGACTTTACGTCATATATTGAATCTTGTGACAAAATCACTTTAAGAGCTGTTTCCTGAGTCTGTCATCATAATAAACAAATATTTTTGCCTAATTTACTTGTCTCGTCTGATTGAAATGTGTTTCCTCACTGTCCACTATTTGCTTTTAAAGGATGAGTTCTGACAGCTTCAGTCAACTAACGAAAGCACTTGAAGATCTTGGCACGATTAAAAGCTCCTTCAGTCCCACAGGACGTGGGCGTTTGCTCATTGGCCCTCTCTCCCTTTCTTGCCTCGCTATGTCAAATCCCCTCAATAAACATGGACACATGGACGACCTCCTGTTTACAAATGTATCCATTTGACTGTAGACATAATTTGTTCCCGAGATGCCTAAACATGTCATGTCAAAATCGCTTTGACGCTTGGAACAAGGTCTTGCAACACTTGGATGAATAATAAGACCAAGCAGCAACAACTGACATCTGAAACTTACGTTGGGATGTTAGCCAGGAAGCAGTACAATCCAGAACAAGTGAACATTTCATCAAATTAGCCTACATTTTGTGTCAATATACGTCTGCTATATTGCAGGCATAATCTCCTATTTTCAAGTACAATTGTGACCCTGCACCAAACAGCACAAAACTAAATTTGCAACAGGTTAGCATGTTTGGATGCACTCTGTGAGCCTCCACTGTGCCTGCTCTCTGCACCCTACCTAACGGTGAACGAAGTGCGAAGTTCTTATCGTGTGAAGGCCACTTGAGCTGTGACTCTCACTTGGTGTGCTGTGTGTGCTGCAGCATGAGAAGATGTTCGCCTGCAGCCGTTCAAAATGAGCTTGATCACACATATTTTCCACAGGCTCATGCATGTCGGGCCCTGCAGTGGGACTTTGTGATCATCCACTTACTAGTGAGAGTTTGATGGATGGCACTACGGCCAAGTTCAACCTAAACAAACCAGCAGGGGACGAGAGATTTAGGTCATAGTTTACACAAACAAATCAACCTGGCAGTTATTATGAATAACTGCAAAGATGGAGTATGCTGTTGTATCAACATCTACTCAGCATCTTTATTTATTTTGATTATTTGCTTACAGAAAACACGGCCTATGTGGGATTTCTGATTGGTTATTGAGTGTTAAACAAAACAAAGATGGCGCACACATTCAGAGATTGTATAAGGTAGGTGCTGGACCAAACAACAGAACTCGAACTGAAAAGAAAAGAAAAGTCTGCACGCTGTAGCTCCCTTGACGTGCAGTTTATTGGTACATCCACAACATGAGTGACGTTTCGAGCCTCACGCTCTTCTTCAGACTAGTCTTTTCTTTTTGTTGCCGTATGACTTTCTGAACAACATGACGTCTTCCCGCGGCTCTGAGTCTGGAGTCGAACCTCTCTGACAGAGATGTTCTGCCTTCTGCAGAAGAAAATCGCTGCAGCGGCCACAGGTTTAGAGAGGTGAGACGAATATGACCCATGAGTTCATTCAGAGATGCAGATTTATTTGGTGCAGCAACAGCAGCAGCACCTGTTGAACAACGTGAGGCGGGAGGAGAGCGAGAGGGACAGCCGGCCATGATCCCAAAATACCACAATAAATATTTTCACGAGTGTGACACCTCCACCGCTACAACTCCTTCCTATGGTAACCAGTGCTGAGCAAGTTATTTTGAAACAGTAAAAAGTTACTTAATACTGATTACTCCTTATAAAAGTAATATATTTGCTTTACTTATTACTTTCTATCATAGTAATTAGTCACATTACTGGTTACTTTACTATATTACTTTTGCAAACGAACTGACTTCCTAAAATAGTGATGCACAACCGGTTTAGCCAGCTCCCGAAACTTAATCTACTTTATAAATCTTTCAAAATATATCTGAGGACAGATATTTTTGTCAGAAAATAGGAGCACCGCCAGTGCCAGCATGTAGATGGCCTTTTCTAGTAACACAGTAACTACTGAGTTACTTGGATAAGGATGGAAACACTGTGTATATTTGCTTTAAAAAATTGACGTAGTTGGATTCCGTCATTCACTTTATCATTTATCAGAGAAAGTAGAGAAATTCATCAAACATCAACGGCTGAAAAGTAACTAGTAATTAGTACTGTGAGTAATTTTTTAAAACAGTAGTTTGTACTTTTACCTTAGTAGTTTTTTAACACTTTTGCTTTGACTTTTACCTGAGTAATATTTCAGCATTGTAACAGTACTTGTAGTTTAGAAAAAGTCTTTCCACCGTTGCCTCTCGCGGACACCAGCTTTCAGGACTAAAGCGAGGGGAGGGACTGTTGTCTGAAAGGATTCATAAGACCTCTGAGGCCGAGGCATTGATATACCGATCTGTCATCTCTTTCTGTCTTCTTCTATTCCTTCTGTCTGTCTGTCTGTTCCCTGTAGGCTTTGTGACGCTCCTCCTAATGTGTATTTAACATCTCGTCTGCCCTGTCACCACGTAGTTGGATGATGTCTGCCCTGCCGTGCTGCAGGACGCGCTGTGGTTTTGATGACAGCGGAACCACCGCTGTACTCTCCGCTGGGGCCTAAAGGCTCTGTGTCTGTCTGCCTTTTTATCCCCCCATCCATCCTGTGCCTCCATCCCACCAACCCCCCTCTCCTGGGGTTTATGTCTCCGTCCCCCCCTTTGTCACAGCTTGTCCTGTCATTACTCACACTGGTTCCCGATGACAAGAGGGTACAGAAGACATAAAAATGTTGTGTGTGTGTGTGTGTGTGTGTGTGTGTGTGTGCGCTCAGCATCTTATTACATCGTAATCAGTAGTGTCGCAGCCGACAGCAGGGAGCAAATCACATTAAGATAATTGGGAAACACTTCATGTTGGACAGCTGGGGTTGCGCTGGATTGATTAAATAAATTTGATGTCACATAGGAAAACCAGCCTTCCCAGAGCTGGTGGCACTGTGATTTGTGTGTGCAGTAGTTAAAGCATAAGAGAGAGAAAGATGTAGTGAAACAGAACAAAGGTTGACTGGCTTGCCAGGGAGAAGCCACAAAGCAGAATCAAAGCAGAGAGGCTGGAAAAAAAGTCCTGCACGTCCTTCGGGAGCAAAGTGACAAATAAGCAGTGCTGTTTGTTGCCATCCACAAACTCAACACACAAGCCTCATAATTCTCTCAAGTGACCACTAGATGTCACTATTATCTGTGTGTTAAAATTCACTTTGACTGCCACTGCTGACATGTTCGGCTCACACTGGAAACAAACAGTTGCCAAATTTGATGCACTAACTTTGATGCATTAATTGTTGCTTTAAACACGCTCCTCCCCTGATTAACTTTGGTCAAATTATGAATAAACACAACAGTTTGATTGCTGCTGATGATTTTGACATGTTTGTAAATGCTGCTCATAAAAAAAGAATTTTTTTGCTAGAATTCTTGTGCAACTTGTGCCTGTGGTCTTCACGTTTCTTCTAAGGTCACCTCAATATTCTGACGTGAGGACATACCGGCTTCAACTAAGAGTATGCAAATGAGCAGCAAGTAATCAAAGTTCAAGCTGAATTGTTTAAGAGTTCATTGAACTGGAATAAAAAGATGTGCAGGAAATTACTTCAGTTTGTCATCGCTGTGGCAAATTAGGCAAGGACTGAATAAATGGATTAGCAGGAGTGCGTGTGCTCGGTGGGTGTGCGTTGGATGAATAATAAGCATACGTGCGTGTCGTGCACTTTTGTAGGTGCATGTGTGCGAGCACACTTCATCTCATCCATGCACACAAAACGTATGTTTTTGCATCCGCGTGGGGACAAGATAACAGGATACACAACATTGCTTCCATCTTTTTAACGCCGTTCGTCCTGCTCCTCCCTGTGTTGTCATGGTGATGTGTCCCTTCCCAACCTTTTTTTAGATAGGTATGCAGGGCTTGTTCCTCCTTTGCAATCTGACACACATTCTGCAGAGCTACCATGAACATACAACGTATTACAGACTCAATGGAGAAGTAGACAGCTTGCAGTGTTGTGGACCAACATCCTAAACTTACTTGTCTTGAATTTCTCAAGCTAAACTTCTACCAAAGCTCATGATAGACCCAATGTTGAACCTAAACAAATTTCTGAAGGGATTTGAATAAATAATATTTCCCTTTGAGTTATTTTGAGCGATGCAGACTCTCCCCACTCCAATTTATTTTCATTTGAACTGTCCTCTTTTATAAATGCACCTTGCTCCACCCCCCGAGGTGCAACTTAACAGCGCAGAACTCTTATAGCCAGGCGTTAGTAATCGATTAGGGAGAGAAATGAGGACTTGACCAAAACTTTAAACACCCAACTGATGTTATTCAGATTCAGTTGAGGGAGAGGAGAAGGCAGAAGAGATGGGTGTGGATAGACAGGCTTGACTGTCTTATCTGCAGCCTGTAGTCACATCCGCTTTTCACACCTTCTGTTCTATCTGCTGCCCACACAAACAAGCAAACATGCAGACACACACGCACGAGCAGGTACATGACCACACACACACACACACACACACACACACACACACACTTGATGATCGCTGGATGATTAATTATCACATGAACTGGAGGTGATTTAGCCCAGTTAATACATCTAGCGGAGGAATAGATCCTGCTGTATAACTTGCGTGCTTCAAACAATGATTGGTTCATTATTGGTGCAGACGAAAGAAAAATAATTGTACCAGTATTAGTATGTGCAAAATTTAGCGCACCTGTAGCAGCACTATTATCTCCAGCCTGTTTCCTATTTTCCAATATCCCATTGTCTGCACCTTAACAAAGCCTTTGTTCCACACAAACACACAGCCACATTCAGGAGAGCCCAGAATTATTATCACGGCAGACAAAACAAACCATTTTGCTGTGTGAGTGATTTCCTATTACATTTGAACAGGAAGCAAATTAGGGTGAGGAGACTGTTGCTGATGAGAAGTGTGTGTCTGGATGCCAGGTGCAGTGGAGAGCTTGTTTTGCATATCAGAGAAGTGCGATTATGAGTAGAGCCACGCACACTCCGCATTAGTGGATGTAATGACCGAATGAGGGGCGACTAAATGAGGGGTTGCTGCTCATACACACACCCACGCACACACCCACGCACAGACATCCAGATAGACCCAGGCATGCACACTTACAAGCAGCAACAAAGTCGAACACACTCCGTGGTGTACTGTGTGTGCTGAGTTCAGGGTCATCAGTAATGGAGCAGACTACAGGGGAGAGAGCGGCAGTGATGGAACTGCATCTCCATAAAACCTGTTCTCTCCTCGCAGCCTCCATACATATTCAGACAGGCCGACTGAAGCCGTGCCACGTCGTTAGCAAATGAAAAGTAGTTTAGCATGAGAATGAGCCCAGGGGTCACGGGAAGAGAGATACACAGAGATAGAACAAATTCCACCTGGCCTGTAATTGGCCCAAGAGGAGAGCGGAGGCAAGGGAGGATGAGAAAAAGAGGACTTGTTTTATTCTTTTATACGCATTACATTTACAGTACTGCCTGTATCTGGATCCATTTTGTTCGAACATCTGTTTGCATAATAGAGGTATTGTTATTAAGCTGAGCCATCTGATAATGAAATCACAACAGCATTGGTTAGTGGGGTTTCATATTCAGGTAGGGGGATACATTTGCATCAGCGATGGTTATGAGCCCTGATTTGACACTTTGCCACATGATGGCATTATCTTGTGGTAAAAAAAAAAAATCTGTGGTTATTTTGTGAGGATATCTGTACTTTGCAAAAAAAAAAAAAAAAAAAAGATTCTGACAACAGGAACTTTGAGAACAACTGGCATCCTGTTGTTGGCAGAGGTTCATTAAAGCTGGTTTGACATCTTCTGCTTTGCCCTGAGTCCTCCACACATCCGTCCCAGTGTGCAGTGCATCCACAACATCTCTGCATCAAAATAAAACACGTGTTGATGGTGACCTGCTACCTGTCAACAAACTTTTGGTGTAATCTAAACTTCTGCTTGCAGACTGAATCTATTTGTAGAATGTGGCAGAAATGGAATGTAATATTCATCGTATGGTTTTGTTATTGTATAATCAATTTTTTTTTTTATGCATTTTTGTGTTTTATTAGTATGAGCCTTTTGTATCTACTTTTCCACATTGCACGGCCATGTGCAATGGCCCATAATGGAAAAACTAAACACTGGCTCTACAGAGGGTATTTTGTGTTTTTTATGAGCTTCACAGCCACCACGGCTTCTCCTGCATGCTGGGAAGGGGAGGATGACTAAAGAAATATCTAGGATACATCCGCTTTGCTGCATCTTAAATTTAAGACAGAGTGATATTACTATGTTTGAACCTTGTATCCTCACTAACTCTGCATCTTAGCGGCTCAAAGACGGAGCAGTTTAGAGAAGACTGAATCCCTGTTTTATTTTGAAAGGCGTAGGGGTTTACAAACGCCACAATGGACACCCTCAGTCATGTGACTATTTTAATACTTAAGTGACACCAATACATCACTTTTAAAAGTGCCCCACACACAATGTTTAACTATGACAACTCAAAATCCACAGATCCAGCCTGAAAATGACAAAAATCTGAAAAGATTGCATGAGTTTCAATGGAGCACAGCCATGTGGATCTCGGACCCTATAGTGCGATACATTGTCCATGTGTGACTGCAAGCGACGTCGCAGCAGAAGGAGTGGTTGAGTTGGTTGTTGAGAGGTGGGGGGCAGAAATGGAAGGATGTCAGTGTCGTTTTCGACCAATCAAAATAGGCCAGAGGTGGACCAAGTGCACAAAAATTCACTCAAATAGAGCCAAGGCGAGCGATATTTCCAGCAAGTGACACGTCGCTGCAGCTGTTCGCTGTCGCATGGTGCCAGTTATGACATCTTCATTTTTTAAAAAAAGCAAAAGCAATCAGCTGTTAACTCACTTACTCACTCACGTCACGTA